>LPNX010880091.1:361317-373097 GCA_001517045.1 Pseudotsuga menziesii | reverse complement strand
CATGCGGCATATATTATGATGGTCATCATGTAAAATATGCATCTACAATTAATTAAAATAAACGCAACCAGCTACGGTCGCGGCAACTAAATCGAAAGGGGCATGATTTCCTAAGGATAAGGGGGGAAAACTATTTAACCTATGGGGCCAACGGGGAAAAGCCAAATGTCTATGAGAAAACCCATGAAACTGTCAACTACCTTTCTTGTCTTTTTCCCCAATCATTTATTTCTGCCAGAATGTGGTTGAATTAGTTATTGCATGGAATGGGAAGAGTATGGGAAACCAAATTCGAATTGGGCAGAGAACCATTTTTGAAAAATGTGTTCTGACTTCCTTGGCAAGGAAAATGCCCAAAAATGTATGCCATTCTACCATACATCCACGTTTTCCATTTTCCTCACCATTCTCCTTCACGTTGGGGCTTTTGGGAGCAGCTGGAGTTTTTCCTGTGTTTTTCCTTCCACGTTTTTGGCTGTTGGCTTCATTTTTTCCCCATGTATGGGAGGTCGTTTTTGTAGTGCTGGGGATTGGGTTGTTTTCCTCACGTTTTGGGAGCTGCTAGTTCATTTTCCATTCACGATTTTGTCTGATCCTCCTCACGCACAGCAAGCTGGGAGCCGTTTTGCTACTATTGCCCACGATTTCCTGTAGGGAGCGATTTCACTCTCAAGAATTGGGTGCAGTCTGTCTAAATTTTCTTTCCTGCTTACTTTATTGCCCTGGACGAACTGCTGATTTCCCTGTGTTGGAATTGTGTTGCTGAATGTGCTGGGGAATTGTTGTAAATTCGTTTGAGAGTCATTTTGGCCATGATAGGGCCAAGAATGACTCAGGAATTGTTTCCCTGTTTAAGCTGTAATAGCTAAATTAATTGCTGGAGTGCAATAGTTGGTCTTTGGACTGTGTGAGGATTAAGGATTTTGGCTTGGTTGCTTGATAAACCTGGTGCTGGAAACCACACAGACAGAACTAGAGGGCTGGCCTTCTTCTCCATCACCCTTGAATATCACTGGAAGGGAATGCAGGGCCTGAGGGACTGTGTAGCAGAGAAGGGACTGATTCCTTGTGTTGGGTGTGGATGGGTGTCTTAGAGGTCAGGCTAGTTCTGGTGTAGGTGTTCTTGGCTCTGTAATGAGCTCACCAGCTTAGCAATTTGCCTTCTCCAGCTCCTTAATGGCCTGATAAACCCAACTGTGTTGGCTTGGCTGTGTTTTGGTTATCTTTGGCTATGTGTCAGCCTACTAGTTCCCTTATTCCTTGGAGAATCATGCCCAGCTCGGGGGTGGCAGCGTTGCTGAGAGATTGATGAGCACGCTGGCCTATGGTTGGGTGGAACGTTGCAGCGACGTAGCTGGTTGCGGAAGGAGGTCTTCATAAGATAAGTGCTCTGTCCATTTTACTTCTGCAACTGTAAATTATGTTAATGAAAATGATGAACATGCTTAATGAATGCTTGCTCAAATGTATGATGTTTCTGCTGTGTTTGATAAGTAGTTGCATCTATGCATGATAAATGTTCAATGTGCCTATGTAGGCATTCTGTTTGTGCTAATTTTTATGCATACATATGTTCATGAGCTCTTAGCCTGGTTGGTTTAAGCTCGTAGTTGCGTCCTCTATGCCGGTCAGAGGCTTGGGGACGTGACAGCAATGAACAATGGAAAATTGTTTTGACAAGCTTAGGCAAAGATAGGAAAACATCAAGAAGGGATAAGACATCTTGGAGAAAACTGAAACTTGAGTACCTTATCTTTTCATCATGCATTTTCGTGTTTTTACAATGAGCTCATTTCCCCAGTAGAGTCTGTCGTTTCTCCTTGAAAACTTGATATCTGGATCATGCCACCAGTGGAGTCAATGAAATTGGATTTTTTTAAAAATGGAGTCGCCAGGTGAAAAATGCACAACCTTGCTGATGTCTGATTGCTGTTCACCATCAACAATCAAATCTAAAACTATGTTGTTCATACCTAGGGAAGATTTAAACCTTCGCTCCCCGGCAACGATGCCAATTTGTTAGAACTCAGAAAGTCCCTAGGTTGTGAAAGGTAGATCCCGAGGTAACAACAAAAACCACTTTAGACTGTATTTATGATCTAATACAGTAAGAGAGGGATCTATCACTATTTACAAAGTTTTTATACTCAAGATATTCAATCAAAGATATCCAGAAGGTCATATTTCTGATAGAACAAGTTTTTTTTTATGAAGTTTGGTGGGACAATCATGGAGGAGACCATTGGGAAATGGAGTCAACAATCAAGTCTGAAATAGGTTGCAGGAGGTAGGGTTTTGAAGGCTTATGGACAGAAGCAAGGTATACACCATTCCTCAGTCTTGAGGTACTAGCAGGTTGATTAGCATACGTAGGGAGACAAACCATCAAACATAGCACCTAACTAGGGTGAATTCTGCAAGACTTTAGAAGAAAATGTTTTGAAAATGCTTGAACAATGGACCTAGAGCATGCAAGATGAATTCTATCCCATAAACAATAATGCTCAAGCATGAAAGAAATTACAAAATGGAGTGGAAAATAGGATAAATAGTCACATAAAAAAATTACTTACTGAAGAAAAAGATGGTAAAGGAATCTCTGCTATGAAAAGGTTTAACATTCCTCCTTTGCAAATTTTATTCATCTACTAAAAACTTGAAGCCATTACAAAGAAGAGCCTCTATGCTATTGAAAATCCCAACCCTAAAACTATCAATTACATTTTAATTTATAGAAAAATAACCTCTACCTAACCTTGAATTTGAAACCTAACTGAAATCTAAAAATAGAAACAATTACAACAAATTTCGTTCATTTTAGGATGCAGACTGCTAAACAATAGGTTTCAAAGCCCCTCCCGCATGTCTCTAATGGTGACAGCTATGTGAAATATGAAAGATATTTTTTTAATTGACCATTTTCCCGACAAAACCCATGTTTTCTTTTTCTCTTATTCACCTCTAGCTCCTTGGAATCTTCATTTAAAACTGATGACTCAGATAGTAAACTTGTAAATTTATGGAAAAATACCCTTTGAAGATCTTTTAAATTCTCCCAACCCGTGATACGTGTGTAAAAACAGAAGGAGGTTTTTGAATATAGGCTTGTAATATAGAAAAAAATTCTCGTATTTTCTTTAAATTCAACTTCATTTGGATGAAACAATTCTTAGACTTTGATGGCTAAAACAGTCTTTTAAAAACTTGCAAATTTACCTGTAAAAAATCCATCTTTTTCTCCCAATCCATAAGACCTATGTAAAAAATGAAGGATGTTATTGAATATAATCATGTTCTTAAGAAAAACCTCATTCAGTTTTGGAAAATTCTTTCTGGTTTTCCAGAAACAATTGATTTAAATAACTGACTAAAACAATCATTTAAAAATCTTGAAATTTTCCCTTTGAAGATGACTTTGATTCTCTCAATCCTTAGCATCTGTGTAAAACCTGAGATAGGTTATTGTGGATGGGTATGGTATGAAGAAAAAACTCTCTTAGTTTCTCAAAATACGTATTGGTTTAGCAGAAAAATTTCTCGGGATTCAATGACGCAAAACAGTCTTTTCTCAGAAAACTTGTCTGGTTGCTTAAAGAACTAAGAACTATGTTTTGCAGCTTGTTGATATTCATTAACCTTTCAAAAAATATAGAAAGTGGAGTTTTTAGCAATAATTTCAACCAATGGAACCGAATTTTTCCAAATCCATCTCATATTAAATTTCTTTCATTTTTTATTAGCAGAAAAATTTACAATCGTTGATTTGTTTGATAATTTCAACATGTGTTCCAAACAGTGCACCATTTAAAATTTCGCTGATTTTGGAAAAATTAAATCAACCATACTTTCAATCAGAGGAATTAATATGTAACGTTGATCAACTTGGTAAAATTATACGGCATGGACATGCGTTCCGGATTTAACCCCGAGCAAGTTTATTCTGTGAATTTGAGAATGTAGTTTCTCCATGCAAGTTGATGTAGCGGAATTTATTCTGGCTATTGGATGATGTTAGCTATCACCTATGCCGTTTCTCTATGCTACTTCTACCTTCACTACTACAAACTACCATGCCAATACTGGTGACCTCAATGCGTCCTAGAATGATTGCAACTTTGGTCTTTGGCTATATTTTGCAATGAATCTCCCATTGTATCACATGTATGGGATGAAATTCCACTATTTCTTGTTCTTCTATATCTTAAATGTCGTGATTCTATCCACATCCTCACAGTTCATTTAATAAGAAATATAAAGGCCAAATACTATTAACAATACATGTCTGGTTTTGACAATCGCATGATCTAACACCAACATTGCCATTTGATTTAATATCTAAACTAGTTCCATTTGCAGTAAAGTATGTGTTATCAACCCAAATGGCACTTCTTCATCCAAGTGTTGAAATTCTTTATGTTGGCACACAAAAGTTCAAATTAGGATTTAAGTTTGCCAAAGCACTATAGATGGGCATGACTTGGGATGCATTTACCTCTTAAACCAACTTGCTATATATTTTTCTAAGTGTTGAGTTGCGTACATGGCTATCTCCATTGCAGCTCGCATACTGTATGCGACTATCTGCATTTGCAACCCACGTACACCAGCATACGTGGGTTTCCTTCGAGCAACTCGCATGTCATACATGGGTTGCCTATATTAATAGTCGTGTACACCTTAGTTTTACCTTAAAAAATATAAAACATGATTAATTGAGATTAGTTGGGTCCTAATACTTAACTATCCCAACTGTTTCAACCACCCCAACCTTTGAAATCACTATATTTTCCAAAGTATAAATAGAGGCCTTGGGATGGGTATTAATCAATCAAGATTGGAGAGCAAAGTTATGTTGGTGGTATATCTTCAGAAGTCTTGGAGCAACAGAACTCAGAGTCCTTTGGTTACAGAGGAGTCCTTGTATTAGAAGCTGGGTTGTATTCTTATCTCATTCACTGACTGTTAATAAAGAGAATTCTTCTTCCAACCTTGTGTTGAGTCTATTTCATGTATTGTGGTTAATGAATGTATTTGATTATATGTTTGATATATTGTTTATCTAACCTTTTATATATACATGCATGAGATATTACTTGGAGAATTCGCTCTTTACAGGTGAAAGAGGTGCATCCTTGGAAGATTTGGAGAGAAGAAGAGCGGGAGAAGATCAATCTTGGATCAACCATCAACAATCGGGAAATTCAAGACTTTCTTCCTATTCCCTTTCCATTCTCTAGGAAAGCTGATTATCTACAAGGTTAGTAGTAAGTTGGTAACCCCAGACCCTAGGTTACAAGGGTGTTTAATCCTGAACAACAAAACTGGCGACTCCGCTGGGGAGTCCAGCTTGCTGTGGGTTAGTCCTGTAGATACTTGCCCAGTCTTTGCTCTAATTCAGTGTGTGGTTGTCTATATTGGCTTTGATTTGCAGTAGTGTGTCTAGAGACCTCTATTATTTTTTCTTTTTGAAATTTTTTTGTTGTAAAAGTGGGTTCCTGTGCTACACAGTCCCGTAAAACAACTTGTATATGCGGGTTTCTCTATTGGATAGTCGCATACAGTACGCGAGTTGCTCCATAAGACAGTCGTGTACATCTTTTAGCAGCAATTTTTTAGGTAGGGTTGCTTGCCCCTGTCTTATTTGGATTTATCTCTTCTTGAGAGTCTTATGTTACTGGCATCTTACTATAAGTCTGAAAGTCCTATACACCATACTTTGTTCTTTTCAATAAGCCCTTGAGTTTTGTTGTTTGAGTCTTCTTTCATTTAGCAATTTGAGGTGGATTCTCCTGTTTGGGTGATAGGTTCAGTGTTGTGTATCTAAATCAGTGATCAGGATTTTATATACCTTGTACTCTATATTGCTTTCGAGTAGTGTCAGTTTTTCACTCGTCCTTTAGTGATTTCAGTGGATTTTATTCATTGTTTCTTCCCAAGTTAGGTGTTTTCCAAGTCTCCTCCTTAGGTGGTTGAATTTGGTTCTTGCAAGTCTGCTATACTTCATATTGCTTGCTTTATGGTCTGATTATTCAAGCATACTCAAGAAGTTTTGCATTTAGGTGCATGGTAATTCTTGAAGAGTTTGAAAAGTGAAGAAAAACATTTGAAACATTTTCATTTTAATTGCATATTGTAGTTTTATTTTCAGTCTTTTCGAATAAAATTTCAAAAATTGCAAAAAATAAGTCTTAGTCTTCTCATACTGAGTTGTAATTTCATTAGTTCATATTTACAAAAAGAAAAGAAGCTTGATTTGAGTAGTTGTAAATTGTTTTGGAATTCATTTTATACACCTTGTTTACTTTTCTTATCGAGTCTATAATATCATAGTCATTCATGCCACTTACCCTCTGACTAAGAAAAAACCTTAAAATGAACGCTATAATTTAAAATTTATTAGTAATTTTTGCTTCATAGGGTCATACACCTAATAGCTTAGGCTAGAATTGTGGGATAGGAAGTGTAAACTCTCCACAAGTACTTAAATTCATACATATTTGGCCAATCGATAGGTAAATTCTTCTTTGTGTCGGTAGTATCTGGGAAGCTTCTCTCAAATAGGAGTTAAACATGAGGCCACGTTGAGGCTTGGACTGAGGAGATAACCCTTCGATTCCTTGTCAAAATGTAGACCAAGTCTTTTGCGCATCTGGGGATTCTATCCTAGACAAAGTTTCAAGCTTTGCTACCCTTCCCATGCATATGAATCAGGCTTGCGACAGTCCCCCCAGACTATTGATATGGTTAAGGTAGCCTTTAGTCTCTTTGACATCTAGGGTTTATGCACGGGTAAACTAGAAGGATATTTCTGGTTCACCTTGGACGGGCTTGGAAGGTAACCCTTGTTGAAAGTGCATGAGGGCAGTGGGTGATTCCTCCGCTTATTCCTAAGAACCTCTTCAAGGATGGCAAGAAACTGTCTCTCAGCTTTCTTCGAGAAAGCATATCTTGTACCCTTTGTGATTGTTGAGACTTTAGGAAATTTTGTAGTGATTGCTCTGTGGTTTGTCTGTGTTTAGCTGAACTTAGGGTGTGAAGAGTCAAATTTACAATCATGGAGGACCAATCTATCAGAAGGTCACGAAGGTTGCAAAACCTTCCTCCACTTATTACATTGGAACGTCCACCTCCCCCTCAAAGGCGAAGATTAGACATGGACGGTTCTTTTGAACTGATAGGAGTTAGTGAAGTTCTAGGTGAACCAGAACTTAGGGAAAACCGATATGATTTAACTACAGTTGAGATAAAAGACTTGCAGGCTAACAAGTTTCCAAGGAATTTAATTCACCTCTAATTGACTTAAATGATCACGTGATCGTTCAGGTGCGTCCTTTCAATTCACTCGTGATTGGTGTCCCTCTGGGTAGACTAATGTCTAATGTAGGAGAAAGTTCTTCTACTTCCACCTCAGCTACTTCAACTGAAGGGGTGCAACCTCCCCCAGTAGGTGCCCCTAGAACAAGTATACCTACTACACCTTTAAATCCAGCTAGCTGGGTGGTTCAACCACCGGATCCCACAAATTTAGTAGGTACTTTTGGTGGTATGGTCATTGGGATTCCTAGTGTACCTTCAGTCCCTACTTCCTTCGCACACACTGATCATAGTGGTCCTATAGGATCCTCAGCATTTTTCCAGGGTTTTCCTTAGAATGGGGGGCACATTCACCCATCCACTCCATATGTAGGTCCAACACCCACATATGTAGGGGTGCAGTTCGAAAACCCTAATCCTTATGGTCAAGGTTTTCAAACTCAGGTTTCAGCTCCTTTCACGAGCTCTCCTTTCTTACTTTTCAGTGGAGGGATACTTTCTCCTATGTTCTAAACCCCAAATTCTAATGGGGCAGCTAGAACCTCATACAATGCACCTCACATAAACAATCCACTGGCTTATGGGTGGAATCCTTTCCAAAGCGACCCAACCACTTCACAATTGGCATCAGGGGGCAACCTCGCCTTCACATATGGGAACATGGGGGCAAGTCCCTCTAATCTCCAAGCTGGTACTTTTAATGCCTTGGTTAGACCCAAGATTCATTTCCTAGCAATGTTAAACTTGCCAGATTTGTCAAAACTAATGAATGAACCGGTGAGACATAACTCCTCCTAGCCACCCGTTCCTACCAAGTTGCCCTTGGATATCCCAAAATTCGAAGGCAAAGTTGGTGATGATCTAGGAGCTCATGTCATCACTTTCCATTTGTGGTGCTCTTCCAACTCACTGAACGATGATACAGTTCGGTTGAGACTGTTCCAAAGAACTCTAACTAGTACTGCAGCAAAATGGTACATTGAACTGCCTTCTGCTGGGTTTGATAGTTTTTAGGACTTGGCTAATGTATTCCTTAGTCACTTCCAACTTCCTGTTCGATATGATTTCAGGATAGACTTGTTGTCTACCTTTCGGCAGGACAAGGCCACTCATATTTCAGATCATATCCAAGAGTGGAGAAGATGGAAGACCTTATTACAACCTTTATTCCTCCCGAGTTTTTACTAGAATGGTTCCTTAAATCCCTATTGCCATATATATC
This sequence comes from Pseudotsuga menziesii, assembly GCA_001517045.1. Classification (NCBI taxonomy): domain Eukaryota; kingdom Viridiplantae; phylum Streptophyta; class Pinopsida; order Pinales; family Pinaceae; genus Pseudotsuga; species Pseudotsuga menziesii. Next base: position 364,561 of record LPNX010880091.1, on the reverse strand, counting down.
TATAATGTATCTACTTCGGGAGTGACCAATGAGGAAGAGGCTATTCTCAGGGCCCAACAACTAGATTTGATATATTCTTAGTCTAGGATTTTATATGAGATCATCCCTAATGCACTGAGGCCAACGCACAATGTAGAAAAACCTAAGCCTAGACCCCATGCTGATGGTGTGGTTGGTTCTATGAAATCTCCCACTGTAGAGTATTTGGCTAAACAACTCCATGAGTTGTCTGTCAAACATTCTATGGTGGAGGCATCAAAGGTTTCCCCCTCACCCCATAAGGTAAATGTTTTTGCACAATCCTCTCAAAAGGGCAATCAACAGCTCGGTGGGAAAAAGAAGAAAGGAAAGAAAGGTGAGGGAAATTAAAACAAGAAAAAACCCACAAACAATGCTGATGGGGGAAAAAAAGAAAAGAAGAAGGTGAAATTCCCATGTAAGTTGTGCCATGAATATCACCTAACCCATCAATGTCCCCTTATGGAACAAGATCATAAGCTATTAAAAGGCCAACAACCGGCTATCCTGAAGGATCCTTTTCCCCAAGGACAGAATTCAGCTTCAGCTTCAAATGTAGTAGGGGGCACCCCAAATGCTCCTGACCCTAATTATATCAACATGGTTCAATCCCAGACTTTACTCCAGACTAGGAACAAGAACTATGAAACAAAGGCTTCCGAGAAGGGTAATTCGATAGGTGAAACTTCCAAGCTTCTCACAATTGAGAAACTTGCTGAACATATTCCCAACATACCAAAAGGTGTCTTCAAGAAAACCTTGGACAATCCCAATGATAAGGCTGCAGCAAACTACTCCATAGTTGAATATTTAGCCCAGAACCCTTGTGCGATGTCGGCTTTAGAGGTGTTACAGAGTTGTCCTGCCCATCGAGATGCACTCTTAGCAGCCTTAGGCAATATGGACTCATCGAGCCTCATGGCAAAGTTTAATTTGTCCGATGTCAAAATTCACCTGCCGTATCATGTATCCTTATCGATAGATGTCATCCATGGCGGAAAAACCATTGGAAGGGCAGTTGGAAACGAGGGTGATTCTACATGTGTCATGTCCCTGTCTTTCTAGAAAGCTCTTGGATCTCCAGAGCTATTTACATCGAACACCCTACTTACTGCTTTCGACGGAAGGTCATTTCATCCACATGGTATCCTATCGGCTTTTGAAATAAAGTTAGCAGGCCTTTTGAGGTAGAGGTGATTAATGCACCTTTGGATTATAACTTGCTCTTGGGGAGAAGTTGGACTTATTCCATGTTCACTATTGCATCAACCGTACTTCGGGTAGTAGTGTTTCCACATGAAGGGAAGTTGGCTACTGTAGACCAACTCAGTTTTATTTAAAAAGGCTGCATGGAAACTAACGAGCCCACTGTACCATTGGTTGATCAGGTTAATCCTACTTCAGAGAGATTAGGGGTTGGAATGTATGCATCATTGATGGGCACATTTGATATTCCAGCTCTGATTAATTATCTAGGTTCTACTAGTGTAGGGAAGTCTATGATGGTTGTTGATAGAACAGATCCTTGGGTTCTTCCTTCCCACAATGAACCTGAAGTGCCCTTATCTGCAATGGAAGTAGCTTATAAAACTATCGTTGATACCACTGTTGATCCCATTTTGGTCCCTCTCACAGTCTCAGAGGAGCCGAAAGAATCCTATCTGCCTGCTTGGGCAGAGAACTGTTTGCATTCTAGAGACTGCTTAGATATGGTTTTACCTTCTAATGAAGCCGTTCTGGAAGCTATGTGTGGACGAGATAAGATATGCGAAGATCTTCACCATCGATCCTATTTTCTTCCAGAGTTAAGCAGGATTGAGAACCGAGAGTTCCGTATGAGACTGGCAGGTGATGTTGATACACCTATTAATCCCTTACCAAGGGAAGCAATATTTGCTGAGGGGAATATGACAAACATTTTCTCTACCATTCCTCTCAACATCTTTGCAAACCCAAACGTTGTGGAAAATGTACACATCGGCGCCAACTACTCTCTGGAGGAGATTGCAATCTATATAGCCTTATTTAAGGAATTCCACAACGTATTTGCCTATTCATATGAGGAGATGCCAAGCATAGATCCCGAACTTACCCTGATGCTAGGCCTGTTCAACAAAATTTGAGACCTATCAATCCACGTAAAGCGGTAGCTGTTAAGGCTGAAGTTGAAAAACTGTTGAAAGCCGGTTTCATTTACCTGATAGCTTTGACAGGATGGGTATCCAACCCTGTTCCTGTCGACAAAAAGCAAGGGACCATACACGTTTGTACTAACTTTCGTGACGTAAACAAAGCCTGTGCTAAGGATAAGTACCCCACACCATTCATAGATCAAATCATTGATTCCTGTGCGGGGAGTGAAGTCTTTTCATTTATGGATGGTTTCTACGGGTATAATCAAATCCAAATTAAACCAAAAGACCAACATAAAACAACTTTCATCTGTCCTTGGGGTACATTCGCATACAAGAAAATGCCCTTTGGATTGAAAAATGCAGGGGCTACCTTTCAGTGGGCAATGAATTTTGCCTTTCATGACATTAAAGCCATTGTTGAACCCTACCTTGATGATCTGCCAGCACATTCTCATAAGAGGATCGATCGCCTAGATCACTTGTGTTCAATTTTTGAACGATGCAGATACTACAAAATTCGCTTGAATCGCCACAAGTGCGTTTTCTGTGTCGAGTGAGGGATACTACTCGGATTCATTATTTCCAAGAAAGGTATTCAGGTGGATCCTTTGAAAGTTAAGGCCATAGTAAATCTGCCTCCTCCTCTTTCTATCAGGAAGCTTCAAAGCCTGCAAGGGAAGTCCAACTTCCTTCAACGTTTTACTGTAAATTATGCCAAGATTACTAAAGGTTTCATGTGCCTGTTGAAGCAAGACACCCCATTTGTATGGGATGAAATCGCACAACTTGCATTCGAGGCATTAAAAAAAGCTTTGTTGTCGGCACCATTATTGTGCCCTCCAGATTACTCTTTGGATTTTATATTGTATTTGGCCACATCCGAGTCGACCATAGGGGTAGTAATAGTCCAGGAGGACGATAAGCTCTAAGAGCATGTTGTCTACTATCTTAGCTGTGCTTTAGTTGGCCCTGAACTTAGGTATTCCCATGTCAAGAAGTTGGCTTTGGCAGCTGTGTATGCTGTTTAGAGGTTGTGTCACTACATCTTACTGAGGATCACGATGGTAGTGGTGAATGTTAATTCATTCCAA
>LPNX010880091.1:347043-361088 GCA_001517045.1 Pseudotsuga menziesii | reverse complement strand
CCAGTTGAGGAAGATGTAGCCATTGAAGAAGACTCATTCCCACATGAGCATATATTTTTGATTTCCACCTTTGACCCTTGGTATAGAGATATACTTGTTTATCTCTAGAATTTGAAGTACCCTGTAGCCTTCTCGTGGGAAGAACGACGCAAACTACGCATACATGCCAAAAACTACCTCATTATTAGAGATACTTTATATCATAGGGGGGGTAGATTCTATTTTACGTCAATGTCTTACCCACGAAGAAGCATAGACTATCCTAAATGATTCCCATAGTGGAGCATGTGGGGGTCATTTATCTGGCTTAGCAACGGTCCTGAAGATATTACGTGCCGGTTATTTCTACCCCACGATCTTTAAAGATTGTGTGGAAGTCGTGAAGCACTGTGATCCTTGTCAGCTTTACACCAGAAAGATGCAGTCGCATCCTGCTCCGTTATTTCCTGTCATCTCAGTGGGCCCCTTCACAAAGTGGGGGATAGATTATGTGATGTGCAACCCAGTCTCGGCTAGGGGGCACAAGCAAATCATTGTCATTGTAGATTATTTCACGAAGTGGGCAGAGGAAATGGCCACCTATAAAGCTGATGGGGAAACTGCAGCTTTTTTCATGTTCAACCAAATTATCGCATGATTCAGTATCCCTAAAGAGATTGTCACTGACGATGGCAGTCACTTCCAAAATAGTATGATGACTGAATTGACCACTATGCTAGGGTTTAGATAAGAGCATTCGTCTTCTTTCTACCCTCAAGCGAATGGTCAAGTTGAGGCTATAAATAAAACCTTGAAGACTACTCTCAAGCGCACTATTAATGTAGCCCGTTCCAATTGGCACATCATGCTGTATCCTACAATTTGGGCTTATCGAACCAATGTGAAAACTGTTACAAGGTTCTCTCCTTTCCAACTTGTTCACGGAGTGGAAGCAGTAACCCCAGTTGAATGCGAAATCCTGTCCTTAAAGATTGCTATTCATGTGTTACCTAATACTACTGAGCTTGAAGAACGTTTGTTACATTTAGAACATCTAGATGAGTAGCGTAGAGATGCGTTGACAACAAACGAGGCTGATAAAAATAGGGTAAAAAATCAATACGATAAATCGGTCAAACCTCATATTTTTTTTGAAGGGGAGCTGGTCTTGCTTTGGGATCAAGACAAAGAACCCCTGGGGGCAGGAAAAATCAGGTCTCTGTGGTTAGGACCTTATGTTGTGTCAAAAGTTTTAAAGAAAGGTGCATATGAATTAACATATTTCGAGGGGAATACGCTGCCCGAGCCTAGAAATGGGCTCTACTTGAAAAAGTACTATGCTTAGGACTAGCGCTTTTTCCTGTATTTTCATTGTATGTATTTATGTACAATAGTTCGTCGGTTTGTGTTCTTATACCATTTATTGGTTGTTACAGATGTCTTTCAAGTGGTTCATAGGTTTCACAGATGGCGCTAGTCGCCACACTTGTAACCTGGCTTCGATTGCATGGGTCATTTACTCACCTTAGGACAGCTAGTTTCCTCTGGAGGCACTTGCCTAGGTCTTGCTACCAATAATGTGGCCGAATAAAGGGATGCCATTGAGATTTTATGGGATTCTTTTTCACATGGGATCACCCAGCTGGAATTCAGAATTGACTCTCAACTGGTGGTTTCCTAGCTCAATCGAGCTTATTAGGTGCGAAACCCTATTTTACTACGTCAGTTTATGCAAGTTAGGTTATTGGAAAGAAATTTTGAGTTTATTACATTCAATCATATTCCAAGAAATCAAAATTCATTAACTGATGCATATGCTAATTATATCTTGGATTGGCACTCAACACATTTTGCATAAAAATAGATCACGTGTAAATAAAACTGGCAATATATATATATATATATATATATATATATATATATATATATATATACATGTGAATATCTGTCCATATAGATAGGTCGAGTTTTTGATCCTCAGATCCAGTCATAACTGTATAATATACAAAAAATATACAAAAATGGATCGAAGTCCATAAAATGCTCCTAGGTCTAAGCTTGGCCACCCTAGTCATCATGACCACCCTGGTCCCCCTAGTCGTCTTTATCACCTTGCTCTTGGGCTTCTTCAGCTTCCTCAGTTGCGGCAACCTCAACGGATTCGATATACACAAGTATTGCTCTAGCTACCCGCCTCATAAGGCATATCCAGACAGGTGGTATACCAACCACTAGCTACTGCATAATGGTAGGGATATGCTCAATACGTAAAGTAGGTACTCTTTGGGTAATCCTCGCTAGGTTTCCCTCAAGAACCCTAATCAAGCCATGGTCTTCTCCCGCCACATGATGCACATACATACATGGATGCCTAGCAGGGTAGACTGGTCCAATATCTGCATTTTAACATTTTAAAGGATTAAAAACTCTTATACACATGTATATATCTTTATAACTAAAATTCATAAAAATTTAAAAACTTGAAAACAAAAATACCTGACGCTCCCCATGCTCCTCCAGGAGGGAGAATAAGGTCAGTGTGACCTCAGAAATCTATTCTAGCATATGGAAACTGTTCCAGTGATGGCAGCTATCGCTCCCACCATAAGTAGAAGTCATCATCATATACACTTTGAACCTATCCACTGCTTCCCTGGAAGAGGAATATTTCTCTCCACCTACTCAGTCTAGGCTGACGGGGAGAACAAACTGGTAGTGATATTGCAGGACTCAAACTGGGCACCCTCTCAAAGAAAAATGCCACCAATATGCTAGAATAACCAATTTTATTTCATCGACCTCTTTTACAGTCAAAGAGTTGCTTCCTCATTATCAGGATTACCCTCGAACACCAGTCATATAGGGCTCCCTGTAGACAGTCCACTAAAAGTCTCATTTGGTTTCGAGTTGCAACATGAAGTGATGATGACCCTGCAACCCTCACTATAGTACTTGCCAACACCTGTAATGGCAAGTTGCGAATATGAACAATAGGGATGCAGCTACCCCTCTTTTGAGTACTAGACACACAGTATGTATCTATGTAGTTTTGCACACTTAGAAGGTCACAGCCTCTACTGGTATCTTCCAGGTTAACCAGAGCTCCTCATCGTGACAAACCAAAGATAAAGTAGATATCTTCCAAGGTAATCTCTAGAAACTCACCTTGTAGGTCAAACATACCAAGATCATGATCCTAATAGTTTATCATAAACTCTAGTAGGCGGACATTGGATCACATAGGTGAGGTACAAAAGAATTTAAGCAACCCACTTTGCTGCAAAGCATTTACCGTGGGGGCATTCCATAGATATTCTTGTTCCATGTCTTCATGCTCCCTCTCCCTCCACTCAAGCACCATGTTTCAATATGGTAACAAGACATTGATCAAACATTAAATTCATAGAAAAACTTTGTTTTTTGGCCCTACATAGCTTTTTCCTACCTCGCGCAGTGTATGTGACTTGCTTTTAGGAAACCTGCGTACAAAACGCGTGTACATGACTGTGGATATACCATACCCACATACACAACGTATCTGCTTTGAGGATAATGGAAAACATCAAATTTTAGCCAAAAATTGAAATTTTCTTGGATAAAATGAAAGTGCATGGAGTGTAGTTTTACCTGGCACTTGCGGTTTTGAGAATTGTCCACAACAAGCAATTAAAGGCAGAGGTAAAACTTGTCTATTTTGGATAAAAAGTCAAATGGTGAGTTTTTTTATTTCTATTTTGAACTATTTATAGAAAAATTATTTCAAAAGTGGGTTTTAACCTATAGTTCATATTTTTTATAAAAATCAAACTAATACCATGTCTTTTTCTTCAATGTAACAGGTCTAAGGTCGTTTGAAGTTGTTTTTCGCTCATATAGGATAGGATTTCGGTCATTCACATGCAATTTTGCATTCACACCTAATCCATCTTAACCTTAGAAATACCACTTTGACCACGAACTATGGTTTTTTAACTATTAGTACCTTGTCTATGCCATTGTTCTTTCGTGGATAGGGCCTTCCTCACATGAGTATCCTTGATTAGAACCCACTTATTGTCTTTTGATACTCATGCTGCATTTGTCATAGGTTTAGGGGAGTCTCCTTAGCTATTTTTCACGCCAAATTGAGCCTCATTTTGGTCTCTTTTTACAAGCTATCCTTTTATAAGACTCCCCACCCTTATGGAGTTTCTTTAGGCCCACGTCTAACTCCTCAAAATAGACTTGATTGCCGAGTAAACTTGTCCATTCAAGCTCATTAATAATATGTGAATGGGCATCCACATTGGTGGTAGGTTATCTCTTTCTCGGACCATGTGGAATAATACGAGAAAGGATCACTCTCTTTTCTGTAGAATTGAGAAGAGTATTATCAGGTATAGGTTTATCACTTTTTCGGACCCGAGGGACTAAATTTATAGAAAAGGAACACCCAGTATGAGCTTAGTTTTCTCTTTTTTGTGTTTTGGACCTAAACATGAAAAATATTTCGAGTGTAATTTATGTCTTTGTCATGCTCATTAAACACCAAGAACAAAACATCGAGTTTATTGTTGTAAGCCCCATTCCTCGTACTCAAATGGATCTTTTCGAGTGATCTTGATTTCCTTCACACTCGTAAAACTCAAGCTATATGCTGCTATTGAAGGAGCGTTCGACAGGTGGTAATTTAACCTTTTTCGGACCTCCCTGACTAAGTACAAAAAAGGTTCACCTTTTCTTCTATGGAAGTTAAGAGAGTTATTCTATGGTATGTTTTACACTTTTTCGGCCTCAAGAGACTAAATTGGATGAAAAAGGACCCCCTTGGAGTCTTCTTCGGAGTTTTCAGACTCTCTAAATATGAAAACACCAAGTGAGCATGTACTAGTTTGGGCTCATAAAATCCACGAATCAGTGTCATTATCAAGCATTATTCTCTCTTCTCTTCAAGCTTGTCAAAAATGAAGAGAGACTTGAGTTGACTTTCCTAGACTCGTTAAAATTTAACAGGAAAGATAAGGAAGAATTTTTATTTTTGATTCTCAGTCTGTGGCAGCATGTCTTCCTTGAACATAGCACTCTTTATACTTTCTGATACTCATGTCTCAGTGTTCACTTTCAGTTCAGCTATCACTTCGAGTTTTTTACTCCTCCACTTGTCCATTATACCTGGGGAATTTTATCATGTCTTCTTTATGATAGATAAGTCTAGTTGTATTATCTGCAAAGTTAAAAGCTTCCTTGGGTCATCTCTTTGTCGTGCTCATTGTTCAAGGATTTATCCCTGCATCTGATTTTTATCCCGATCCCATCATTGTCCTATCTAATATTACTTGTGTCTACCGTCCTTTATCAAGTTCCTAGTCACTCTTGTGATCCATTGGAGGATCTATTGCCTTCCTCATCACAGTTTGTTTTCTCATCAGCACTTCTTGACGATGAAGACCTAGAGTTTTGATGATTGTACCTCAGGATTCAATTTCATTATGGGTGAATTCCTTTGCTTCAGTTGTCAATTATCACCTATTGGTTGACAATCTATTGAATCCTATCCATGTTTGACTTCAACAACATCTATTCACATGGCCTGGATTGCACTGGTTCTTTTGGAGTTTTGACGAAGACCTTAGGTTCATATCTATGACCTAAGTTGCGCAAGATTATGTTGTGTTCACTTACATAGTTTCTATATCTTTGAAGACTCATCATTTTTATATATTGTGGCTTTGATCCACCTTTGTAATATATGTGGTCTTGAATTTGTATCATATGATGTAATCAAATATTGTAAAGGAGCTAGTGTTCCAGTATATTGAACGTGGCATCCTCAGATATGACTTTGTATATGACATTACTATGTATTTGTTTCAGGTACTTCCTCTGCTACATTGGACCTCTGAGTTCTCCAAGATAATGATTATAATGTATTTTGGCCATCGCTTCCCTCTGACCTCACACATTAAGGGGAATTTATTATCAACCAAAATGGCACTTCTCCGTCCGAGTGCCAACATTCTTTATGTTGGTACACAAAAGGACAAATTAGGATTGAAGTTTTCCAAAGCACTATAGATGGGCATGACTTGGGATGCATTTACCTCTTAAACCAGCTTGCTATATATTTTTCTAAGTGTTGAGTTGCGTATGCAACTATCTCCATTGCAAATCATGTACTGTACGCGACTATCTGCATTTGCAACCCGCGTACACCAGCGTACGCGGGTTTCCTTCGAGCAACTCATGTGTCATACACGGGTTGCCTATATTAATAGTCACGTACACCTTAGTTTGACCTTAAAAAATATAAAATGCGATTAATTGAGATTAGTTGGGTCCTAATCCTTAACTATCCCAACTGTTTCAACCACCCCAACCTTTGAAATCACTCTATTTCCCAAAGTATAAATAGATGCCTTGGGGTGGGTATTAATCAATCAAGATTGGAGAGAAAAGTTATGCTGGTGGTATATCTTCAGAAGTCTTGGAGTAGCAAAACTCAGAGTCCTTTGGTTACAGAGGAGTCCTTCTCTCAGAAGCTGGGTTGTATTCTTATCTCATTCACTGATTGTTAATAAAGAGAATTATTCTTCCAACCTTGTGTTGAGTATAATTCATGTATTGTGGTGAATGAATGTGTTTGATTATATGTTTGATATATTGTTTACCTAACCTTTTATATATACATGCATGAGATATTACTTGGAGAATTTTCTCTTTATAGGTGAAAGAGGTGCATCCCTAGAAGCTTTGGAGAGAAGAAGAGTGAGCGAAGATCAATCTTCAATCAATTGTCGGTAATTGGGTAAGTCAAGACTTTCTTCCTATTCCCTTTCCATTCTCTGGTAAAGCTGATTGTCTGCAAAGTTAGTAGTAAGTTAGTAACCCCAGACCCTAGGTTAAAAGGGTGATTAATCCTGAACAACAGTATGGTGAAGGTAATCAGAGATCAGTGCTAGCACTTATGAAGAATTATTCATCTAATATTTAGTCTTAATACCTTAAAACCATATAACCATCCTTCCAGTATAGTAAATTCAAATTCATGATGAAAACTGCCAATGCAATTAGCTATTTCTTTTGCAAACTTCAAGTCTAGAGAACCCTGCAGACAAATGAAAAAGATATGGAGATTTGTTCCCCACTGGCCCGCAACCTCTATGCCTACCAAATAGCAGGAAGCCACAACAACAACTAATGAAGATTCCAATCCACCCATCAACAACACGCTAAAATAAAATTTGTCATAAGTCATTTTTCGAACTGCTTGCTCAAATGCTTCTCGTAAAACCAATGGATCATATGGAGTTGATAAAATAACCTCTGAATACCAAAGTGGGTTGTACCATGAGATGATTTAATAGCCTCTTCTATATTCTTGAGAGAATTGATGCTTTCAATTTTAGCAACAACATCAATATCACTACCACGAGATCGAGCATCAATATATCTTTTCAAACTTTTGATTACTTATACTCATTTTACAAAAGATAAGAAATTGTGGGCAGCATACTATCTTCTCACGTACCAATATCCCATGCATATTGTTCAGAAATATTATATCTGCTCCAAAATAATGTTAATGTTGCTCCCTTTGTTCACGTTGGGCCCCTATATTTTGTTTCGTTTTCCAATATGGATATTATCCCACATTTAAAAAAATCTTGACGTTTTTTCATTTATATACACTAAATGTTTTAATGTATAACAAGGAACAATTAAACTAATACTCTTTGGGTGAGTTTGGCGCTTAGGCGGAGTTTGACTTGTTTGTATGCTAACTTTGCTTGAGTGTTGATGTGGCAGGTGCATGTGATCATATGCTCTTGGTGTTGAGCGGCCTTGTGCCAAATATACATTTTTTCATAAAAATAAAATCCCCTTTGTCCATATTTTGCAAATAATAAACCTTAGTAAAATAAAAATTTGACTAAAAGCCAAATATAAATATAAACCCAATGTTTATATTTTTATTTTAAAATGAACAAAATTCGTTCAATTTATAAGGATTCATTTCTTTTTACTCAAAACAATTCTAACCCTTTCTCTTACCAAAGAGGAAAATTCCATGCATCATTCAACCAAATAAAAACTTGTAACTGCTAGATCACCAAGAGAACTTTGAAATTTTTAAAGCTGATAAGAAAAATTTCGGCAAAAATAAATTTAGTGGTAACATGAAGCATCCCCATTTTTTCACAAAGGTTGTGTTGTACTGATGTTCCTTTGTAATTATTATTTGATGGTATCCAGAGAATCCATCACTAAAAAGGTACACTTCTTGTCCTTCGACGCTCTCTAATACTTCATCTATGAACGGGGTAGGGAATGGATCATGCAAGTAGGCATCATTTAGTTTCCATAGGTTGAAAAAGATAAGGACTTCATCAATTTTCTTGTCTACAACCACCTTAGGGATTATCCATTCAGATTCCTCGATAGGTTCTATAATGTCCATGTCTAGCATTTTGTCTAACTCTATCCTGACCTTCTCTTTATATATTGAATTTAGTCTATACAGTCATTGCTTGATAGGTTTTGCATCAGGATTCAAGAGAATCTTCATTTATCCTTTATCACCAATGATCCCCTTCATTTCTGAAAACTTTGTAGGGAATAAATCCTGTAATTAATGCAATAAGTATGTAATCTTCCCTACTGTCTCATCATCCCAATAGTCTCCAATATTGGAAAATTTTGGGTTTTCTGTAGAACCAATATTCACCTTCTTTGTTCTGAGGGGATTTAGAAATTTGTCATTTGATAAGCCTCATCCTTCCACTGCTCGACTACCCTCATATTTAGGAATATGTATATCACCTGGATCATCATCATCAGGCTTGCCATTTATGTTATAACATTCCATCCAATTCTGAACTGTCACATTGCTATGAGGGAAACTTGACATCGGGACAATGATGTCTTCAAAAATATTGGTTCTGATAACTTGCAGAGCAACAACAATCATCAGAATGTCATCAACAAAGCTAAAAGTATGTGTTAAACATGTATCTATATCTTCCCATTGCATAGTTTCTCGTCACATCTCAATCGATGTATACCAGTTTCTTGGTATCATATCCAAAGTATGTATAAACTGATGAACCCATTCCCGTCGTGGAAATTTATTCCGAATTTCCATCAATGTGCTTGATAGGATTTGTAAATCATGGACATTTATGGCTAGCATAAGGAATATTTTCACCCAATATTATTTCTAGCATCCATCGGCATTGAGGCCATTCTAAAATAGATTGCTTATGAGAAACCCACCACCTAGTGGGTGTAGCCTTCAATGCAACATCCAATTCTAAAAAATGTTGAGGTTCCAATAATTTTTCTTCAAACACTGTAAGAAATGTGTCTAAGTTAAAAAATCCTTCATATGCAGGTAGACCACATACCTCAGTACCTACCCGTGTCACATTGTGATTCTTGCACACTTTCGCATTGATACTTCATGTAGTCGATTCTACCAGTTCTCCAGAGCTTCTCCAGAGTCTAAGGAATATGAGATAATACTTTTCCAACTTAGTTTACCATTAGCTTTCTGGTTGATACAGTCGTCCATTGTAGAGAAAACATTGTAAATATGATCCAAATATACTTCTTGTGCTTCACTATTTTTACTTACTTGACATATCTCTAGCCTTCTAGAGAATCAATTAGAGAAACTACCCGTAGTTCCATATCTTCAAGTGATAAGATTTTCTTTTTGAAATTGATGACTGTTTGATTGTCGATACCCCAATATATCCACAAAAGTGTGGGATATGGATTCACATCATCGAAAATATCTATGACTTCAAAATATGCATAGGCACGAAGTCCTTCCACTTTTATAGAAACACATGTCGGCCAACCAATAGGCAAGACCTTCGACTGATTGGATAAACATAGCTGAATAAAAGACCAAACTTGTATCGACTTCCCCATACTATCCCATGTTTGTATTATTAGAATATTAACATTTGAATCCAAATCCAGTATGATAAAATCCATATCATAATCACCTATTCAAGCATTCATTCTTAACACGCGACCAATTTTCGGTCTTTTACCAATGTGGTTAAATTTTTTCTCTGGTCACACACTTGGCTGAGGTTCTTCAACTAGAGCTGATAGTTCTACCAATGCATCCTTATCTTATATAAGTAATAAACAAATTTTAAATAAATTATTCAACGTACTTACCTTCTTTGTCGGCTTTATTTGAAACAACTGATCAAATATTTGAGGCATTTCCAGGATTAGTTCATCATCCAATACTGGGACAGTAGTAGATGTCACTGCCTGATTTATTTTGACGAACTCATCACATGCATCAAAGAAGACCCCTTTTTCTTTATGGACATCAAACGCCACTTTCTTTTCTGTCGTCGGTCGAACTATCATATTTTCCCATGGTGCACCTTGATCTTCTCTAGTCGCAACACCTCCTCTTGTTACAATAACAATATGATGTTCCTAAGGTTTGACATAAATATTTTGAACATTTTGATTTTCATTTTGAAGTTGGTTCTGGTTTACCATGTTTTTGGTTCACCATTTAACAATCAACTGCGTACACTCCTTGATAGTGTGGTCCAATGCTTTAAAATATGAACACGTCAGTGTAGGATTGGTGTAGTATCTGGAAAAATGTGCTAGCTGTCCACAATTATAAAAAATAGTTTGGCCCCTTCCGCAACCAAATCCTCCTTCTCGTCCTCATCCTCTAAAAGGATCACCCCCCTTGGTTGAGGGTATTGTGCACAAGCTCGATCGACTTGCATATTTTCATCATTTTTCATTAGATATGTGTCGACCTTCTTCTCATGCAGCAACTTGTATGCTCTGCAGTCTTTCTCTTCATGACCCACAGATCAAAAAAATTTACAATATAAGCTAGCAGGTGCACCTATTATATTCTATAGATACTGTTAGAATAATCCGTTGGGATTATTGTAAATAAATAAATAAATAGGAATATGAATAGTTGCATAGGAAGGTGAAAAGGCTGGTTCTCAACCGCCACATTGTAATGTATAAATAAATGTTTTAGCCATGAATAGAATTGAATCAGGAGTTATTACCAACAAGTGGTATCAGAGCTTGGCTGCCTGCCTGCCGTAACTCCTGCCTGCTGCATTTCAGCCCTGGCATTTTGCCTGCCAGTCTGCTCCTTCAGGCTGCCTGCCCATCGCCAGTCTTCCCTCTGCTCTTCCCTCCTGCCAGTGCATTCTTTGCATGCGTTTCTCCTCTCCCAGCCTGTGTGCATTCATTTGTATGCGTTATTCTTGTGCTGCGATTTTGTAGAGGAAACCCTAATCCTGATTTTTTCTTGTACTGTGATCTATGCTGCGATTTCATGAGGGTATGATCTATGCTGTGAGTTTGAATATATGCTTGCTAAGGGAGTTATGTTTGTTGGTTGCTAATCCTATCCTGCAAGCTCACAGAAACCCTAATTTCTACCCTCGAACTGTGTGTGGAGCCTGCGTGAAGCAGTGCGTGTAGTTCAATTGGTTGATCACTATCTGCGTGGAGCTGTCTGTGTGAAGGCCCATTGAATCATATATGTTGGAGAAGATTATTGCTGCGACTGAAGTGTTGGAGACTGCGCTACGTTGATATTGAGACTGCTACCGATTTGAGACTACGTTGAATTGTGTGGAGGTAATACACTTTATTCAGTATTGAAATTGGTCATTGGAAATACAAAAACCCTATTTTTTCCGGTGAAGTGCATGAACCCTAATCCCGCGAGAAGACTGGTGATTATTTTAAATTATGCGTGAAACCTAAAGTCTGGTGAAAATTTTCGATGGGCAATGAAGAAACGTAGGCCCTATCAGGGGATGCGGGCCATACACATATGCAAGTTATAACGATGGAAGTATTTTAGGAGTGGTTGACGGAACGCTGTATTTTGTTCAACATCTACCAGATGCCCGCGGCCGTAATCACATAAGTAGAATAATTGCTTTGGAAGCGGTTTATGGAAATGGAGGAAAGTATTTCAATGTAATAACCTTGGCGATCTGTTGTATATATGCACATCACTCCGGGTTCCAGACGGACTTTTTGTATATCTCAAATGTCCCAGAAGCGGCGGCTATTATAACTTTGAGATAAGGGAGATACCTGCATGGGACCCCCAAGTAAATAGTGATAGTGCAAAGAAACTACATCGTCGCCTCTGCTCTCAGCTACCAAGATTTGTGAATGTGGGGAACAGACTCTATTGCTTCGGTAAAGTTTCTCACTCATATAATGTTCGGGTTTTTGAGCTGAATACGAATGTATGGCACAGTAGCACCAAAATCAAACATAATTTTAGAGGCCCTCAAATAGAATCGATGCTTTCATCTGCTGCATGCTTGGAGGTAAACCTGTTTCTTTATTGGTTGAAATGGACAGTTAATGAAAAACATAGTATGACTGATATATGTTAAAGACTGATATATCATACTGATATATGCATTGAAGGCTGATATATATAGTGTGTTGAAGACTGATATATATATTGCGTTGAAGACTGCTCCAATACCTATCAGTGGTAGTGGTATACCTATCTTTTATGCTGAAGACTGCATGCATGCTGCGTTGGAGATAGCTGCGTGGAGAGTGACTGATATATATATTTTTGTATGCTGTATATCAGGCTGAATGATATATTGTGATTGATATGCTGACTGATATTATGCTGAATATTGAAGAATAATGTATGCTGACTGATATATCATACATTGAAGAATCTTGTGAAAGCTATATGTTGTTTTGTTGGTGTTGATTGCATTGAGACTGCTCGTGCAATTGGGAATATTGCCACTGAGCAATTTTTCTGCTGCTGCAAGTTCTTGAAGCTGCCTGCGTGGAGTCTTTTGGGTGTGTTGACCAGAGAACTCATTTCTCTAGGTGCTGCTACAAGTCTGTTCCAAGATAATGTATTGAGGTATTATTGTAATTTTTCATAAGAAGATTGGAATTGTCCATGTAAACAACACTCTGAAGTAAATTACATGGAGATGCGTTGAAAGCATTCTAATCCCGTGTTTCTTTGAGAGCTATGCCTCTCCCTCACCATCACCAGTGGTGAATTATTTGCTTATGAACTTATTGACAACATATTTTCTCTGTAAATGAACTTATTGTAAATCACCTTGGCAGAGACTGTAGACCTGCAAGGTTATTGTTTTTCTCTTTGTCATATTAAGATCAATATTGTAAATTACACTAGCAGTTGTAAAAATGCAATCTATAGCACCTATTGTTGGTGATGTCCTCAATGGCAAGGAAACATATCCAAAATGGTCTAGAAAGATCAATAAATCAAGCGAGCCTGTCGAAGAATCCCTTGACTTTGCTCAGAAAACAAAGAATCGGTCCAAAGACCCTTCCAAGGGAGATTGCAGCAAGAGAGGATGAGGAAGAAGAAACTTCAGAGGTAGAGGGGGCAGAAACAAAAGATCAGATATGCAATGCAAGCGTTATGGAAAGACTGGGCACACGTCAGATCAGTGTTGGGCTTCATGGGACTCCATCAAAGACACACATAACCAGAAGAAATATGACCAAGATGCTAGTAAATCTTCTGATTCTTGTATTGTTGCACATTGTAATCTTGGAATTAATGAAATGACTTCACTTTCATCTTACAAAGATTGTTGGCTGCTTGATACTGGTGGAACATCACACATGACATTTAGAAAAGATTGTTTTGAAGAACTTAATGAAACAATAAATGGCATAGTTTACTTTGCAGATAAGTCAAGTATTAAACCAAAGGGAATGGGCACCATTCGACTGAAGATGCCTGGATTCCCTGATTTCTTGTTGAAGAACGTTCTTTATCTTCCAGAGTTGCAGAGAAGCCTATTGTCCATGGTGGAAATTTGACAGCAAGGCCTTCCATCCACATGTTTGATGGAATCGTAGAAATAAGAAAGTCCTCTGACAACCAAGTCATCATGACTGGATATGAAGATGGGAAGCTGCTGAAACTAAAGGGTTCATCTGCAAGATTTCAGAACTATGCCTATATCTCTTAGCATGGAGAAGGTAATATGTCATCTAGCTCATTGTGGCATGCAAGATGTGGTCAT
>LPNX010880091.1:310239-345539 GCA_001517045.1 Pseudotsuga menziesii | reverse complement strand
AAGGGGACTCAAGACGTTGGACTCAAGTACTCTAAAGTGGATGACTTCAAACTTATCGGGTACTCAGACTCAGATTTTGATGGCGATAAGGAGACAGGAGTATCGACTTCTGGATACACTATGAGTCTTGGATCATCAGCTGTCTCATGGAGATCACGCAAACAGTCAGTTCCAGCAGATTCAACAACAGAAGCAGAATATGTGGCTGTAGCTGAAGCAACGAAAGAAATAGTATGGCTCAGGAAGATAATTGAAGATTTGCAAGAAAAACAAGAGAACTCCACTCCATTGTTGGTGGACAATACTTCTGCAATCAAGATGGCTAAGAATCCTAGAGTCCATGATCGAACCAAACACATCAACACAAAGTATCATTTGATTCGACATCATGTAGAGGCCAAGACAGTCCATCTTCGACATTGTTCCACAAATGATCAAGTTGTAGACATCTTCACCAAAGCGCTTGGATGAGAAAAATTTGAAAGATTTAGAAACATGCTCAGACTTACGAACACCCCTTCGGATTAAGAGGGGGATTGTTAGAATAATCCGTCGGGATTATTGTAAATAAATAAATAAATAGGAATATGAATAGTTGCATAGGAAGGTGAAAAGGCTGGTTCTCAACCGCCACATTGTAATGTATAAATAAATGTTTTAGCCATGAATAGAATTGAATCGGGAGTTATTACCAATAGATACAAACATTCCTCTGATCGATGACCTCTTGTTTGGAAAATTCGACACTAGGGAATTCCTTGTGAATTGATTGGGTTCGACGCTCTTGATGTAAGATCATTCAAGAAAGATGGACACAAATCTTTATGATGGCCTTCATTTCTGCATCTTGTACACCATACTTCTTGAATTTATTTTCCTTTCTTGATATCTTGTATTTTCAACGTTATATTGGAAAGTTGTGACTGTATTTGCGTCAACCCTATGCTAGTCTCTCTAACCGATGAAGCTTCCAATTTCATAGCAAGCAAAAGAGCTTCGCTCTAGGATACAATATTCTGTTGCATCAATGGAACATGGATATGGGGAAACATTGTGGCAATAAACCATTATTTATGATGAACATCATACATCTAGAAACTCACCTTAGCCTTCAGAGTCAACCTTTGGTCGAAGTCCCAAACAGAATTAGTCGACAATTGCTTGATTTATTTTAATTCTTTGATACATTGAGACTCATACTTAGGTTTCTTGAATTCTTTGATCAATCCAATTTAGATATGATCCAATGACTTCTGAGGGATTCCTATGGGAGCCACAAAAAATTTCATGTACCAATCAAGAGCATGGCCTATGATCAGATGGGCTCTTTTTATAGCCTCATCTTGGACCTGTCACATTGTCCAAACAACTTTACACATGAACCAATGTTGCTTAGGGTATTCCAACCAATTTTTGTTGAATATAGGTGACTTTATGTCACTCTCATACATTATGTTTACTCAAGGTATTGTTGAATTTGAATTAAAAATTTCACTAGTAGTAATTCCTTGACTACTATCTCTACTATTATTGTTACTATGATTTACAAAGCCACACTTCGCCATGCTTTTAGGTCTTACCTCAGATGCTAGAGATGTAAGTGGGGTTGTAGGTATGTCATAGTCTTGGTTCGTATTTGGTGCTTCCTCTTAGTCTTTAGAGATAAGCCAATATTATTCCTCTTTGTTGCAAGATTCTATGTTGAGACATGATGCCAACTTGCAGTCTCTTCTTTTGGTCGCGCTGCAACTTCCTCTTCTTGTCGTAGTCCTTCTTCTCTTTCCCGAATGAAATTTTCGTCCACTCCTTAGTCAACTGCCCTCAGGTTAGAGGAAATTTCAACTTAAAATGGGTCTCTTAAGGAAAATTAATAAAATAATAGTTAAAATAATAAAATAATATTTATTATTTTTGTAGGAAGAAAAACAAAACTACTTTTTTGTTCATATTTTTGACATATCTCCCTGTTTTTTTACTCAAATGTCAATTGAGAGAGCTCATTAGATGCAGAATTAAATTCTGCATCCAAAGAGCACCCACATGACATACTTTTGACGGGCCTCTCTACCCCAAAACAAGAAATACCTGGAAAAATGTGATGATGATGTCATCATCATGTTTTTCTAGGTATTTCTTATTTTTGGGGTAGAGGTGCCCATCAAAAGTATGATGAGTGGGTTCTTATTAGATGCAATATTTAATTCTGCATCCAATGAGCTCTTCCGATCGAAATTTGAGTAAAAACACAAGGATATATGTCGAAAATACGAACAAAAAAAGTAGTTTTTTTTATGATACCTATCCCCAAATTTATATTAAAAAATTGTTTAAGAGGTGCTCCCTTTTTGAATTTTAAAGCATTTTGATTGGCTAATACATGATGACATGGAATTTGTATTATTTTTGGAAGGCCCATTTTAAATTGAAATTTCCTCTAATGCTTGTTCATTCTCGCTATCAACAAAGAACATATCATCTTACTCTTGTCCATCTTGTTCAAGCCTTTATTGCAACATTACCCAAGTTCTCCACACACAATTGTTTACTCATCAAAATCTATCCTCAGGATCCCTTTTTAACATACCAACATCTTTATCCACATTTTAAATATTTTAGGTAGTGGCCTCGAGGTTCTTGAAATAACATTCTTTTCGTCGACTCACTGTATGATCTTATAGTGTCGACTGCAATCTTAGTAATTGTTACGGAGATAAAATTACTATGGTTTGGGGTGTACCATAAAATATTGAATGACACCAGAAATCAATCCTTTCCAATATGCAAGAGCAATAAAGAAATATAACACTAAGGGATATGAATCATACCTTATTCAAGATGGTTGATGTAGATCCTCGTTGACATTTTCCAACATGCTTGCATTCACAATTCTCTCTCAATAACAACAAACAAGACAAGCATGCTATACATTCAAGTCTTATACATACTCTAGCATATATAAACAAACATGTATAAGAAAATAAATACATCCATGGATACAATATTCATATTTATGCACACGTATTGGATAGGAAATGGGTATTTCTATTAATAAAAACAGAGATACAATATTGGAAACCTCTGTCGGCACTTCTTCGAACCCAAGAAACTGAGTCCTTCACTTGGGCCTCCACCACTTCAATCCTCCATATCTCAATGGAAAGCTTACAAAGCAAAGTAAAGCTTGGGAGGAGCAGAACGGTATGCTTCAAAGGGACAAAGGGATGCATACTCAAGCATAAACAAGTGAGGCAACAATGGACTATAGTTTCCTTGCTCTCCAATTTCTCCCCCTTTAATGTGTCCAAGAGGCTCAATAAATAGCACTCCAAATAAGCAATGGAGGGTCGAGTCCGAGTGTTCTCAAGGCATATAAAAGGCCAAGAGTCAATTTATTCGGGGCTCTATGAGGAAAACCAATTTTTTTTTGTCTTTATGCACATTTCCCAATGTACGCGGGTTTTAGCTCAAAAGATGCATATACACGTGAGTATAGATTAAAAAGTCGCGTATACACATAAACATGTGTTTTTGGGGGACTTTCTTGGAACACCAAAGCATAATATGGGCAAAGGTGGTCCAAAGAGGCTGTAGAGGGACATGGAAGGCCATAAATGTGTGATCTACCAAGTGTGGTAAAATCAGCTATAATAGATGCCCCCAAATGTGTGAGGTCAGAGGGGTAACATGATGTCCGAAATACATTATATCCATCCTAGAAGTGAAGGAATGAAGAGCCAAGTGGAAGAACCAACCACTCATCAATATAATACAATGATCAATTGTAACACCCCAGTTTTGACCCCATTTGTATTAAAAATGTATATGATGTATATATTGTAATTAATCAGGTTGAAGATCTAGAGGAAAAATCCCTACCATTGATTTAGCATTTTATGTTTCGATGATTAAAATCATTGCCGATGGTATTTCATGCTATCCAGGCACATTATAATTTTGGACATCATGTAAATACACAATTAAATTAAAAACCCACAACCAGCTATGTCAATACAACAAATAATGAGATGGAGGCATGATTTCCTAAGGATGGGGAGGGGGGGGGGGATATTCTAACCTTTGGGCCAATGGGGAAAAACCAAATGTCAAGGGGGAAACCCATCAAGCTGTCAACCACCTTTCTTGTCTTACTCACCCAATCATTTATTTCTGCCAGAAATTGGTTGAGGTAGTTATTGCATGTGGATGGGAAGAGTATGGCAGTCCAAATTCGAATTGGAGAAGCCATTCGTTTTTGGGAAACACAATTTTGACTTTTGGGGCAAGTTAACACCAAAAAATGCATGCCCATTTGGTTTTTCACCCACATCCTCCGTTTCCTCATGTAGTGGAAGCTTGGAGAGTTGTTTTCCTTCACATTTTTTTTTCTTCTATTGTGTGTGTTTTCCCTCACGTGGGCAGCTGTTTTCTTCATTTTCCCCAGGTTGGGAAATCATTTTTGGTAATGATCAGTGGTTGGGTTTCCTTCCCCATTATTTTGCTGCATTTCCTCATTGTTTTCCAAGCTGGAAATTGGTTTTTTTTAATGCCCAACGATTTGGAGAGGAGACCATGATTTTTGGGTGTTTGCTGAGGCCAATTTCGCCCATGTGAATGCCATAAACATTCTGGAAATCAAATTGCTATTAAGGGACTATTTTTACCCATTTTGGGAATTTGTTTTGTTTCCAAAATCGATTTTCCTCAAACCCAAAAGTTGTATGGTGCTGTGGGTGCATATTTTGTTTTGGCTTGAACTAGGTTGGAGTGGAAATGTGGTTTGAACTAGATTGATAAACCTAGGGTTGGATTTCTTCTTTGCACACCCTAAATAACACTAGAAGGTAAGGCATAGCATAAGGGACTATGTAGTAGAGAAGGGGATGATTCCTTGTGTTGGGTGTGTATATGTTTTAGAATCTAGGCTAGATCTGGTGCAGGTGTCCATAGCTTTGTGGTTGAGCTCGCTATCTTAGCAGTTAACCTTTCTAGCTCCTTTGTAGCTTGATAAACCCAACTATGTTGGCTTGGCGGAGTTTTGTTGTATCCTTGGCTATGTGTGAGCCTAATAGTGTTCCTTATTCCTCATGGGAATCATGCCCAGCTCGGGGGTGGTAGTGCTACTGATAGATTGATGAGAACACTAGCCTATGGTTGGGTGGAATGTTGCAGCGGCATAGCTTGTTGCAGGACAAGCTTCTTTTAAGATAAGTATTCTTGTCTATGTTAATCTCTGCATTTGTATTTACTTAATGAAATATGTTGAACATGTCTAATGTGTTGAATGGATGAATTGCTTCCGCTGTATAATTGCAATTGTATACATCTGTGTATGTTTTATTTCAAGGCATTTTGATTGTGTGTATGTCATGGGAATTAGATTGCCTGGATTAGATAGCATAATAGTGGCATTCCCTCTTTGGTAGATGGGAGGGTACGTGACATCAATCTCTGCATATGAATGCAAATATACATATAGCAGTCCCGGATACATAAGAGTACAATGGCCATGAATAGGCATGACATACAAATGTCATGTGTGGTCATCGCCATGTACAATATACAATGAATCAATATCTCCATAATGGATGAAGATATTTGATAATACACTGGAATATGGTCACGAGAGATGACATCTCATGAATATTGGCACAATCAAGGAGGTAGCATATATGGAATGCCACCAATCTCGGAGGTATTCTATGCAAACCGCTATGAGTACATGTCCTACATTGTGAATAAAGGTGTCTAGGTTGAACATGGTAGTCCATTGTTTGATTACCAGTCATTGATGTATACTATTAACATACAAAAGATATCCCACTGATAATGATAATGGGAATCAAGGTACAAAGTACAATCTAGCAAGTGTGAATAGATGTGTTGAGGTCGAACACTTGAAAGAATCCATCGATCAGGGGACATTGATGTATTCCAAAAACTGTCGATGGTGAGAGAACCTACCACTGATGATTGTAAGTCTGAAGGCACTCAAATGGACTCTAGACTCCTATTCCAGAATAAATGATCTGAAGTTGATGGAATGGAATCCACTGAAAGGAGGGAATTAGGGCATCCCCCATCAACCAACACAAGGTACTCAACAACGTGTCGACAACGTTGAATAATGTGGAAGAACTCAAATGAACAAGATGTGCAAGAATCAGTAACTGTACCAAGAATGGCCGACATGCAAAGTCAAGATAACCAAGGAATGATCGACTCAGGCTAAACTTCCTTCGACCAAGAGCATAAGGCAAATGGTGACTGAAGGTAGGCATCATAGAATCGATATGCAAACTGGGACATCTCTGCAACACATGAGGCATCAACATAGGTTCCATAGGGACTAGAAGCATAACCAATCACTGGAGAAAAACTCAGAGTAATGAGTACAACTCCTAAAGTCATACTAACAACCCAACCAATGAGTGTGATATACAGTGCTCTGTTCGAAGTTGACATGACTCGATAGCTGCCAAAGATAATATCATTTCTCGTCCATTTTTTCTTAATGTTTTTTGGACTTTTTCATATTTGAAAATATTGAAAAAGAATAAAAGTGCTTATAGTGTACATCTAGGAGGATGCAAGTGTCTTGGGAAATAAAACCAGTTCCAAGTAGTGGAACATACCTATGCTCAATGCAAGGAAGCATGTGTAAGATAAGGATGCTTGGGGGAAGGTCTCCTTTTGGTAAGGGGTGATCAAGCTACAAAGGATATAAAAAGGATTTTCTTGGCTAGGATTGAGACAAGCTCAGGCTACATGGCTTATAAATTTGAAACATGGATCTGATGTAAATCTCAATAGGGAAAACAAAGCTCATGAAATGCAATTACAACTTGATATACAACGGAGTCCCTCTGGGGAATGGCCGGCATAAAGTTCAAGAGGAGTATGCAGATCTTTCTCAAGGACATGGTAGGAATATAAGGGACTCCCAAACCTAAATGAGAAATCTCAACATGGGCACCAAATGCAAAACAAGATCTAACTAGGCCCCCCATGTATAAGAAAGCTCTACCACTCACATAATGTCACTTCTAGTAGAAGTATGAAGGTTCTATGACATCATGAAGTGGGTTCGTAGCTAAGGTCAAGGTGAAATGGTCATAAGACAATGCATAATGCAAGAGGATGTGGAGTCCTAACCTATATGCCAGTTCGACATTATACCATAATAGATACAAACATGTAAAGACCTCGGAGAGAGTGTACACAATTTGGACCCTACATGCCAATAATATTAGTCCAAAACAACTAGAAACATTTAGTAAAGAGTCCAAACTATAGGATCTAGGGAGGATTGATCATGACAACTTCATTCAAAGGAAACAGTGCGGTGGATGATGGGACATGAGAAGGAATGTAAGGTGTAGACCCAATGTTCAGGTATTCACTACCACCCTCGTGAGGGTGAACACTAGTGTTAATACTGGATGAAGGGAGTGAAAATCCTCTACAAATGGAGTAGAGGATGGAATATGACCACTCCAAAATCTATGATCAATGTAAGGGGCCATGGTGGCCCCCAGTCCAAGACTAGGGTTTGCACTAGAACCTAGAGCGGGTAATGGGATACTAGTATTGATATCATGCATTCCTAACATAAAAGGACTCAAACTCAAGTGACATAAATATACTCAAGTAACCATGATCCCAAAATAAACTAGCGCACAAAGAGAATACTCCTAAGAAAATATACAACTAGATGCAAGCAAGCCAAGGGGAGGATAAGTGAGCACCTGAATGTAGTAGGTATGTCTCGCCTGGGAGAGGCCTGAAACTCCCATACACTACAAGCATAGGTGTGTAACTAATTATAGTGGCCCTCAGCTTCAACACATAAAGAGACTGTGCTATCCAACCCCTACCTAGCCAAGACACTCACAAAATAACCTCTGCAAGTACCCCTTGTGATACCTAGGTAAGGAAACTAAGTTCGCCCCAATATAAACAATGCTTAGGTGGACAATAATAGGATGGATCTACCATATGGGAAGGGTAGCAAATCCCGAAGCTCGAAAGCACCAATCAGTACCTCAAAATCCTCCAGATACAAATAAGATCCTGGAAATATCTTCAGTGCTCACAAAAAGTGGCTAGGGGATATCCCAACTCGTGCTTAACTCTTAGATAATAGGATCCTCTTGAGAACACTAATTATACGAAGGATTTCACTTTATCACTTGGACAAACACCTACTTGTTTTGTTTAGTAGTCTTGGATAATTAACTCACAATGAACTATTCCAAGACTCTAAATCCTAATCTTGTTGATGTACCCTATCAAATAAAAATGTGTAATCCATTTTAAATTAAGCATTGATTTTAGTGCCTGTGATTACTCAAAGGGAAATGACCATGCAACTAATGATATTATGACTCAGCAGTAAAAGGAAATGTGCACACCTAACAAACCATGCCAAGTGCAATTTTGTCTAAATGAGAAAATGAGGTATGCCACTACATGAGATGCAAAAATATTCATTCCTTTCCAAATTCCAATGCAATCCTTCCTATATGAAAGCCTAAACACAACTCTCATCCAAGAAATCCAATGCAAATACCTCCTTAAATCCATATGTGAGATGCAAGTAAGAATGCAACTATATAATTGTTTTGAAAATGCAATAAAATTCATTAAAACTCTCAGTCTCCACAGCAAGCATAAAACACAATCCAAGCAAGACACCGAGACAAAAAGAATAATGCACTAATAGCAAAACAAAAAAGGAGATAAATGACTATAACTACTTTCAAAGAAAAACTAATGAAAAAGCGGTCTTTGGTCACGAAAGAAGCAGTCAACAGACAACATCAGTATCCAGGAAGACCCAACCACACTCACAACCCACCCAACAACTTCCCACATCAAACTCAACCAAAAAATGGAGGATCTACGTGACTGTTCAAAGAATAGTAGCATATGTACTTAACTTTTAGCCAAAAACCTGCATGTTTACACGACTTTTGGCCAAAAACCTGCGTATACAGAGAAGAAAGTGGTAAAAAGTAGGCCAAGGGTCAAACCACTCTAGGGGAGTGTCAATGGATGAACATACTACTAAATGCGACACATAAATGGGGTTAAACAGAGAGAAAGTCAAGCACAATGTGCCCCCAAACCCCAAATAAAAACAAGGAACATCCCAAGCAGCGTCACCAATTCTGTTACAGAGGGAAACTTCCTATGGCTTGGGGTGTACCACAACAAAATGAATGACACCAGAAATCAATCCTTTCCAATATGCAAGAGCAATAAATACATTTAACACTAAGGGATATGAATCGTACCTTATTCTGGACGGTTGTTGTAGATCCTTGTTGAGCTTTTCCAACATGCTTTCATTCACAATTCGCTCTCAACAATAGCAAACAAGACAAGCATGCTATACATTCAAGTGTTAGGGCTACTCTAGCATATATAAACAATCATGTATAAGCAAATAAATACATCCATGGATACAATATTCATATTTATGCACATGTATTGTACAGGAAATGGGTATTTCTATTAATAATAACAAAGATACAATAGTGACAACCTCTGCCGGCAATTCTTCAAACTCAAGAAACCAAGTCCTCCACCACTTAATTCCTCCATCTCTCAATGGAAATCTTAAAAAGAAAAGGCAAGCTTGGGAAGAGCAACACTGTGTGCTCCAAAGGGATCCTGACTCAAGAATAAACAAGTGAGGCAACAATGGACTATAGTTTCCTTGCTCTCCAATTTCTCCCCCTTCAATGTATCCAAGAGGCTCAATATATAACACCCCAAATAGGCAATGGAGGGTCGATTCCAAGCATTCTCAAGGCATATGGAAGGCCAAGAGTCAAGTTATCCGGGACTTTATGGGGAAAAATCCATTTTTTTTGTATTTATGCACATTTCCCAATGTACACGGGTTTTGGCTCAAACATTGTGTATACATGCGATTACAGCTTTAAAAGTCACGTATACACATAAATAGGTGTTTTTTGGGGAATTTCTTGGAACATCAAAGCATAATATGGGAAAAGGGGGTACAAAGAGTCCGCGGAGGGACATGGAAGGCCATAAAGGTGTGATCTACCAAGTGTGGTAAAATCAACTGTAAAAATAATATATCCCTACAAAATGATATCAACCTAGATGTCGACAACGCTAGAGATAGGATTACTGACTTTCCAAAAGTTGGATTAGCCAAGGATTCCATTCTATGGGTTCTCCACCTTGAAAAATTTTCCTCAAATTTTCTAGCTTCGCCAACCATTCATGTAGTAGAATGGGAAATTCACTAAAGAAAATTTCATGAATATATGAGTAAATATACTTTTCTAACCATTTTTTCAGATTCAATCACGATCCTTTAATTTCTTCTTGTGCAAATCCTCTTGCTTTATAGTCCACCCAATCTTGAATTCTTGTTTTGTCGGGTGCCAAAACATGTCCCCTTCACCATGATTAAGGTCCCGACAACAATACCATTTGTGGTGTCGATTCTACTAACCCAAGTTCAAATTTCCTTGCCTGTCCAATAAAGCCCAAGATATCGTACTAGCATATCGTGTAACTCTGTTGGGGACTTCTAGAACCAGGATTTTGCAGTTATGGAAGGATATTTATTCATGGAAACATTAATAGGAAACTTGACCAAAACATAAAGATTTATTACTGTCAACACATACACAACAAGAAAGAATACCGATATGTTGATACATATGCAACATATAACATATACATATTTGAAGCATGTCTACCATCATTATCATCGACATTTCACAATATTATATCAATATAAGTGTGACAAACTCATAAATATTCAGGCACAAAATACACAGGCATCAAAGACACAAATTTAACATGAAAACCCATACGAAAAAAATCACAAAATATCTCTTCATCTGGCATGAGTAATATTTGGAACACTTTTGGTTTGCACACATAGGCTGTAGACTTCTTTTGGAACCATCTTTACAATATATGATTTTTATCTGTCCTTCTCATGCTCTCATGTTTTGTTCTTCTTCTTTCTGTCAACCTATGCTCATGATCGTCTCTCTTTGTCTATATATTCCTTCTAACAAGAGTCATTCTATTAGGGAATCCACACACAACTTATGGAGCAACTCAATCACTTGATGATCACCTAGTTGTGGTAGTTTTCATCCACACACAACATGGATCGATTTTATATACTTCTTTCCATTCTTTTTCTAACTATTGACTAGTTATCAATAACAGTTGCCTGGTTCTTCTAACTAACCCAAGAAATCCCATTACATTAATAAATGCGCTATCATCCCAATTTACATTCATGCCACTCCCAAAAATAGACTATAGTGTAACTTAAACCAGTCTTATATTTATTGTTTTCGAATTACTCTTCTCATTTTATATTGCGGCCTTACTCGCCTTGTGACCACATTCTTCACATTTCTGACCAAAACTAGTATGCACTTTCCTAGTTCCAACAAAATCCCCTCAGAATAAAGAAGGTGAATATTGGTTCTCCAGAGAACCCAAAATTTACCAATATTAGGAATTATTGGGATGATGAGACAATAGGGAAGATTACATACTTATTGCATGAGTTCAAGGATCTATTCCCTACCAATTTCTTATACATGAAGGGGATTGTTGGTGATATAGGAGAAATGAAAATCCCCCTAAAGCCCGATGCAAAACCTGTCAAGCTACGACCATATAGACTAAATTTGAGATATAAGGAGAAGGTCAAGATAGAGTTAGACAGAATGATAGACGAAGGAATTTTAGAACTTGTTGAAGAATTCGAATGGATTATCCCTATGGTTTTTCAAGAAATAAAAAACTAGTGAAGTCCGTATTTGTGTCAATGTATAGAAACTAAATGATGCTTGCCTGCATGATCTATTCCATACCCTGTTCACAGATGAAGTCTTGGAGATCATAGGAGGATAAGAAGTGTACTCGTTTATTGATGGATTTTGTGGGTACCATAAAATAAGAATTGCAAAGTAATATTAGTACAAGACAACTTTTGCAACATAATGGGGATGCTTCCAATACACGATAATGCCCTTAGGACTCAAGAATGCCCCTACTATTTTTTCTAGAATAATAGTAGCTTCTTTTAAAGATTTTATCCATAAATTTATTGAAGTATACTTTGATTATTGGACGATCTATGAGCTATTTTAAAATCATATTGAGAATCTCATAATGATGTTTGAATGATCCATACATTTCCAAATTTCTCTTATTTTGGAGAAGTGTATTTTCTGTGATCCTTCTAGTATCTTGCTGGGTCATGTGGTCTGTCGAGATGGAATATTGATGGACCTTTCCAATATTGCAATTATTGTCGATCTACCCCCACCTACATCAGTTAAACAATTGAGAACTACCTTGGGACATACGAGATATTACAAAAAATTTATCCGGGGTTATGCCGAGGTCACAACTCCAATGGAGAAACTTTTGAAAAAAGATGTTAAATTCCAATGGAATGAGTAGTGTCAAAAGAGTTCATATATTCACAAAGACAATATGGTCTCACCTACTATACTGATATTTGCATACTAGAAAAAGGAATTGCATGTACATGTCGACGTGTCATTTGTCACACTCGGTGTAGTACTTGCACATCAAAGTGAGGGTTCTCTTGATCATCCCATTCCATTTGTTAGTAGAAAATTTTCGACGACAGAAATGAACTATACCACTACTGAGAGGGAGGGACTTACAATGCTATATGCTCTCCATAAATTTCAACATTATTTGCTGGGTGGTCATTTCAAGATGTTTACAGGCCATTCTGCATTAAAATACTTGGTCGATAATCCAGTGTTGGGTGGGGGGGGGGGGGGGGGGGAATATATGTTGATGTCTCCTCCTATTCCAAGAATTTTATTTTGAAATTATTATCAAGCGAGACCGACTGAATTCATGACTTGTCCATCTATCGAGGTGTTGACATGCGTATTTGACTAAGCACGCAACGAGGGAGACAACCCAGACCGGGATCCTTAGGGCAGGTTCCAAGCTGTTTGGGATGGTTGTTCCCGACAGGTTTAAAGGCTCTGTTAGCCTGAAGGTCTAAACTATGTACAATATCTAAAATATAGGTCTAACACAACTGGTTATTGTCAGATACATATCTATACCTGTACAAATTAATAAATGTTATTATCTACAGTATTAATCAACTAAGTCAAATTAGTTTATACTACAGAAAGTTAATAACTATTAACAAGCTTGATTAATAACAAAGATAGAACTATATACATCTGTACATTAATCCAATAATGAAAAAGAGTAATATGCATATGATATGAATATAAGTATCTGTTTCGAAAAGAATGCAATACAATTAACAGAAAATAGAGACGTATTGTCCTAACCTACGTACTATCCTGATCAGGAGCAATGCGAAATTTAATCTGATCTGTTAACGGGACTATCAATAACCTTGACGATCTTCAAAACAAATTTAGAAATCATCAAAATCATACAATAGACTTATAAACCATGTACATAATAATGTCAGTCATCAATTTACGACATAACTTTATTAACAGAACAATTTTCAACATAAGTCAATAGCCAGAAAATAATATATTTGCACAATTTCATAAGTGAGACTATGACAAACATGTATATAAAATAGAAAAAAGTAACAAGACTATGGATAGCATGCACATATGTTAAGCATAAAACCATAAACATATATAAACTTTATCACCAGTTTAAAGATTGTATCTGCCGACAGAAAGCTATCTCCAGTCACAATGGATCAAACCATAGTCTTGTTGTCCCCTTTCAATAAACTATCGACCCCCTTTCCCAAACATGCTATCTCATTTAAATACATGTAATCTCAAAAGAGAAACAGTCCTAAAAACTAGAGATAGCCAAATCGAACCCTCTAACCAATTTCCCATAAAAAATGACAAGTAAGACATGTCATTTTTTCTATATACGAAAAAACATCAGGAAACGGTAAAGATCCAATCCATAGAAATCGAAAATATCAACAACAGAACAACACCTGGAAGATCTGATAGTCGATTCATTCCAATTATATGGATAATGATCCAAAATAGATAGTCATAAAGATCCGAGCACGAACAACAACCATATCGCCTGCAATAAACCAGATCACAAATAATAAATATCAACTCTGAAAACATAAATCGAAATGACTAATGCTATATAATAAACAGAAGTAAAATAAATAAACACCTATACAAAGGTAACCTGATCATCAAGCATCAAAAGTTCAAAATTAAAACCCAACAGCAAATAGACCCAGCAAAATTACAAATTAACTGGCGCATTGAAAACTTGGATATTCACACCAGTCGACTGACTTGGGGACTGACCCTTGAACTGCATGAGTGCGATCTGAGAATTAAGCTCTCGGAGCTTTTCTTCATTTTTGTCATTCTCGTCCTGCAGTTTAAGAACTCTTCTTATGAGCTTATTCTTATGATTTCTCAAGCATAAGAGTTGTTTATCACTGAAAACCACTTTCTCCTTTAACTCCACATTGTCAGCCTTCATCAAATCACGATTTGCTGCTACTTCATTCATTCTTTCCTCCATTCTGCGAATCTTGTCTAAAAGACAATTAATGAAAAGAGGATGCATCATATCTTCTAAACAATAAGAACCAGGTGTACCTGACTCTACATGCTTCCCTTTAGTTGAACGACCAATAACAGGATCTACCTGAACTTCTTTATCCACAACAGGAGGGTTATCATGGTCGAGATTCAAATCAAGCTCATGCTCGACAGATTGATCATTCACAGGCAGAAGAGGGTCTTCGGGTTCATCATCAATCACCACAGTCTCAATAGGAACACTATCAGACACCGGGGTTTTGACAGTATTACCTTTTGCCATACTCCTGGTAAATCTAGCTACCACCTTGGCCTTCGGTCTGTCTCTTTCACGATTGCGAATTTTATCTGTATTATTTTGTGGCGTAATCGGTGACAAAGAGGATGACTTCCTTACGCGCTTGGAGCTCAGAGGAGTATCAGCGCTTCTCGCTGGACTAGTCACAGGATTTTCATAGGGTTCAGGACTCATTCGGCCAGGACTTGACAGGGGTTTACATGAAGGGGAGACCAAAACTGGACTCGGCTCTCTGTGCTTGTTACACTCTTCAAGGTTATCAAACATACAATGGAAGAAAGAGGAAAAGCCATTGGACTCGACAAATTCCTCCCAAGACCGATTCGACTTTGACAACTCCTTATCGATTAACATCCAGACTAAGCCATGATGAAAGAGACTATGACTAACGTATTTAGGACCCTTTTTGATTGCATTGGACATTTTAAACAGACTGTGCAAAAGATAATAAGGCAAGTTCAGTGGGAAACCTATAAATGTCGACATAAGCCTAAGATGATAGACGTACACTGACGATAAGCGGCCTTCACAAGTCAGGTATCGATGAATCAAATCCAGAATAGTGTTCCACTCCTTTTTGAAGTACTTGCGGGCTACTCCACTGCGAAACGATACTTCTTGAGTAGGGTTCTTTAGTAGCGGCCGCCATTCTGTAATATTCATCGATCTGTATTTAAACCATCTTTCTCCCACTATCGGAAAACCATTGGCGAGAGCGACCGATCTCTCATCAACCCGAAAAATGAGGTCACCCACTTCGGCCTGATAATCAACCAGAGAGAGAGCAAAAACCCTTGTGACTTCGGGATTCGACTAAGAGAATTTACTTATGAATGGCATCCACCCAATAGCCTGAACCTTTGCTGACAGCTCAGGATTTGACTCCAGCAACTTCATCTCGCAAGGCTCTACCCTCACCACAGGCGCCATGGCCGGTCGTGTCAAAGCACGTAACTGCACGCAAAACCAATACCACAGCTCGAGACTAGATAGTGAACCAGATGGAAAACCATCAGGGTGCATAACAAGAAAGACAGACCAGTAATGAAACTCGGGCTTGAAATAGTCGAAATAAGCCATGAGCAACTGCCAATGATACCCCTGTAAACTCGGCATGGACGAGAGCATTATCACTCAGCGATGTCATCGATTAATGAGGAATGATGGTCGAAGACTCCAGATAACCCCGTTTATCATTATTTATCCGGCGTAAATGATATGAAACTCTTGGCTGTACACAGAACAGGTGTTCCATTGACAAGCAACCACGATGTAGGATAAGTACCAAGGATTAAACGTGATGGACGGGTTCAGTACCAGCGTAATGATAGCATACTGGCTTCGCAACAGGTGAATCAGGATGGAGGCTATGACATAAATCAATCCGACGATAACCATAATACATATTCCCCTACTATGGATTCGACCTACCCTTCAAAGGTGGCGGACAATAGAATATAATTACAAACCATGAAATCGAAACTTGAAATATAAACCATATAAAAGTTGACATAAACAGTCAATATCAACGATGGTTTGCAAACTTAAGATATGGCACGTAAGACATATGTCTAGGTTTCATGAGAATTATAAAGATCCAACCATTGATAACCATTAATCAGACTACGCATGAAAACCATAGTAATATGACCTTATAAATGATTATAGTAATGAAATCAATCGATAAAATAAATTTCTAATGTTTTGGATAATATGCAAGACTAGGATGACAGTAACAGGTATAGGAATCATTAATACTCATGCCTTGATTTTCCTATTATAAGTCTACCCAAAAAAATAACTTCAAAGTAGTGATTTCGTTAATCTAATATAATTTACAAAGGTTATTTAAAAATATGAAATTTCAGTGAATCAGTAGCCCAAGAAAAACCACCCTTTCAGTAGCTGGAAATTCATTGAACTCGTCCCTTTAAAATGTAAACATTTCATCAAAACAAAATGGGATTTTGTTTGATGAAATATGTTTTTTAAAGGCTGTTGAGCAGGGGCACAATAGATGGCGACTTGCTGGGCGGAACAATTATCTCTGTTCTTTGACCTGAAATCATGCAAACAAAGCAATTAAATCCTTAATATGAGCCATTGTACAGAGGAGACTATTTTAACATCTCAAATAGATTCAAGAATTTCACAGTTCTGAAAATTACCAGAAAATCACAATTTCAGTCATTCTCTTGATAAAAATCAGGTTTCCAACAAAAATCAGTCCTTAAAGAGTAAGACAGTAAATGGCCCAGTCTTAAAGAATAAAATCTCGATACCACAAGCATAGCCCTGCTGGAATTAGGCGTCCATAGCCCCGACAGGGTTGCTTCAAAGCCCACAGAATGCTAGTATATCATATGCTGGTTATAAATATACAATTCTGAGTCAGGGTGAACTGTTATCATCATTTTCTTTTAGTTCTATTACTCATGAAGGCTATGGTTCAGGCTTGGTAACCAGATAGTAACCATGTCAGTCACCAGTCTGTATTACAGTAAAATGAACCGGCTTGTGATGAGACCTTTCACCCCTCAGAGTTTTCTATCCAAGGGTCATTTCCCAGGCTTGGTGACTGGAGACGACAATGTTACTGAATGCAAACCTATGATCCTGAACAGATCAGCTCGTTATGAGACCTTCTATCCTTCAGATTGTTTTTTGCAAATGTACAAGCCCATCCTTGTCCAGAACGCAATTATTGTTAATCTCAGATGAGATTATCTTAGCAGATGGGGAGGCAAATTTGATCCTCTTTACGAGAAGGTATGGCGTGAAAGATTTAAATAGATGACTTTACCAAGCACTGTCCTAATCCCTTTGGGCAAATCTTTGTAGAGACTGATATAATTAATTAATATTAACATGGTTTAAAAGTTTCTGGTAATATTTAGAACGATGAAAACACCATTCTCTGTTCAAGAGGTAAAACAGAATGACAATTTCCAGGATAGTAATATCTTTACGCATGATTTCCAGATAAATTACAGAAGTCAGAATCAGTCATCAGTTTGAGATTTGATGAATTGATCAGGCTCAAAACACACAAACAAAACAACAAACAAATATAGGAAAATACAAGCAAGCCAAAAGCAAAAACAAAAAACAAAATCTTCCAAGCAAACACACCACACCAGATATATACAAGATGATCCCTTGAGGGGGATCAACAAAAATATCTCTTGATTAGGTGACCATTTACTGGAAGGTTATCTATCTCACCTTCCAATGTTTGCAACCTGAAAGTGCTGGGACCAAGTTTTCTGTAATAATAAATGGTCCCAGCCACATGCATTGAAACTTCGTATGTTTCCCTTTATCTTCGTGTTCCTTGTCCCATTTCAGGACTAAGTCACCTACTTCCAGATCCCGACTGACTGACTTTCTCAGGTCAAACCAACGCTTCACAGTCTGCTGGTGTTTTTCAAACTTCTTCCTAGCCAACTCCCTATCTTCCTCCAGTTTATATAAAGTGTTAATTCGATGCTCCATGGCTGAACATGGTATCTCCTGCACTGACTGGGACAGTTGTAAGGAGGGTAAGAACAAATGAGGAGGCAAAATAGCTTCCTTGCCATATACCAGGAAAAAGGGAGAGTTTCCTATAGCAGCTTTGGGGGTCACTCTGTCAGCCCACAAAGCATTTGACAGAGCAGTATGCCAATTCCTATGATGGGTAGCCACAGTTCATTTCAGAATCTTGATCAGATTTTTATTGGAAGATTCCGCTAACCCATTACCCTGAGGGTAGTAATTATTAGAATACTTTAATTTTATTCCCTTTTCCAATGCATACTCAGTTAATTTAACAGAAGAAAAATAAGTCGCATTGTCAAAGATTAAAGACTCAGGAATACCGAATCTGGTGATAATAAAAGAATCAAGGAAAGATATCACCTGTTCTGAATTAACTACATGCAAAGGGATGGCGTCAACCCATCTAGTGAAGTAGTCTGTGGCTGTGAGAATGTATTTATGCTGCTGTGAAGAAGCTGGAGTGATTGGGCCAACAATATCTAGACCCCATTGCTAAAAAGAGACTTCGATAATAACCAGCTGGAGAGGTAACACTGCCTTCTTCAGTCTGCCTCCTGCTCTTTGACACTCTTGGCACTTTCTGGCGAAAGCATATGCGTCTTTGAACAATATGGGCTAGTAGTACCCGGCTTTAAGTATCTTATGAGCAGTAGTTTCTCCGCTAAAGTGTCCTCCGACTTGTCCTGCATGTAGTTGAGATAACACATTATTAGCCTCATTTCTTTCTAGACAACGAAGGAGAACTCCTTCGAAATTTTTTCTAAACAAAATGTTATCAATAAGCTGATAAGGGGCAGATCTCAATCTCAAAGCAATTTTATTATGTGGGTCTAAATGTTCAGGAGCATTCCCATGCAATAAAAAGAACTTAATATCATTATACCAAGAATCAGGAGGAGTAGAGATCGGAAAAACTTCCCTTTCAAATAAAGAAGGCTCACTAAAGAAGTGCAGATCAGGTTCAAAACTGTCCGCAGACCCAGCTGCTAGCTTGCAGAGTCCTTGTCCCCTGACAATATTTAAAGGTTTTATTTCCAGGTCGTATTCCTGAAGTGCTGTGACCCAATGTGCTCGTTTTTCACCAAGATCTTTTTGTACCAATAGATTTCCCACCGCAGAATATGGTACAATGACTTTGGTGTGGGACTTCAGCAAGTAAGGCCTGAAATGTTTGACAGATTTGAAAACAGCGAAAGCTTGCTTGTCTACTTCTGGATAGTTCAATTCTGCACCGTTCAAACCAGAACTCGTAAAAGCGATAGGAGCTTCATTATTTTCCTGGTTTTTCTGTGTCAGAACAGCAACATATGAAGAATAAGAAGCAAACGTATACAAAATGAAAGGTTTAGAAAAATCTGGGCTAGTTAGAGTAGGAGCCTCAGCAATAGCTTTTAAGATGTCATGGAAAGATTGCCTCCCGTCAGTGGACCATTTAAAATCAACATCTTTCTTGATCATTTTCTGCAGCGGCCTAACAATTTTCGTGAACCCAGGAATAAATCTAGAAACAAAATTTATCTTTCCAAGAAACGACTGCATAGACTTCTTTGAGTGAGGCATGGAAATTTGGGAAATAGCCTGGGTACGTTCTGGGTCAATATTAATGCCTTGTTTAGAAACTACGAAACCCAATAACTTACCTTCTGTAACTGAAAAGATAGATTTCTTAGGATTTAAAGAAATCCCATACTTCCTGCAACGCTCAAAAACTCTCCTGAGGTGAGTTAAATGATCAGTTCTATTTTTTGAAAAGATGGTAATATCATCAAGATAAATAACAACAAACTTACCGATCAGACCTTTGAAGGCGATATCCATTGCCCTCTGAAATGTTGCTCCGGCATTTATTAGACCAAATGGCATCTTCCTATAAGCATAGGTTCCCCAAGGAGTCCTAAAAGTGGTTTTCAACTGGTCAGCTTTGGATACTAACACTTGGTTGTACCCTGAAAAACAATCTAGGAGCGAAAACATCTCAGATCCGGAGACCTGCTGCAATATTTTCTCCATTGTATGGACGAGATAATTGTCTTTGTCTGAAACCTTATTCAGGTTCCGGAAATCGACACATAACCTGATATCACCATTTTTCTTTCTGATGGGGACAAGATTTTCCACCCACTGTGCATGCCGAACCGGGAAAATTATTCTGGCGGCAAGGAGTTTGTTCAGCTCCTTCTTGACAGCTGGTTCTAGGCTAGGATGCATTTTCCTCAATTTTTGTTGAAAAGGCTTAGCCTCTGGTTTCATAGGAATGACATGTTGCATTATATTAGGGTCAATTCTTTTCAGGTCATCATATGTCCATGCAAATATGTCTTTAAACTCATTGAATAGTTTAATGAAGGCTGTTTTTTCCTGGGAAGTACATGTACTACCCAGATTTACACATTGAGGGTTGTGTTCAGTACCTAGATTTACAATGTCAGATTGCATGATGGAGCTACTGGTTTTGCAATTCCTTGCAGCTTTAAATTTATCCTTTAAGTCATAGAATTTCTCAAGTTTGATTACTGATCTGGGAAGAGCACTAACCTGATCGAGAGATTCCTGAATTGAGCAAGGCTTATGGATTACCGAAAAATTATATAGATCCTCATCGTGAGTCATTTCGTCACAGACCGCATCCTTAAAGGCATCCTTCAAAGTCAGAAAATCGATCAACTGCTCGTCATCATTGAAGACTCTCCAATTTGCTATGTTGTCAAGTATAGAGGGTTTGAAAAGCAGTTCAACCAAGAAAGCATCAGTAAGCATTCCTTCGGATGGAATCAACCTTGAATCAACGTTAGCTAAAAGATCAACTTCCTGATTTAGATAACAAGGGATGGAACTTATGTTAAATGCTTCAAATGCTAATAGTAAATTCCATACCTCAGCCTGATAATTTCTCAAGTGTCCAGCAATACAGTGTATTGTGTCATGTACCTGTCTAACAATAATCTCAGAATCTCCTAATACTAACAACGCT
The DNA here is from genome assembly GCA_001517045.1 of Pseudotsuga menziesii. Classification (NCBI taxonomy): domain Eukaryota; kingdom Viridiplantae; phylum Streptophyta; class Pinopsida; order Pinales; family Pinaceae; genus Pseudotsuga; species Pseudotsuga menziesii. The sequence continues at coordinate 324,139 of LPNX010880091.1, read as the reverse complement.
TTGGCTCCCAAATCAATTGCTTTTTTCAGCCCTTGAATCAGAGCTTCGTATTCAGCCACATTGTTGGTGCATTCGAATTCTAACCTGCAAGCAATGAAAAACCTTTTCCCATGAGGATCTATCAGCAAGCAACCTACACCAGCACCTTCTTTTGACTTGGAACCGTCAAAATAAAGAGACCAAAGACTGTTGTTGAGATCTAGATGCGGTGTATCTGAGACTGAAATTTCATCTGGGACTTGAGTAAAATGGCAAATTTCAGACTACTGTTTTGAATCTGGAATTTCTGAAATTTCAGCTTCTAAGTTCCCAAAGAATGAATCAGCCATATAGTTACCCATTATGGTATCAGTGAACAAAACTGGTTCATTTGAATCATTAATTTTAGTGACGGTATGTTTCATATACCGTTCTCGATTGATTCTGATCTTATTCAAGTGACCGTTATGAGATATCCATAAGTGTGACCAGTCTGTCGCAAAATATCCATTGAGCGTTTCTGACCAATCCCTGCTAAGAAATAAACCATATGCTTTTGGGATGTCAGCAACAATTATATCGATAATAAAATGAACCTGAGGATTCGACGCTAACCTTATCAGCACCTCTTTCAATTTACCGATTACTTTTACGTTCGAACGATCAAGCTGTACAATACTTGTATCACAAGGCACAGGGACAGCATTAAGTTTTTTACATACAGAGTAAGGCATAACATTCTTGGAGGCCCCTGAGTTTATCATACAGTTATGTACTTTGTGATTGAATATTTCAAATGTAAGCAAAAAGGGGGGAGTCTAAGAATCAGATTTCTTCCCAATGGATGATGCATTGACTGAAGATTTATTTGAATTGTCCTTAGTATTAGCAGAGCTATTTTTAGTTGAAGGAGTTTTTCCACTTTTGCTTGGAGATGCCCCTTGCATCATTTTATCTCTAATTATAGGTAATTTGAGGAGTTCGTAGAGCAAGATATTAGCTCTGCTTTTCTTTAAATCTTCAATCAGGTCATATTCTAACTCAAGGGAGAGTGCAGATTTACTATTTGCAGGCTGATCTTTATGTTTGACAGCTGTACTATTATCTGTAGCAGCTGTAGAAGGTTCAACTGTGGGCTGATCTTTCTTACTTCTGGTGTTATACTGGTGTTGATTAACATTGACAACAACCACATCCTCATCATCAGTCAATTCTGAGGTGTCCCAGAAGTGACTGATGATTTGGGGCGGTTTATCACCATTGCTGTCATCTTTGTTTTGGGTATCTTGAGAACTCTGTCTAGCAGACTGAGTTTCATTTTCAGTTGACGTTTCCAGACCTGAAACTATTAATTTGAGGAAACTATTAATTTCATCAACGCTGTTGGCTTCAGAGGGTGGAGTTTGCTTTGCAGCTGAGTTTTGGAAAGGTCTTCTGAATAACTGTTTAGGTGGTTCTTTGTTTGGGGTATTTTTAGAAGTTCCCTTTTTTAAATCAATTATTTCATTAGACAGTTTTTTAATGACTCTTTGTAGATTGTCTAGATCTAGGGCATCTTGGCCTTTTTTGTCAGAGTTTGTTGCAGTTTTGGGAGGACTGTCAGTCTTCTTCCGAGAAGAAGATGCAGAATCAGTATCTATTTCGGGACTTGCCTTTGTGGCAGTCACATCCTTTTCCACTTTAATTGCTTCTTCAAAGTTTTCAGCGAGGGTAAGTTTGGCTTTTTCCCTGACAAAGACGGCTATTTTTCCAGGCAAGGATGAAGTGTAAAATTCAACAGTGACATCCTCAGTCGGCCTTGAAGTAGCGGGACTCCTGTTTCTTAAAGTTAGAAAACGCTGGTTAAAATCTTTAACCTTTTCTTTGGGTTCGATGCGAATTCTAGACAATTCTGACACTAGGATAGCTGGAGTCTTTTCATCTCCAAACTTGTTCATGAATGCAAGGTCGAATTCATTCTAGCTAGTAATGGAACCAGCTGTAAGTGAAAAGTACCATGTCGAAGCTTTACCCTCAAATGTATAAGGGAAAATTCGACATACTACGTCTTCATGTTCAACATCTAAGAGCCGAACCGCCAGCATAAACTTCTTGACATGATCTTCAGCCGGTTCGTTCGACTCAGGGTTGAATTTAGGCAACAGCTTCTCAGGATGTTTTGGCAAAGGATGTTGAACACCTAGAACAGCCACCACGTCCTGAGCCAACCAAGGCATATTAGCATTAGGGTTTGGGGGATTCACACCTGCCATGTTCCTTGGAGTCAGAGGCGGTGAAGGTAGTGTTTGAAGAGTATGAGGAGGGGAATGAGGCGGTGATGGTGGCCATCCAGATCCTCCTGAAACAGGTGTCCCTGCAGAAGAGGAAGGCTGATTGATGCTTGTTAGGGATTGTTGTATTTGAAGATCGGGGATGACACCTAAAGACGGCTCTTGTTCTCCCAAGACAGGTTCAGGATGACGAGTGCGAGGACGGGTAATCTGCGGGATAGGTAGCTCAGTAGGCTGGTGCCCAGTAATGCTTGAATAAGCTCTTGTCAAAATTATTTGAGATTTGTTTATGGCTTGTTCGATTTGATCAAAATCTTCAGGATGGCGAGCACTGCTAGCATCAAACTGAGAAATGAGATTTCGAACTGAGTCGGTCAAAGGGTCGTCACTTAGTCGTGATGACCGGCGTGTTCATGGTTGTGTAGTTGAATGTATTTGAGGGGTGGTTGGCTGATTAGTTTTGTTAACAGGGTTTTTTTCATCAGCCATTTTACGCTGGCCCTCCTTCTAGCACCATTGTTGACGTGCGTATTTGACTAAGCACGCAACGGGGGAGACAACCCAGACCAGGATCCTTAGGGTAGGTTCCAAGTTGTTTGGGATGGTTGTTCCTGACAGGTTTAAAGGCTCTGTTAGCTTGAAGGTCTAAAATATGTACAATATCTAAAAGATAGGTCTAACACAACTGGTTATTGTCAGATACGTATCTATACCTGTACAAATTAATAAATGTTATTATCTACAGTATTAATCAACTAAGTCAAATTAGTTTATACTACAGAAAGTTAATAACTATTAACAGGCTTGATTAATAACAAAGATAGAACTATATACATCTGTACATTAATCCAATAATGAAAAAGAATAATCTGCATATGATATGAATATAAGTATCTGTTTCGAAAAGAATGCAATACAATTAACAGAGAATAGAAACGTATTATCCTAACCTACGTACTATCCTGATCAGGAGCAATGCGAAATTTAATCTGATCTGTTAATGGGACTATCAATAACCTTGACGATCTTCAAAACAAATTTAGAAATCATCAAAATCATACAATAGACTTATAAACCATGTACATAATAATGTCAGTCATCAATTTACGACATAGCTTTATTAACAGAACAATTTTCAGCATAAGTCAATAGCCAGAAAATAATATATTTGCACAATTTCATAAGTGAGACTATGACAAACATGTATATAAAATAGAAAAAAGTAACAAGTGTATGGATAGCATGCACATATGTTAAGCATAAAACCATAAACATATATAAACTTTATCACCAGTTTAAAGATTGTATCTGCCGACAGAAAGCTGTCTCCAGTCACAATGGATCAAACCGTAGTCTTGTTGTCCCCTTTCAATAAACTATCGACCCCCTTTCCCAAACATGCTATCTCATTTAAATACATGTAATCTCAAAAGAGAAACAGTCCTAAAAACTAGAGATAGCCAAATCGAACCCTCTAACCAATTTCCCATAAAAAATGACAAGTAAGACATGTCATTTTTTCCATATACGTAAAAACATCAGGAAACGATAAAGATCCGATCCATAGAAATCGAAAATCTCAACAAAAGAACAACACCTGGAAGATCTGATAGTCGATTCGTTCCAATTATATGGGGAATGATCCAAAATAGATAGTCATAAAGATCCGAGCACGAACAACAACCATATCGCCTGCAATAAACCAGATCACAAATAATAAATATCAACTCTGAAAACATAAATCGAAATGACTAATGCTATATAATAAATAGAAGTAAAATAAATAAATACCTGTACAAAGGTAACCTGATCATCAAGCATCAAAAGTTCAAAATTAAAACCCAACAGCAAATAGACCCAGCAAAATTACAAATTAACCGGCGCATTGAAAACTTGGATATTCACACCAGTCGACTGACTTGGGGACTGACCCTTGAACTGCATGAGTGCGATCTGAGCATTAAGCTCTCAGAGATTTTCTTCATTTTTGTCATTCTCATCCTGCAGTTTAAGAACTCTTATTATGAGCTTATTCTTATGATTTCTCAAGCGTAAGAGTCGTTTATCATTGAAAACCACTTTCTCCTTTAACACCACACTGTCAGCCTTCATCAAATCATGATTTGCTGCTACTTCATTCATTCTTTCCTCCATTCTACGAATCTTGTCTAAAAGACAATTAATGAAAAGAGGATGCATCATATCTTCTAAACAATAAGAACCAGGTGAACCTGACTCTACATGCTTCCCTTTAGTTGAACGACCAATAACAGGATCTACCTGGACTTCTTTATCCACAACAGGAGGGTTATCATGGTCGAGATTCAAATCAAGCTCATGCTCGACAGACTGATCATTCACAGGCAGAAGAGGGTCTTTGGGTTCATCATCAATCACCACAGTCTCAATAGGAACACTATCAGACACCGGGGTTTTGACAGTATTACCTTTTGCCATACTCCTGGTAAATCTAGCTACCACCTTGGCCTTCGGTCTGTCTCTTTCACAATTGCAAATTTTATCTGTATTATTTTGTGGCGTAATTAGTGACAAAGAGGATGACTTTATTACGCGCTTGCAGCTCAGAGGAGTATCAGTGCTTCTCGCTGGACTAGTCATAGGATTTTGACAGGGTTCAGGACTCATACGACCAGGACTTGACAGGGGTTTACATGAAGGGGAGACCAAAACTGGACTCGGCTCTCTGTGCTTGTTACACTCTGTAGGGTTATCAAACATACAATGGCAGAAAGAGGAAAAACCATTGGACTCGACAAATTCCTCCCAAAATCGATTCGACTTTGACAACTCCTTATCGATTAACATCCGGACTAAGCCATGATGAAAGAGACTGTGACTAACGTATTTAGGACCCTTTTTGATTGCATTGGAAATTTTAAACAGACTGTGCAAAAGATAATAAGGTAAGTTCAGTGGGAAACCTATAAATGCCAACATAAGCCTAATATGATAGACGTACGCTGACGATAGGTGGCCTTCACAAGTCAGGTATCGATGAATCAAATCCAGAACAGGGCGCCACTCCTTTTTGAAGTACTTGCAGGCTACTCCACTGCGAAACGATACTTCTTGAGCAGGGTTCTTTAGTAGCTGCCGCCATTCTATAATATTCATCGGTCTATATTTAAACCATCTTTCTCCCACTATCGGCAAACCAGTGGCGAGAGCGACCGATCTCTCATCAACCCGAAAACTGAGGTCACCCACTTCGGCCTGATAATCAAACAGAGAGAGAGAAAAAACCCTTGTGACTTCGGGATTCGAATCAGAGAATTTACTTATGAATGGCATCCACCCAATAGCCTGAACCTTTGTTGACAGCTCAGGGTTCGACTCCAGCAACTTCATCTCGCAAGGCTCTACCCTCACCATAGGCTCCATGGTCGGCCGTGTCAAAGCACGTAACTACATGCAAAACCAATACCACAGCTCGAGACTAGATAGTGAACCAGATGGAAAACCCTCGGGGTGAATACCAAGAAAGACAGACCAGTAATGAAACTGGGCTTGAAATAATCGAAATAAACCATGAGCAACCGCCAATGATACCCCTGTAAACTCGGCATGGAAAAGATCATTATCACTCAGCGAGATCATCGATTAATGAGGAATGACGGTCGAAGACTCCAGATAACCCCTGTTATCATTATTTATCCAGCGTAAATGATATGAAACCCTTGGTTGTACACAGAACAGGTGTTCCATTGACATGCAGCCACGATGTAGGATAAGTACCAAGGCTTAAACGTGATGGACGGGTTCAGTACCAACGTAATGATAGCATACTGGCTTTACAACAGGTGAATCAGGATGGAGGCTATGACATAAATCAATCCGACGATAACCATAATACATATTCCCCTACTATGGATTCGACCTACCCTTCAAAGGTGGTGGACAATAGAATATAATTACAAACCATGAAATCGAAACTTGAAATATAAACCATATAAAAGTTGACATAAACAGTCAATATCAATGATGGTTTGCAAACTTAAGATATGGCACGTAAGACATATGTCTAGGTTTCATGAGAATTATAAAGATCCGACCATTGATAACCATTAATCAGACTACGCATGAAAACCATAGTAATATGACCTTATAAATGATTATAGTAACAAAATCAATCGATAAAATAAATTTCTAATGTTTTGGATAATATGCAAGACTAGGATGACAATAACAGGTATAGGAATCATTAATACTCATGCCTTGATTTTCCTGGTATAAGTCTACCCAAAACAATAACTTCAAAGTAGTGATTTCGTTAATCTAATATAATTTACAAAGGTTATTTAAAAATATGAAATTTCAGTGAATCAGTAGCCCAAGAAAAACCACCCTTTCAGTAGCTGGAAATTCATTGAACTTGTCCCTTTAAAATTTAAACATTTCATCAAAACAAAATGGGATTTTGTTTGATGAAATATGTTTTTTAAAGGCTGTTGAGTAGGGGCACAACACGAGGTTAGAAAGTGGAGAAGAGTCTATTAATATCGACGATAATATTTTCGACACATAGATGTTTGCATTCAAAATGATTGATGATCACTACAAAGAAATTGTACATATCTTGACTGCAAGATATGCAGCAGAAGGATTCAATACAACACAAAAGAAGAATTAGTTGTAAAAGCTATAGATTTCCAACTGATCATTGGGAAATTATATAAGATGGGACCAGATGAAAGACTCAGTCATTGTTTCTTATTACATGAGTGAACGATGATGTTGAATGAAGCACATGCTAGTGTCATAGGAGGCCACTATGCAAGAAAAGAAACAACGCTCAATATTTTACAGGAAGGATTACGGTGGCCTAATCTTCATGTAGACGCTAAAGAATATTATCGCGGATGTGATAGTTGTCAACGAATTGGAAAACCTTCATGAAGAGATGAAATTCCGCTCGTACCACAAGTAACTTTGCATCCATTTTATAAATGGATTCTTGAATTTGTGGGTCCCATTAAACTACTAGGAAAACAGATAAGTGCACTATATATAATCACTGTGATAGACTACTTAATCAAGTGGATAGAAGCAACACTATCCAAATATTGTACTACTACTGTGACTGCTGCAATATTTCTATTTGACCATGTCGTGACCCAATTTGGATGCACAAAAATTCTGATACGTGACCAAGGTACACATTTTGTGAATCAACTGATTGAAAAATTAATTGAGGATTTTAGATTCAACACTGAAAAAAAACGCCGTATCACCCACAAGAAAATGATGTTCTCAAATCATTTAATAAGATATTAGAGAATGCATTGACTAAAATCTACAATGTTCATAGGGATGATTGAGATCACAAGACACCTACAGTATTATGGGATTATCTCACAACATGCAAAAGGTTGACAGGGCAGACTCCATTTAGATTTGTCTATGGATAAGAGGCTATCATGACACTAGAATATGTTGTACCCACTCTCAAAATGGTTTCTATTATTGAGATGATAGATTTTGGTGTAGTGGAAGAAAGATTATCTTAGCTGGTATAGATGGAGGAAGAACGCTTCATCACAGGATATCGTTAGTGTGTCAAGAAGGAGAAACATAAGGATTGGAATGACCTCCATATCAAGTATAAGAACTTTATGATAGGTGATTTTGTCCTTCTATATGACAGTAAATTTTTGAAGAATTCTAGAAAAATTTGAACGCATTAGTTGGGGCCATACATTGTCATTTATATCATCGATGGAGGTGCGGTCCAGTTACAAAAATTAGATGGTACACCCTTTGGCATGTTAGTTATTGGAAGTCATATGAAACCTTATCAGGATAGACATACTTCACTCAACTAAAAATATAGTGCCTAAAAAAATTTGAAATCTTGTATATATAGTTTTCGTCGCAAGTTTACAATTTTGTCGCAAGTTTCCAATTTTGTTGCAAGTTTCAATTTTTGTCACAAGTTTCAACTTCTGTTGCAAGTTACAGTTGGAGTGCAGTTAAGTTGAAGTAGCGAGAGATTTATGTGGCATGATTTTTTGTCAAATATTCCATTAATGCATAATAAATACTTGCTTTTTTGAATGGTGAAGTGATGGTTCGATTGACGATTTATTGGAATGATGGAAAATATTGCCCCATGTGACAAAATTAGATGCCACCTTTTTCATGTATTGCAGACCCACATGAGTGAATGAATTTTTGCATGCAGAAATATATTTCATCTTCGAACAGAAGTTTGTTGATTCATTTGTATCCAACTAAGAAGTTTCTTGAGCCGAGCTATCTATTTGCAAACTCTTTTGAAGCAGAAGTTGTTTGTTGTTATGCAAATCCTTGTGTCGAGTACCGACACCATTCAAGGATCAGGAATGGAGGTTCCCATTTCCATTCCCATTATTGAATAATCTCCAGAAGTTGTGTCATGTCCGGTGTCGATCAATCCACCAAGAGTGAATAGTTGGCCGCAGAGTGTTTCCTGAGCAGCGATTCAGATCTACACACACTGAAGCATCAAGATATGGGTCAATGACAATGTTAACTGGATATATTCCACTGCAAAAATATGATGCTCCTCACATAGTCATTCATAAGAATGCTAAGTATCCATTGGTTAGGCCAGCCATCTCGAAAGGCATCCATGTTACGACAGACATTCTTCCAAACCTGAAGAAACTTGCATTCACAGATCATGATTTTCGCAATTTTCCTAAAATGAACATGTAATAGTACATGAAATATATGCAAGTGGTTGAAGGAGGACCTATTCAACTCATTCCTATGGAGTGGGATTGAGGACTAGAAAATTCAGGAATCTTGTCACTGATGCACATGCCCCATTTTGGTTGCATGGGGGAAGTCAATACGTGCATCAAGCAATTTTTAGTTTTCTTCCATGGAGGTTTCTTCTTGATGGATCAATGCATTTTGGTGGATGCCAACCTAATTTCTTCAATCATTGGGATTCCTCTGATAGGGGTCAACCCAACGTCATTATTTGTTGGAAAGGAGAAGGAATCGAGCCTAGTTGGCTAGATGAAGGAGAAATATAACCTTGAAAGAGATAGGAAGGGGTTATCTACTACCTCTATCAATGACACGGGTGTTTGGTTTGTAGTGAAATTTCTATCTAGAAGCTGCTCAGAAAGATGTGACCGAACCAATGCATTGTCGGTACCATTTCTACAATAGAGAAGTGTGCTATGGGTGTGCATAGGATTGGTTGACCTATATAATCAATGAGATATTAGTTGATACCATTGATTCTTAAGATAAAGGTAATCCATTTACCCATTCATGGCTACTAATTCTAATATCCTTTGTCTCATGGGTTGATTTGCCAAAATACCAAGGGATGGACATGCATGTTCCATGCCAGGGAGCGCAATACCAGAACTTGTGGTATAAGAATAACATAATATGTAGAAAAACTAAAAATAAAATTGAATCTTATTTATATGTTGATGCAATGAGAAATCACATTGAGAACCAATCATGGATTTTTGCAGATACTATCCAACGGTAATGAAATATCATCAGATTTTCTGTCAGAGCTTACCCCATATATTTGGAACTACGACAAGAAATTGCGTATCAATGGATGACCACTGAGTTTTGGTTGGCCGATGAAGACATTGAGATGATGATTCTGGATTGGCCTGAAGAATGGAGATAGCCTATCATAGATGAACAACTATCTGTTGAAACTGACCTACGACAGGATGAAACATAGGGAACTCAAGGAGGAGATCAACAGGAAGAAGAAATCCCATGCAAATTTCCCTATTAAAGCAAGAATCCACTGTAACCCCGATGGATCCTAAACTGGGGACAAGAGAAAAGCTTATAAAGAATCAAAGAAAAATCACAAGAAACAAAAGGATAATAACAATTCTGGAGTTGGTGGCCTTGCCGATGATGATTATAATATGATTGCTTATTGAATGGTGGAACTTGCTAATGAAACTCACCAGAAAATTGATGAACGGAATACAAACTTGGTGGGAGGCATCACTGACTTATTGCATACTCTTCGTGTCGCAATAAAACAAGCCAGAGTAGTGGTCAGTTGGGACCCATTCTAGTTGGAGTTGTAATAAGTTGGTCCTTCTGTGGATCAACTAGTGAAAGTACCTTTACCGCGACAACACAAAAAGTTTCAAGTGTCTCCTAAGTCACTTGATTTGGGAACTATGGAACATAACTACATGATCAAGTACATTGGTCCCATAAGTGTTGACCTTTCTACGATCCCTATGTTTCTACTGCACAACATCTAGCAGGTTGCAGTGGAAAATATCAAGGTAAGAGATCATGTGGTAGTTGAACAATAAAAACATTAAAAGAGTATTGTTTCATCTCTCAAGACAAAAGTACAGGAGATAGAGTAGAAAACACAAATATGGAAGCATGACAAGAAAATATTGGAGTAAGTTGTCATCTTCACATGCCATGAATTTACAGAAGTGGGGGCTACATCTAAAATGCTCCCAGAATCTCAATTTATTCGGCTTGGGGAAGTAGCTACTTACTTTCGCCAATGAATTACAGAGTTAGAAGAAAATTTGCTTCACGAAACACCCCCTAAAGTATTAGAAGAGTTATGAAAGGTAGTAAGTGAGAATGTCAAGAAGATTCAGGAGGATGAGGAAATTTGTGCCAAATCATATGCATAGGTTTCTCATGCTTGGAAATCCTTGATGGATGATGTAAAATTAGAGCAAGTCACAAAGCAAATTCATACTGCAAGGAAAATCTGATCGGGATAAAAAATTCATTGAAGGAATTGTCATTGGTTGAGAAAATGAGAAAGGTTTTTGACTTGAAAACATTGCAGCAACAAGTTGACAAACTCCAAACAAAACAAAAACATCAAATTAAATGTGTCGTAGAGCTCCAGGACAAAGCAGAAAAATTTACAAGGACCATCCATCCGGTCCATGAGCAGGTGCAAGAGGTGCTGAGAGTGACAAAATTTGAAACTTTGGAACCTATCAGTTTTGAAATTGTGGAAAATATTGAGAAAGTTAAAGAATATGTTCAACACCAAGTAGAAGAAGTAATGAAAATATGTTAGGATTTTCAGAATAAACTCAACACGACATAGATTTCTGGCTGAAGTGGTTCGGTACAAGCCATAATTGAGTGCTAGGGGCCTATTGGCCATAGGAAAGTGCCTAAGAGTTTTGGTCATAAATTTGAAGAATCCAGTTGCAAGACGAGCAAGGCCATGATGAAAAAGGAGAGAGTAAGTCAAATCTAAGTATACGACCTATTTTGAGGAAACACTAAATGTAAACAGTGAGTTAAGTTAGACAAGTAGTCTATTTTTGGAATGGGAATGAATTTAAATCGTGCTGATAGAGCCTTTATCAATGTAAATGTATTTCTTGGGTTAGTTAGAGAAGTAGTCGACTGTTAGTTGAGAATGAATTGATGATTAGAAGAAGATATGTGAAAATTATATAAGGTCAATCCATAAGATCTATGCGGATTTCCATGACTTGTATCTCTCTTATATCGACATAAAAGACCCTAAGAAGAAGATGATGAAAATAGGAATAAGACATGAGATCATAAGAAAGACATAGAAAACTCATCTATTGTAAGAATATTTTGAGATAAATCTATGTTGATGCAATTGTATCTTCGGAATGTATTCACTTGTATTTCTTATGTATTGTACCCCGATGTCTATTCCGGGAAGTGTTTGTAATGTAATTGAGTCATGTCATGCCCCGATGTTCTAATCGAGAGTTTCTATAATGTAAACAATTCATGTCAAGTCAATGTGGGTAACCCTCCTATTGTTCAATGGTTAAAGTCCTCGCAGTTCCGGGCCCCTAGGGTTTTTAGACTCACCTAGTGAAGTCGACCCTAGTGAGTCATTGTCAAGTCGAGAATTAGTATAAATAGAGAGGGAGTCTCTCTATTTATCACACACTCAATCACACTCAGTTGTAGCGCATAGCTGAGGTAGAAGAAGTTGCTGGGGCTAGAAAGAAAGAGGCTACTTCTGTCGGGAGATCATCTTACTATTTTGGGGTTTTACTTTTGGTGTTGATTTTACCTCTGAGGAAGTTGCGCGGTTTTCTCCATTTATGGTTTCCCCTAGGAAAACACTGTGTTCATTGTCTCTTGTGTTTGATTGCTATGCTTGTTATTCTCTTAGTTAAATATCCTAATATAATGCTAGCTTAAATGTTAAAATCTAGCATGGTATCAGAGCTAACCCGAGAACAAGACACTGTGCAGCTGCGGGAACTAGGGATTCCTAGTTTTTGGATCTCTCTCCATAGATTTTCAGAAAAAGAAGGTTTTGATGAATCTCCTCCCTAGGGCGCATCTTTCTGTCGAAACAAAATCTAATTCTGAGCTTTTTAAGTTTTGGACCCGACACTGCTGCCGAAAATTGGGGCTTTCCATAGAAGTGGAATTTTTGAGTGAGCCCAGGCTTGGATTGATATGCTCCTCAAAATCAAAGTTTAGAGATCAAGATCAAAGAATTTGGTTGGACAAAACTATAGGAAAGTCAAACCCTAATCTGCTCCTGAACCAGCACTACAGAAATTCAGCTCCAAATCCAGATCCAACATCTTGTCCTGGTAAGATCTAAATCTTTTTTATTTCCATTTGAGGTTCTCAGTTAAGATGTCTCATCATACCAAGCTTGATGAAAATCTTGAGGGAGTTGATAACTTCCGAGCCTGGAAGTATAGGATCTCTCTGGTCCTAGAAGAAAATGAGTTGGACTGCTACATTAATGAGGAGGTTCCAGTTCCAAAGGAAGATGAGGCTAAGGCCTTACACAAGAAGAAGTTGGTTATGGAAAAGAGGATTATTGCTGATTCAATCAAGGATCACCTCATACCACAGGTGTCGTCCCTCAAGACACCTAAAGCTATGTTTGATGCCCTAACCAAACTGTTGGAAGGGAAGAACATAAACCAGAAGATGACTCTAAGGAACCAGTTGAAGAATGTAAAGATCCAAAATGAGGAGACCATCCAGTCATACTTCACAAGGTTCTCCTAGATCAAAGAACAACTTGAAGTAGTAGATGAAGAAGTGGAGAATGCATAAATTGTGATGGCAACCATGAATGGTCTCCCTAGGTCATGGGATTCTTTCATCTAAGGAATATGTGCTAGGAAGAAGCTAATCAAGTTTAGTAGATTGTGGGAAGAATGTTCACGATAATAAGCTTGAATAGAAGCTCAAGAAGAAAATATGGGAAGTGAAGATCAAGCTCTCAGAGTACACTCCAAGAAAGGCAGAAGGGAAAATAATCATCACTAAGGTAAGCATTCTCATCAGAAATATAATTTTGTAAAAAGGGATCCATCCAAACTAAGATGTTATACATGTGATGAAAGAGGAAACTTTGCCAGAAATTTTCCCATGAATAAGAGTGGACACAAGAAGAAGAAGAACTCCAAAACAAGACATCATGCTCACACTGCTGAGGATGATGATCCTCCCAGGAAGAAAGTAAAACAAGAAAGTGAAGACTCTTCAAGTGATGAAGAATATGTTCTGATCTCCGCTCTCACGGGAATTGTCACTCATGGAAGAAAAGATTAGGTTATTGGCAGTGGGGCTTCCAAACACATGACAGAATTCAAGGAATCTTTTGAGAAACTATCCGAACACAATTCACT
>LPNX010880091.1:285095-310193 GCA_001517045.1 Pseudotsuga menziesii | reverse complement strand
CCCATAAAAGGTAGTGGTGAATCCTCCTACAAGCTAGACTTTGGAAAGTCTATGAAAATGAAGGATGTCTTGTTTGTACCAGGACTAAAGAAGAATCTTCTCTCCGTATCGGCACTAAATGCAAAAGGCATGAGGGTTGCATTTGTAGCTGGCCAAGTCCTCATGTGTCCAAGAGGAAATAATATTGACGATCCAATAGTAATTGGAGAACAAGAAGGAGGATTATACAAATTGAAGGGCCATCTAGAACAAGCTTTGGTACATGACACAGTAGAGCCAAATGAACTTTGGCATAGAAGGCTTGCACATGTGCACTATAGAGCACTACCACTTGCAAGAAAAGCTGTTGAAGATCATCCATAAATTCAAGCAAAACATGAAGGAATCTACAAAGGATGTGCAAAAGGAAAGAACACAAAGAAGACATTTCCAAGTAGCAAAAGCAAAGCAAAAGGAATCTTGGAAATCATTCAATCTGATGTATGCGGTCCAATGTCATCCAGTTCTTTAAACGGGTATGTATACTATGTTTATTTTATTGATGATTTTTCTAAGAAGACATGGATATACTTTATGAAGAACAAAGATGAAGTTTTCAGCAAGTTCAAGAAATTCAAATCCTTGATAGAGAACCACACAGAAAATAAGATCAAGACCTTTCGATCAGATAATGGTGGAGAATTCACATCAAATCAATTCAAAGAGTTATGTAAAGATTCAGGTATTAAGAGGGAGTTATCCACTCCATATAATCCACAACAGAATGGGGTTGCAGAAAGGAAGAATAGAACGATCATGGAAGCCGCAAGAGAAATGCTTAATGATCAAGATCTTCCCATGCATCTATGGGCAGAAGCTGCCAGAACAACGATGTATGTACATAATTATACTCCACACAGAGTACTCGAGAACAAGACACCTGAAGAAGTCTTTTTCGGCAAGAAACCAGAAGTTGGCCATCTCAGAATATTCGACTGTCCAGTATACACACACATTCCAAAAGAAAAGAGGACAAAGTTAGATCCTTCAAGAAAGAAGGGTATATTTGTGGGATACTCTGAAAGCTTGAAGGCTTATAGAATATACTTCCCAGGATTCAAGAAGATCAAAATCAGTAGGGACATAACATTTGACAAATACTCAGCTTACAACAAATCCAGAAAGAGACCTGCTAAAGATCCTGAAGAATAAAAAACACCCAGAATTCATGACACAACCATGAATGAAGAAACTCAAGAAGAAGATCGAGAATTTGAGGAACCTCAAGAACTTGTAGATCCACCTCAGGAGAAGAATCCTCACAAGAGGAAACCTACTTGGGTATGAGAAGCTATCCAAGGTGCAGAAATATATGGGGCTCCAGAAGAGAATCATAGAGAAAGAAAGAGGTCCAGGTCCTGCTCCGGGTATGTAGCTTTATTACGTGACTTTATCAATAAAGAACCTTCCAACTATGAAGAAGCTACAGAAAGGAAAGAATGGAAGGATGCTATGATCAAAGAATATCAATTGATCATGAAGAATGATGTTTGGGATGTTGTCCCAAGATCAGAAGGAAAGTCTGTTGTAACTTCCAAATGGATCCACAAGATCAAGCATATATGCTGCATATGGCAGCATAGAGAAATATAAAGCAAGATTCATGGCTCATGGCTTCTAATAGAAAGAAGGAATAGATTATGAAGAAACCTTTGCACTTGTAGCCAGATACACTTCCATCATATTAGTGCTTGCTCTGGCTGTAGTAATGAAATGGAAGATACACCAAATGGATGTCAAGACTGCTTTCTTGAATGGTGTAGTGGAAGAGGAAGTGTATGTAGAGCAACCACTCAGTTTTGAGACACATGATAGGGAGTCTCATGTGTGTAGATTGAAGAAATCCCTTTACGGTTTGAAATAGGCACCCATGACATGGTACGTTGTATTTGATGGATTTCTATCCAGTTTGGGCTTTACCAAAAGTAAAGCAAATTCCAACCTTTACTACAAGGTTGAAGATGGTAACCGAGTGATACTCCTATTGTATGTAGATGATCTGTTTCTAATAGGTATAGATGGGTTGATTGCTGATAAGAAGAGGAAGCTTGCTGCTGAGTTCGAAATGAAGGAATTAGGTATGATGCACTATTTTCTAGGCATGGAGGTGTGGCAGAATGTGGATGGAATCTCCCTCGGACAAGGGAAGTATGTAGTAGAGATCCTGAAGAGGTTTGGGATGATGGACTGGAAGGCCATGACCACACCTATGGCATCAAACCTGAAGCTATTGAGTTATGCTTCATCAAAAGCGGTAAATACTACGATGTATCATCAGATCATTGGGTCCTTGATGTACTTAATGAACATGAGACCATATATTTGCTTTGCTGTGAACACCTTGAGCCAGTTACTGACAAATCCGAGACATGTTCACTTGATTGCTGCAAAACATATTCTGAGGTACCTGAGGGGTATAGTTGATTATGGGCTCAAGTATGAGGTGAATCAGAAGATTAACTTGGAGGGTTATGTTGATTCATATTGGGTAGGTAGTACCATTGATAGGAAGAGCACTTTAGGGTGTTGCTTCAGTATGGGATCAGGTGTGATCTCTTGGTTTAGCAGGAAGCAATCCTGTGTGGCACTGAGTACAGCTGAAGCAGAGTATGTCGCAACTTGTTCAACTAGTTGTGAGGTAGTATGGCTGAGGAAGCCACTGTCTGATTTATTTGATCTCCAGTTGGATGCTACTTGTATACATTGCGACAACCAAAGTTGTGTGAAGTTATCGAAGAACCCGGTGTTCCATGACAAGTCGAAGCATATTGAGATCAAGTATCACTATATCAGGGATATGGTGCAGAGGGGAGCAATGAAGCTCCAGTATGTAGCGACAGATGAACAGATAGTTGATGTATTGATGAAGCCATTAGCCAGAGTGAAGTTTGAGTACTTTAGGGAGAAGCTTGGTGTTCTCTAGATCAAGGTTCCCTCCAAAGGGAAGTGATGCATCCATGAGCCATTCTGACATGGTGAGAGGATTGGTTCCTTCCATGGTCAGATGTAAGGGTTGAGCCATTCTGTCATGGTGAGAGGATTGGTTCCTTCCATGGTCAGATGTAAGGGTTGAGCCATTCTGTCATGGTGAGAGGATTGGTTCCTTCCATGTCAGATGTGAGTGTTGAGTCATTCTGATGTGACTGTAGGATTGGTTCCTACATGATTATATATAAGCGCTAAATGTCATTCTTGGAATGGAGGCAGCTGGTCAATTACCAGGAAAGCTCAGTCTGTGACTAAGGGCCATTCTGATGTGACTGTAGGATTGGTTCCTACATGATCAGACGTGAGTGCAAAGCCATTTTGAGGTGATTGTAGGATTGGTTCCTACAATGATTAGATGTAAGTGTAGAGCCATTCTGAGGCGATTGTAGGATTGGTTCCTACAATGATCAGATGTAAATGCAGAGCCCTTTCAGCATGGAGGATTGGTTCCTCACATGGTCGAATGTAAGTGCTGAGACTTTTTGAGATTAGTTGTCAGATGTGAGTGCTGGGTCTTTCTGACAGGGTTGTGGGATGTGGTCCCACATGGTCAGATGTGAGTGTTGGGCATGCCTTTCTAATATGATTATAGGATTGGTTCCTACATGATTAGATATAAGTGTTGGGTAGGCCATTCTGACTTAGGGTCAAATATAAGTGCTGGAAAAGACCTACATGGAGGCTAGGCCTATAACCAGCATGAAAAAGGGCTGGCTATGTAGAACTTCCTATGAGGAGAAGAATCAAGAGATAGCACCCGTGATGATGATCCAACAGAGATGTTCCGGAACCAGAGATGATCTAGATCGAGTGATGATACAGATCCAATAATGATGATCTAGATCCAGTGATGGTGATCCAGATCGAGTGATGATCTAGATACAAATGAAGATGACTTGAAGATGAAGATGACTTAAAGATGAATATGACTTGAAGATGAGGAGGACTTGATGATGATCCAGATGATATAGAGAAGAAGACTAGTGATGATAAATTGTGTTGAGAGAATACCTTCCTAGGTAAGAGGGAGTGTTGATGTAAATGTAACTTCTGAATGTATTCACTTGTATTTATTATGTATTGTACCCCGATGTTTATTCCAGGAAGTGTTTGTAATGTAATTGAGTCATTTCATGCCCCGATGTTCCAATCGGGAGTTTCTATAATGTAAACAAGTCATGTCAAGTCAATGTGGGTAACCCTCCTATTGTTCAAGGTTTAAAGTCCCCGCAGTTTCGGGGCCCTAGGGTTGTTAGACTCACCTAGTGAAGTCAGCCATAGTGATTCATTATCAAGTCAGGAATTAGTATAAATAGAGAGTGAGTCTCTCTATTTATCACACACTCACTCACATTCAGTTGTAGCGCATAGCTGAGGAAGTTGCTGGGGCTAGAAAGAAAGATGTTACTACTGTCGGGAGATCATCTTTCTATTTTGGGGTTTTACTTTTGGTGCTGATTCTATCTCTGAGGAAGTTGCGGGGTTTTCTCCATTTATGGTTTCCCCAAGGAAAAATGCTGTGTTCATTGTCTCTTGTTTTTGATTGCTATGCTTGTTATTCTCTCAGTTAAAGATCCTAATATAATGCTAGCTTAAATGTTAAAATCTAACAATCTGTAGGATTTGTGCGCATACCAAAAGCTTTCTAAACACTACTCATGCTAGAAGAAGAGTGCTTTTGTGGTTTTTACCATATGGGTTTCCACCTTAAATATGTGTGTCTATGATGTCTGTTTATTTTTTGTTTAAATATTTATGAGTTTGTCGCACTTATATTGATATAATATTATGGAATGTTGATAACAATGATGGTAGACATGCTTTAGATCTGTATATTTTACTTGTTGTGTATGTGTTGATGATAGTCCATCCCTTTTCTTTTCTCGAGCTGTCTATTAACAATCCATGAAGAAATCCCATTCTATAAATGTAGAATCCTGGTTCTCGCAGTCCCTATAGGTACCTTGGGTGAGACCTCAATTGCATTGTAGGTGTTTCCAATGGAGTTACACTCTGTCGGGATAGTGCCTTGGGATTTATTGGACAAGAAAGGAAAACTAAACCCCTGTTAGTGGAATTGATGCCAACATACCAAGTCATAAGGTTTGTTCATTTAATTGTTTTCAAGACCAAAATACGCTTTCAACCCTCCATTAATCCTTTTCTCAATACTATAGTACCGGTTGAGGTTGCCATGGATATCAATTCTAAGATATTTGTATGTAGTCACTTCCTCTAATTTGTTATTGTCATAAATAAAATTAGCGTTAGTGTCCATCTTGGATTTGATAATCATAACTTTTTTTGGGTCAATGTTAACAATAATACACATATTAGAGCATAAATCCTCGAGAATTATTGGTTTCTTATTAATATTAAAGGGACACCTTTCCATAAGAACAATATCATCAACATAGAGCAAAAGGATTTTGACTATTCTTCCTAATGTTGTTCCAATGAAACCTACTTTTTCTAACCAACCTTCTAGTTTATCGATGTATATGCTGAAAAGGGTGGGGGAGAGAGGGATGTATTTCTTAACTCCATTATTACCATTAATATCTTTCAATCAACCATTGGTGTTCTTAAACTTGTCAATGACCCTCTCCTATAACCTTATCTCAATATCTCTCTTCTTGAAAGGAACCATTATCTCTTCTAATATATCCCATAGACTATGTCTAGTCACTATATCGAAATCTTTTCTAAAGTCCACAAAGAAACATAAGAGATTGGACTTATTATTACGACACTCATCCACAATGATCTCGAGCATAATGAGGTGGTCTGTGGTTGAATGATGTGTTCTAACACTCGCTTTTCCTTTAACCCACTTACCTTCACTTTCTATCCATACATTGATCTTATTTTCCAAAATAATACTGTATAAATTGGATAATAGGGGATAATCATAATGGTTCAATAATTAGAGGCGCTATTTTTATCCCCTCTCTTAAAAATAGGAACAATGAGGCTTTGAGTCCATTATTTAGGGAAACCTTGCTTGACTACTAGATTGAAGAGCTCGTGTATGTGAATGATGTGTATAGGCCCTCCAATTTTTAATATGTATGCTTGGTATCCTTCAATATCCTTATCTTTTCCATTTGCTAGACACTTAACCCCAAAATATATGTCCTCAAAGGAAAATGTTTCTTTCGTTTTAGGGAGGGTTTGAATGTTATCCATGACATCAGGGGACTCATAAATATTCTTAAGATAGGAATTCCAATTGTTCAAAACAATATTATTATTTTATTTAGTTTTGTGAGTTAAATTTTCCTTCCTATTTTTTAGGAGCCATCTTAGAGAAGTGTAAAAGCTTCTCCTGCTTTTAATTGATAAGGTATATTTTTTTCTTTTTAACTAGGAATTGTTAGATTTTTATCATTCAAGCTAGCATTATGATATTAGGATCTTTAACTGAGAGAATAAAATGCACAACAATAAAACACAAGAGACAAGAGGCACAAAGAATTTTCCTCGGGGAAATTGTGTACCCGAACAGAAACCATAAAGGAGAAAACCACGCAACTTCCTTAGAGATAGAATCAGCACCAAAGGTAAAACCCAAAAACATAAAGATGATCTCCTGACAGCAACAATCTCTCTCTTGTCCCAACAATTTCTCCTCTCACTCATGCGCCCCAATGAGTGAGTGTGTGTATGATAAATAGAGAGGCTCACTCTCTATTTATATTCTTTCGTTCACTTGAAACCCACTCCAACATGTCAACCTCACTTAACAATTACTTACTAGAGCTGAAATCTCTAGGAGTGCCTAATAACCCTAGTGCCCCAGAACTTATGGGGACTTTTCCTCCTCTAACCAACAAGGATATTTATCCTTAACACAATGGTGGGGACTATTGCCCCGACTTACAATGACTCACCTAGGGTTGAATTCTCTAGGATATTCTAATAATCCAAGGGCCCCACAACTGTGGGGACTTTAACCCTTGACCAATAGGAGGGTTACCCACAATGACTTGACATGAATTTCACATTATAGAAACTTCTCGATTGAAACATCGGGGCATGACATGACTCAAGCACATTACAATGCATCCTGGAATAAACATCGGGTTACAATACATAAGAAATACAAGTGAATACATTCCAAAATTACAATTGCATCAACACTCCCTCTTAACTAGGAAGGTATTCTCTTGACACATTTATCAACACAAGTCTTCTTCTCTGTATCATCTGGATCATCATTGAGTTATTCATCATGTTCATATTCAAGTCATCTTCATCTTTGGATCTATATCATCACTCGATCTAGATCATCATCATTAGATCTAGATCATCGCTGGATCTGGATCATCACGGGTCATCATCACTGGGTCTGGATCATCACTCGATCTGGATCATCATTGGACATCATCATTGGATCTGGATCATCACTGGATCTGGATCATCACTAGACATCATCACTGGATCTGGATCATCACTCGATCTAGATCATCACTGCTCAATCATCATCACTGCTGAATCATCATCACTAGATCTATATCCTTAATCGATCTGGATCAGTACCACGGGTGCTATCTCATGATTCTTCTTGTCACAGGAAGTTCTATAGACCCAACCCTTTTTCATGCTGGTTGTAGGCCTAGTCACCATTTAGGTCTTCTTCAACGCTTATATTTGACCTACTCATCAGAATGGCCCACACAACACTTACATCTAACCCTACTCATCAAAAAGGCACGCCCAACACTCACATTTGATCATATAGGATCAATACTATAATCACATTAGAAAGGCCCAACACTCACATTCACCAACATGATAGGACACTACTATCATCTGTGAAAATTCTCCAGGACTTACATCTGCCTACTCATCAGAAAGGCATGCACTCACATCTGATCTGGTAGGAACCAAATCCTACATCCTCATTAGAATGGCCCCTAGTCCCAGACTGAGCTACCTGGTAACGGACCAGATGCCTCCATTCTCCTGAAGAATGGAAATTTCCCTTACATCTAATCTGGTAGGAACCAAATCCTACACCCTCATCATAATGGCCTGCACTCACATCTGATCAGGTAGGAACCAAATCCTACACCCTCATCAGAATGGCCCCTAGTCCCAAACTGAGCTACCTGGTAATGGACCAGGTGTCTCCACTCTCCCGCAGAGTGGCATTTTCCCTTACATATAACCTACTTGTCAGAATGGCCAGCACTCATATCTGACATGGGAGGAACCTAATCCTTTAACCATGATAGAATGGCTCATCCCTTACATCTAACCTGCTCATCAGAATGGCTCTCTCAGTTCTAGACTGAGTGTTCCTGGTAACTGACCAGGTACCTCCATTCCAAGAATGGCATTCAACACTCATATCTGACATGGAAGGAACCAAATCCTCTTACCATGACAAAATGGCTCAGCCCTTATATCTGACCTACTCGTTAGAATGGATATGGATTCAACACTCATATCTGACATGGAAGGAACCAATCCTCTCACCTTGATAGAATGGCTCAACCCTTACATCTGACCTACTCGTCAGAATGGATTCCGGACTCGTCACTTCCCCTTGGAAGGGACCTCGATCTAGAGAACACCAAGCTTCTCCTTGAAGTACTCAAACTTCACTCTGGACAATGGCTTTGTCAACACATCAGCCATCTGATCGTTCATCACAACATATCAGAGCTTAACCATATCCCTGATATAGTGATACTTGATCTCGATATGCTTTGACTTGTCTTGGAACACTGGATTCTCTGAAAACTTCACACAACTATGGTTGTCACAATGTATACAAGTAGCATCCATCTGGAGATAAGACAATAGCTTTCTCATCCATACTACCTCACAACTAGCTGAACAAGCTGCGACATACTCTACTTCAGCTATACTCAGTGCCAGACAGGATTGCTTCCTGCTAAACCAAGAGATCACAACTGATCCCATACTGAAGCAACACTCTGAAGTGTTCTTCCTATCGATGGCACTGCCCATTCTGAATCAACATAACCTTCCAGGTTAATCTTCTAATTCATATCATACTTGAGCCCATACTCAACTGTACCCTTTTCAACCATCAAGTGAACCTGTCTCAATGTGTTCACAGCAAAGCAAGTATCTGGTATCGTATCTGTCAGGTACCTCAAGGACCCAATCATCTGACGATACATCGTAGCATCAACCGTATCTGATGAAGCATCACTTAATATCTTCATGTTCAATGCTATAGGTGTGGTAATGGCCTTGCAGTCCATCATCTTGAACCTTTTCAGGATCTCTACTGCATACTTCCCTTGTCCAAGGAAGATTCCATCCGCATTCTGCCACACCTCCATGCATAGAAAAATAGTGCATCGACACATAACAGGAGCATCACTGGTCTTCCGCCTTCAACCTTGAAGCAAAGGTTGGAATCCAATTTACTCTAAGTAAATCCTAGAGTCATCAGTAATCTATCCATCCTGTCATACCATGTTGAACCTCAAGATCTTCTAAAGTCACTCCCTCTGAAGCAGAGCATGATACTCCCTCTGTCTTTCGTGCTCTATGCAACAGAGTGACAAGTAGCTTCCTATGCTACTAATCTTCTATGTATCCATCTAGGATCACTGGATACCAAGATCCTCTATCTTGAACCTTTTCAAAAGTTCTTCTTGCACCCATCTTGGAGCTTGTCATCCTCTATAGGCTTTCATCTTCAACCTTGTAGCAAAGGTTAAGATCTTCATCAAGCTCCTCCTATATGTGTTATCCCATGGGTGTCTTTTGAGCTCGTACAAGGTCTTCTTTCATTTGCACACATGATTCTTCCTGTCATGTGTCTCAACTCCCACTGGCTGCAAATGTCACTTCATAGTCTATGCCTTCTTTTTGTGAGAAGCCTCGTGCTACAAATCTTGCCTTGTATCCCATGATGTTTCCATCTACTGCATGATGGAACTACGAACTTCTCTTTAGATATCGATACTGCAAGCTATACATCATTCTTCTTGAACTATTCTATTCTTCCTAGATGGAAGGTTCTGCATCAATGATGCCGCTGCATTCCTCATATTATTTTTCATCTTGAACTGTCGTTACTTGTTCTTCAAAACATGTCTCATCCTTCTTTGCTTGCAGGCGGTTATGTATGTGATCTTTCCTACAAGTCAAATGCATTTGTATGGTTAGAAACATTTCATAAGGAATGTTCATATTGGAAAATTCTTATGCAGAAATATATGATCATGCAACTACTTTAGCCAATACAACATTCATCCATATCTCACAGAAACGTTTCTAGATGCCTTCCATCTCTACCAGGACAACATTGAGATTGTGCACTAATCCAATATGTCAGCAAAGAGGTTTCATTCTAGATAAGTAGCAATGGAGAGTTGTATAGCACCATGAGCTACTTACCCATCTCATGCATATTTGTAGTATACTGTCATTAGTGCAAACATGCTATCATGCATAATATATTAGCTGATTATACACAAATGCATAACAAAACAATATTATTAAATGACAATTGAATACTTATCTTTATTTGTTTCGTGGGTAGACTTCTTGAGCCTTCGGCTTCATCGTCTTCTTTATTCATAATAGAATTGTTTCTTATCCAAATGCTAAGGTGGATAATAGGTTCTTCAGGAGTTGAGTTCTTCATATTCCTCATCACTTGAGGGATATTCTTTGGATGGTGAGAGCTTGATCTTCAGTTGCTCCCATCTTCTCTTCTCTTATTATGAGTTGAGCTTCTTCTTCTTCTGAAAGTAATAACTTCCTTCTGGCACACATTCCTTGAATGAATAAATCCCATGATCTTCGGAGGCCATTCAAGGTGGCTATCACCATTTCTTCATTCTTCACTTCTTCTTTTACCGCTTCAAGTTGTTTTTTGATTTGAGAGACCCTTGTAAAGTATGACTGCATGGTCTCTGCATTCTGGATCTTCCCATTCTTCAACTGGTTTCTTAAGGTCATATTCCGATTTATGTTCTTCCCTTCAAATAGCTTGGTCAATGAATCAAACATCATCGGTGTATTTAGGGAAGACAGTTTTGGAACAAGTTGATTCTTGATTGAATCAACAATGATCTTCTTGGCCTTGACCAAGTTCTTCTGGTGTAAGGATTCTAACCTCATCTCCCTCTAGAACTAGAACCTCTCCACTCATGTAGGTGTCGAATTCATTTTCTTCAAAGAGTCTATATACTTCCATGCTTGGAAGTTGTCAAATTTACCAATATTATCATCAAGATGTTGTGATATATCACTTTGAAATGAGAACCTCAAATGCAAATAACAAAAGATTAGATCTTACCGATTTGAGGTGTCCGTTTTGGTTCCGGAGCTAGCTAATCTAGGACTTGTCAGAGAAACCCTAATTTTAAAAACTTGGAATATTTCATATATAATTGGATATAAAGATATATCCATTCAAATGGATCTATCCAATGTAATCCTTTTCTGAAAACAGTGGAGGGAAGCTCCCAGAACATGAAGCCCTAGTTTTCCAATTTCTTCTGCAGAAATTCCTATTACTGTTTCTGTGGTATATCCGAAATTACTACTCCTCTGTCTCTGAAAATTTGCAATAAGTTATCCTCAAATGTACATATTCCAACACCATAGGTTTCATCAGAATTGGTTTCACCAATTGGGACTTATGATCATTTTCCCAAGGTGACCTGTTACAGGACTGTTCAGAATAGTGAAGTTGTATGGACTGCCACGTGTCACTGGTTCATCCTCTGAGTCTAAAACTTGGATCACCAAAATTAAAGTTAGTTCCATTTTTGGAACATCTTCCTAAATGTCATTTGTACCTTTGTATCCCAATATATAGCAATTATCCCCAGGTGTCATGTTTAGGGATGAATTCTGGAAGAGGTTGGAACCCTAACATGGAGGGATCATATCTCCTAGAATATAGTGAATCGAAGACTGAAGTTTGGACACCATGTAAATAAAGATTGTATATTCTTCCTCTGCAATTTTAAACTCTTGATCCTTCACCAATATCGAGATATAGCAAATGTAGCAAAACTTAGCAGTTTTAGTATTTAGGGTTTTTCTAGCTTGGGGTCAAACTAGGGTTTGAATTTCCCAGAGTTTCACCCAACCAAAAATATTGATCCAGGTATCTAAAATTCAATTTTGATGAGGATAGAAATCCTATGCCAGCCTCACTCAAAAATTCCTCTTCTGCAAGAAGCCCTAATTTCCCGCACCAAAACTGAAAATGCTCGGAATCGAATTCTGTTTGGATAGAAAGATGCGCCCTTCAATGGAGAGTCAGATTAGCATACTTTTGATGATGGATTGTGGAGAGATACCCAAAAAGTAAGAATCCCTAGCTTCTAAATCTGCACAATTTCTTCTTCTCAGGATAGCTCTGATTCCATGTTAGATTTTTATCATTCAAGCTAGCATTATGATCTTAGGATCTTTAACTGAGAGAATAACATGCACAACAATAAAACACAAGAGACAAGAGACACAAAGAATTTTCCTTATGGAAACCATAAAGGAGAAAACCTTGCAACCTCCTCAGAGATGGAATCAGCACCAAAGGTAAAACCCGAAAACATAAAGATGATCTCCTGACAGCAGCAGTCTCTCTCTTGTCCCAGCAATTTCTCCTCTCACTCATGCGCCCCAATGAGTGAGTGTGTGTATGATAAATAGAGAGGCTCACTCTCTATTTATATTCTTTCGTTCACTTGAAACCCACTCCAACATGTCGGCCTCACTTAACAATTACTTACTAGAGCCGACATCTCTAGGAGTGTCTAATAACCCTAGTGCCCCAGAACTTGTGGGGACTTTTCCTCCTCTGAACAACAAAGAGATTTATCCTTAACACAATGGTGGGGACTATTGCCCTGACTTACAATGACTCACCTAGGGTCGACTTCTCTATGATAGTCTAATAACCCAAGGGCCCCATAATTGTGGGGACTTTAACCCTTGACCAATAGGAGGGTTACCCACAATGACTTGACATGACTCTCACATTATAGAAACTTCCCGATCGGAACATCGGGGCATGACATGACTAAATTACATTACAATACATCCCGGAATAAACATCGGGTTACAATACATATGAAATACAAGTGAATACATTCCGAAGTTACAATTACATCAACAGGCATTTGTACCTCTTTATATTTTCATCGTCTAGGGACTCGTCAATGGATTACTTTATTTATCTTCTTGCATTTTTACAATCCTTATCATAACAAGGAATGGTTCTATTATTTCCTTTTTTACCTGATACCTCAATAGCGAACTTGTTAATGGAAGATGAGAGGGTTGTAGTACAATTATTATAGAGGTATTATATATTGTATTACTTGATAGAGGAAATAAATCATTTAGAAAAATATCATCTCTATTTCTATCGAAGATCAAGTGCTTTTGGCCATGAGAATTTTCTTCTATGGGTTCAGTACTCACACAGTACTCATGGAAAAATTAAGAATTAAAATTAGAAGTATATGATCTGAGTCAGGCTCATGGTCATTTAAGATGTCAAAAGTTATTATATCATTATGTAAACTGATATAACAGATTACATAATATACCACAATACAACTAAGCTCGTGAATACAATTCATATCGCTAGAATTTGGCCACTTCGTTAGTCCATTGCAAATTATTAGATATTAAGAACTACAAAACTTGACTAGCTCGGAACCAAATAGATTTTTACCTAGATCTTCATAATTTCTCTTGTACTTGCTAGTTAGATCAAGGTGTTGGTTTAAGTAAAGAGGAGTAGTGTTGGAGTAATTGCTTAATATAATAGCTTGGTTACTTGTAGTTTGGGCATAAAATTCACCCATTTAGAGGATGTTACCTTCATTTCTTAGGCTACATATATCATTCTCTAAGCCATTGTAAGGGAATTATTTATCTAATTATTTTTCTTATAAAAAATAGAATTAATATGGGAAAAATAACAAATTGCAATGTAGATGTTTTTAGCATTAAATACTGTAATATCCATCCAAGTGTATTGGTTAAAAGGGCCTTTCATGTAAATCCTAACATGGGGGGAGATGTTCTTTGTAATGTAACAAGTTATACCTCTAATTCCCTTAAAATATAATCTCTTGTTCTATATCAACCATAGGGAAATTCCTTCTATATTTGGGACCTTATATTTTTCATGCACCCAAGTTTCAACAAACAATATAATATCAATTTGAATAGGGATCTAACTTAACTTGGGGCCTTTTTGTTGATGTATTTGTAACTTCAGATTGTATTCACTTTTATATTTCTTATTTTATTTCATTGTTACACGACGACGATGTTTGTTCCTCCGATCGGTAGAGTCATTAATATTATAAATTCATGTAAAGTCATTGAGGTTAACCCTCAGTTGTAAGTTGGGGAAATAGTCCCCACAATTGAGTTGAGGTTAACCATTCATTTTAAGTCGAGGCAATAGTCCCCACAGTTGAGGGGTATTAGAGTTATTAGAATCTCCTAGTGAGATCGACCCTCTAAGAGTAAAAGTCAAGTGGAAAAAAAGTATAAATAGAGAGTGAGACTCTCTATTTGCAACACTCACTCACTCAACAATAGCACATGAGTCAGAGAGGAGTAGCTCACACAAGTGAGAGAGAGAGAAGCTAAAGGAGATCATATTTGTGTCTTTGGGTTTTACTTTTGCTATTTGTGCTCATTCTATCTCGAAGGAAGTTACGGGGTTTTCTACTTTATGGTTTCCCCAAGGAAAATTCTTTGTGTCTCTTGTCTCTTGTAATTATTGGTGTGGATGTTATTCTTTTAGATAAGATCCTAGATGATATTGATTAAATGATAAAAATCTAACATGGTATCAGAGCTAACCTGAGAAGAAGACACTGTATAGCTGTAGAAGCTAGGGATTCTTAATTTTTATGTCTCTCTCCACAGATCATCAGCAAAAGGAGGCTAGGATAACTCTCCATTGAAGGGCACATCTTTCTGTCGAAGCAGAATTTGATTTCAGGCATTTTCATTTTTTGACCTGTCACTATTACAGGAAATTAGGGATTTTCATAAAAGAGGAATTTTTGAGTGAGCCGAGCATAGGATTTCTCTCCTCCTCAAAATCAAAATTTAGAGACCAAGATCAAATTTTTTGGTTGGGTAGAACTTCAGAAAAGTCAAACCCTAATTTGAAAAACCTTAAAAGACTAAAATTAGTTATTTTGGTGCATTCACTATATCTTGATATTGAAGAAGGATCAGGAGATGAAACATTTACAGTCTGAATATAAGTTCCTTATGAGCCCTATGTAAACGTTTTAGCCTCATATTTGATATATAACAAAATATATGATTCTTCCAATTCAGGGTTCCATCCTCTCCCAGGATTCATCCTTAAACAGGTGACCTAGGGAAAATTGCTATATATCGGGCTACGAAGGTACAAATGAAATTTAGAAAAAATTTCTAGATAGGGCACATAATTTAATTTCTGTGGTAAACATTTTAGATCCCTAAGGTGAAACAATGACACGTGGAAGTCTGTACAAGTTTGCTATTCTGAACAATCCTAAAAATAGTCACCTTGGGAAAACACGCATAAGTCCAAATTGGAGAAACCAATTCTGATATAATATATGGTGCTAGAAAGAGGACAAACAAGTATACATTAGTGTGAAGTTTCAAACACACAGGACTAGTAATTTCATAGATACTACATAAACAATATCAGGAATTTCTATAGAAGAAATTTGAAAACTAGGGCTTCTTGTTCCGGGAGCTTCCCTCCACTGTTTTTCAGAAAATGAGTACATTGGAAAGCTCACCTTAAAGAGGCCCATATTTCTATCCAATAATAAGTTTGAAATTCCAAGTTTTGAAAATTAGGGTTTCTTTGACAAACCCTAGATCACCCAGCTTGGGAACCAGGATAGACACCTCAAATCAAACCTCTATGATCCTTGAAGAAAATGAATGGATCAGTATTTTAGTAAGAAATTTATAGGAACCAGAGGGAGATGAGGCCAAGGATAGATCCAAGACAGTCATTGCAGATTCTATTAAATATCATCTCCTCCCTCATGTGTAATCCTTGAAGACACCAAAAGGAAGTGTTCGTTGCTATGATGAAGCAATCAAGATATTGTTATAACCACCTTGAATGACCTCACAATGATTATGGGATTCATTTATTTGAGGATTGTGTGCCAGAAGGAAGTGATTACCTTCAATAGACTTTAGGAAGAGTGCACACAAGAAGAATCTCGACTCATAATAAGAGAAGAGAAGATGGGAGCAACTAAAGATCAAGCTCTCATGATTCAAAGAAGATCCCTCAAGCGATGAGGAATATGAAAGACTCAATTATTGAAGAACCTATTATCCATATTAGCATTTGGATAAGAAATGATGATATCATGAATGAAGAAGATGATAAAGCTGAAGGCACAAGAAGGATTCTACCTACGAAACAAATAAAGATAAGTATTGGAATTGTATTTTCCTATATATCTAGTTGTTTATATGACATTGTTTAGGTGTGAAATGTATTATGCATGATAGAATAATAAACAATATACTACTAATATGCATGTGATGGGTAAGTAGCCCATGTTGCTATGCAACACTCCATTGCTACTTATCTAGAATGAAACCTCTTTGCTGACATATTGGATTAGTGCACAATCTCAATGATGTCATGGTAGAATGGAAGGCATCTAGAAAGTTTCCATGAGATATGGATGAATATTGTATTTGCTAAAATAGTTACATGATTATATCTTTATGCATAATAATTTGCCATTATTAATATGCCTTATGAAATGTTTCTAACCATACAATTGGTGCATTTGACTTGTAGGAAAGATCACGTACAATCGCCTACAAGAAAGAAAGGATGAGAATTGTTCCGAAGAACAAGTGACGATAATTCAAGAAATAATCCAAAATGAAGAATAGTATGACGAGACTTGTAGAGGCCTCAAACAAACTCTAGTTATGTGACACTGTTGAGCAACATCATTGATGTAGAGCCTTCCAGCTATAAAGAAGTAGACAAGAAGAAATGGAAGGAGAGTACCCATTCAAGAAGAATGATGTCTAGGATGCAGTATCGATACTTGAAGGGAAGTCTGTAGTGTCTTCTATATGGTTCTAAAATATCCATCATGCAGTATATAGCAACATTGTGGGATACAAGGCAAGATTCGTAGCACGAGGCTTCTCACAGAAAGAAGGAATAGACTACGAAGAGACATTTGCAGCCATTGGGAGTTGAGACACATTATAGGAAGACTCATGTGTGCAAATTAAATAAGGCCTTGTACGAGCTCAGAAGGCACCCATGGGATAACACATACATGAGGAGTTTGAAGATCACCTAGAGCGATGAATATCTTAACCTTTGATATAAGGTTGAATATGAAATTCTATAGAGGATGAAAATCTCACAGATGGGTGCGAGAAGAACTTTTGAAAAGGTTCAATATAGAGGATATTGTTATCGAGTGACCCTAGATGGATACATATAATATTAGTATCAGAGGAAGCTACTTGTCACTCCAGTACAAAATGTTTCAATGCATAGAGTACAAAAGGAAGAGGGAGAATGATGCTCCGCTTTAGAGGGAGTGACTGTAGAAGATCATGAGATTCGACATGGTATGACAAGATGGACAGATTACTGATTTCTATAGGCTTTACTGAGAGTAAAGAAGATTCCAACCTTTGCTTCAAGGTTGAAGGCAGAATACTAGTGATTTTCTTGTTATATGTTGATGACCTATTCCTGACAGGAAAAGAGTAACTCATTATAGATGCAAGAAGGAGACTTGCTGCCGAGTTTGAGATGAAGGACTTCGGTATGATGCACTACTTTCTAGGAATGGAGGTGTGGCAGAGTGTGGATGGAATATTCCTTGGAAAAGGGAAGTATGTAGTGCAGATCCTGAAGAGGTTCGAGATTATGGACTGCAAGGCCATGGCCACACATATGGCATTGAACTTGAAGCTATTGAGTGATGCTTCGTTGGAGTCGGTTGATGCTATGATGTATCGTCACATGATTGGTTCCTTGATGTACCCAATGAATACGAGACCAGATATTTGCTTTGCTGTGAACACATTGAGCCAATTCCTGACAGATCCAAGACATGTTCACCTGATGGTTGCAAAGCATGTAGTGAGGTACCTGAAGGGTACAGTTGAGTATGGGCTCAAGTATTATTCAAATCAAAAGACTAACTTGCATGGTTATGTTTATTCGGATTGGTAGCGCCATTGAGAAGAAGAGAACCTTGGAATGTTTCTTCAGTTTGGGTTACTAGTTTGGTAGGATGGAGTCCTGCATGGCACTGAGTACAGTCGAGGAAAAATATGTTTCCAATTTCTCAGCTATTTGGGAGGTAGTATGTTTCTTTTGAAAGCTGCTATTTGATTTGATTGATATGACTTGCAATTTTGTATGATGTAGAGAGGAGTAGTGAAGCTCCAGTTTGTGATCCAGATTAATATCTCTCTCTTTCTTCAGCAGAAGTCAAGTATCGATCCACATTTAATGCCAATCAATAAGCCTTGTATCTTATGCAGATCCTTTTAGATTTTGGATTCGAGTAGCAACATCCAAATCCCATTTGGTGTGACAATCAAAGTGATATCAAGCTCGCTAAAGATTTAGTTCAACATCAATGAAACAAACACATTTAGCTACATATTCACTTCATTAGAAATATTATTCATGATCATGTTCTTAAGTGCTCTTTTTCCTTACAAATGATCAAGTTGAAGACATTTTCACAAAGTCTCTTATAAAAGAAAAGTTTTGTAAACCTTGATCTATGTTATGAGTTCAAGAATTTGTCAATAAGGGGGTATAGGCTCTAATGAATCCTCCCTTCTCCTATAGTGTCACTTTTGTAAATCTTTCAATCACATCCCAAGTTTTGCTTAAGTGGGTATGTTAGCATATTAAGACACTTAGGAGTTAGTTAAGATCAACTTGTATAACACATATTTAGGTAAAGTGTGTTTCTTTTGTATGCATTTGTACATATGTAATATGAAGGTCATGATCTGTTCTACACATAAAGTGATATGATGGTTCATTCTCACCTTAGTCTTAACGACCATTGATCCATGACTTAGCACCCAATTGGTCCATGATCTCTATTTAAAGGGTATGGAGGGTCATTTGCTCGATGATCAATTGTGAGAAACTCATTGTAACATTATTTTTTTATTTTGCATGATAATATTATCTCAAGTAGCTATCTAGATGGGTCCATGGAGTGTTTCTCTCTTCAAGAGATTAAACCATGTGATAACCCGATGTGTTGCTCTGTGATATATTTGTGTGAGAGGTTTCTCAAGGTGTTCAATCTTTTGGAAATATCACTGGTTAGTTGACATGCAAACTCTAGCTTGGAACACATGATGTTTATCTACAAATCTAAACCCTAATATATAGTTTGCATGTTGAAACCTCAATTCAATCACCAAATAGATATGACTCAATAAGAGTGCATCTAATCAACAACTTACAAAAATTATTTGATATATCTAATTAACCAATAACTATGATACCATTTTGGAGAACTACGCAATTAGGTATATCAAAGAGCTAATGATTCCTAGAAGAGGTGGTGTCTAGAGACAGTATTACAACACTAGCACAAGTTATAATAGATCAACATATAAAGAGAAAACATAGTGCTTCATGCACACACCCTCCTATGATCGATTCATAGGCCCTAAATATATAACAATAAGATTTAACCAGAGTCCCTTGAAGCGAGGAAGAATTGTTCCACATACAATAGCTAATATGCCTAATATATTCCTTGAAATATGCCTTGATTTTTTTGGTAGTTGAATTTTTTAGTTAACCCGACTAACTGGTAAAATATATAGATGACCATTAAGAAGATTACTTATTTGAATCACTAAGTCGATAATTAACCATTGACTAATTATATAAAAAATATCCAAAGGACCTGTGATGAACCTACATAGCCAACTTTTGAGTTTGTTGTTCCAACAAGTTGCAGATCCAAGATATGTTTGGATCTAATTAGCGATTTTTGAGCTTCTAGTCTAAGCTTTCCTCAAATGAGCTATTTTTAGATACTAGGCCACTCTCTTTGTTCACTAGGGCTTGTGTGGTTGTTCACTCCCCTACCTGGACATCAATGTTTCTTCACATGTATTTAAACATGAAACATAACTGATTATGCATTTGCACTTCAACTTGGTCCCATGTTGCATTGATCCCATATTCTATTATATTGTGGCATGTAGAGAATTCAAATATATGGAGGACCAATTTTATATAAATAAGAATAGCCACCTACAAAATAAAAAAACACGAGGTGAGTTGTATACATTTTCATATTCTAATACATTGTATACACCTCACCTCATGTTTATTTATTTAATTTCTAGGTGGTTCTCCTTATTTATCTAAGAGTGGTCCTCACTTTCTTTGAATTCTCTACTCCACATATAGTCTTTTCCATTATTTGGGTAAGGAAATATGATGTATTCCAACTACATGGACTACTTTTAATCACATATATTACGGGACAACTATTATCAACTTAATTTTTTCCACCTTTACTGTTTCAAATTTTTTCTAATATACATAACTAATCAAGTCATAATCACATTATGCACTCTAATTCCTCCTAATATGACCTTATGGTACCTAACTTATTTGATTCAACCCATGAATTGGTTGTTTTAAGGGGTGCACAAATTGACTTCCTTTTTTATGCACGACTAGTAGAAAGGGATTAGAGAGGTCCATTCATTCATTAGACAAGTTTGTCCAACTTTGATGAAATTTTACTTTGTTTACTTGGTTAAAAGGTGGTTTTACTTGGTCAACACGATGAACCAACAATATGTGGTTATCTTGCATCATCATTCATCATACTTCATCCTTTGGAAGTCAATTTGATCATTCCAAATGCAATTTTTAACTTATAAGGACTAATAGGTTTTAATAAATGGAATTTCCTAAATTTTCAATTAAAAGAGCCCAAGTCTTAATTTAATAATTGGGAGCAACAAGAAATAGGATTGTCCACAATCTTTTGGATTTTTTATTGCATTAATAATTTGAAAACGACGTTTCGAGCAAAAACCTTAGTCGTCTTTAGGGAAGTAGAACCAACAAGAATTTTATGGAGAAACTATCACAAATAAATTATGTCTAAATGCAAAGATAAGAAGGATATTTATATTATTAAGAAAAGTAGTCATTAATTTTTAGCGTAAAAAAGTCAAAAGCCGCTAGATTAAAATAAAAAAGTAAATAAATTATATTGGAAATAAGAAGAGAGAAATGAATTAATTTCTTAAATTAAAATGATAAGATTAAAAAAAGAATAAAAATAAAATGACATGTAAGGAAAATAAAATTACATGTAGGGTAAAGAAAATAAAAAAAGAATAGAAAAAATAATTAAGAAATTAAATAAATTAAAAATGTTCAAATTGAAAGAAAATATGGATTGGTATGGGTTATTAGAGCATTATGGAACTCATCCAAGGAAATTCCCATTGATTTCATCACGTGTTCATCAAAATCCAACTAAGAGGTGTTTAATAATAAAACTTCATAAGGTTTGATTTAAAAATTGCATAAATAAAAAATCAATAGCAATAGGAAATCAAATTGAACAAAAGGTGAAGGGGTGCTCATGAAAAGTGTTACTAATGACAATTCAAACATTTCCTAACAAATATCTCAAGTCTTGGGCCAAATTTAACATGTCATTCACCAAAGGGGGTGCTCTTCTCTCCTAGGGGGCACACTTGGACATTTTCAACCACATATTTTGTATTTAAACTCTCAAACATAGACAAGTGATCACCAAGGGGGCCTAATCATGCATCCATCTGAACAATCCATCTATTTTTTTGTGATTTTTATTTTCCACATGTTATGAAAGAGACAAAATCACCCCTCTCCAAGAGGGTGAATTTTCCAACAAATAAAATAAGATAAAATGTTTTAATCTCATAAATTGATGTAAAGGGTGAGACTTAAGTGAATATCGCAACCGCCCATATAATTAGCATTAAGATTTTTTCTCTCTCTCATTTTAAAAAAAGAGATTGAGCCTCATTTTGTAAAAGAGTTTTCTACAACAATATACATAGATACATTGATTTTTACGGAACTTGTTTTGGTGTTCTTTATGTTATGGTGGATGGATTTTGATTCTTGTTTTTCTCTTGTAAATGGTAATGGATTCAAGATTGATGTAATATTTTTTCATATTTTTGGTGTAACCTCATAATCTCCACTTTGCTCAAATCACCCTTGATGATTTGGTGAAAGGTTTGGATGGAAATTTCACTGTAATCTTTTCCTTTCTTTTTAGTTTTACTTCTCACCATTTATGCATCAAATTCTAACTTGTTTACTTGTTCTTATGATAGGATTTGGAATTTCTCATTGAAAACACTTAATTACACTTGGTATTTGTATTGGGAAATAATTCAAAATCATAGGGAATGATTCCCTTGACTTAATTTCGTTGAATGCTCAACAACTTCAATGAAATTAAGTTACCAACTACCATTTGTTTGCTATGAAGAGTGAATTGACTCTTGTTCCCAACTAAGGACTAATCATAAATTCTTTGTTCCTTGCATCCATTCTCCATTTTCTAAATCTCTCTTTTTATCTTATTGTTTGTTAGCACTAATAACAAATTAGTATTTTTATAGGTTGAAAAATCTTAGATTTGAACCAAATGTCACATTGAAACCCTAGAAGAAAGGCACTGATTATTCTATATTACATAAATATTTAATTTAGTGGGCATTTGTTTGCGTTTAGTGACATTTTATGCTTGCTATCATACATTTTTCAAATATAATTTACAAAAACCGAGATGAATGTTGAGCCACTTATAATATACTCTAGCATGCATTTCTCACACATAAAGTTCGGATCCATACTCCAAACTCATGAACACTAAAATTTGAATATAAACTAGTATTGGACATCTTTTAGACCCAACATATAAGACCTTAAGTGACTCCTACACTTTAATTTATAGGAATGTGATTAAACTCAATCCCCCGGAATTTCCATTCCTTACCATTTAAAATCATAGGGAAGCCATACACTTTGTTTCCTAGTCATTTTTGGTGTCACTTGTTCAATTAAGAGTAGCTTGCTAGTTATTTCTGAATCCATCCTAGTTACTCTTCCTTGCTTAATCGGATCATTAAACTTCAAATCCCTTTAGCATCCCCCTAGTGTACCCTATTTCCCCCTTTGTTAAATCCAAGGGCACTATTTTTCTTATAAATCGGTCTTATGAGTACTATGGGAAAACAAGTTTCACTAGCAAGTACTTTAAAAAACTTGATTGGGGACACCTCCTGTTGTTAGTCCAGGTTTACCTTGGTGGATTTGGGAGACCTAAAGAAAGAGTAACTTACCCATTATACACTTAGGTGTATTCTCCTAAGGTTCCATTGGGTTAGTAGCCGATTATTTCTTGCGATATTGGGGATTCTAAGCCGTGTTGAAATTTTTCTTAAATCAGTTATGTTAGTCAATATTTAATTCAATTCACTTCAGATCAAAATAAATGCATGCATAAGGATCACTGAAAAAATACATTCACATCATACACAAAGATTTATCCTGGGAAACCTATTTGGGGGAGAAAACCTAGCAAAAATTCTTTAGTATAGATTCGTCAACAAAGTACAATGTCAAAACAGTGAAGAGATAAAGCTATCTAATAGAATATGCCCCAAATACAAAGATAAGATAATATAACCCCAAAATACAAGTCTTCATCCATATACTCTCTCTCTCTCTCTCTCTCTCGCACTTGTCTCAGTATCTTGAGTGAAGAAAAGAGTGAACTAAGTTTATTGTGTGTCAAATGAGGAGGATGACACCTTTATTTATACTTGTTCTAAATTGACTTTTTCCCTTGTGGGGGCGACTTCTTCACTTGATTGGGCCAAATTCTCTGGGAGACAATATAATATTGTTTATTAGTTATTTATGGAATATTATGGATGACATTACAAGTATACTTTAACATTGTATCTTTTAGGGTTTTTAATTGATTAAATACAATAAGAATATATTCCAAAGCTACATAAAACATCAACACTCCCTCTTAGAAAGGAAGGTATTCTTCTGGCATGATATTGAACATTGCTTCTGCACGACTGTATTCTTTGACCATTTACTTATTGAATTGCATAAATATATCCATCACTATACGAGAAATCTATCATCCACACCATACATCAAGGGCCTCATCATCATACGTAGCATATCACTAGTGGGTACATCCCATCATCCTTTTGGTCCTTATGCGTTTCAGCTTCCTTTCATACCTTATGCCATTATGAGACTTTATATAGCTCACATAGAGAATCTATATCACACACACTAAACATCCAAATCACAAAGAATTTTTCCAACTAGCCTAAAGACTAGCCCTTCTGGTTGGAACCACCAAGCAACCCGTTCTCCCTAGGAAAAGATGAGGAAAGGTAACTGAAATTATGCTCATAAATATGAATATTTCAGTCACAAGAAAATCAAATACCGCGACGGAAGGAGCCATGATAAAAGATGAACAAAGCAGGTCGCGACAGGAAGTTCGACCTATTTTTGGTAAAAGACGTAGCTAGACTAATAGTTTTCTTTTGGAAATAAAGCATGATTGTAATTTGGGCCAATAGTGCCTATTTTTAGATATAATGGAATGGGTTAAATTAGAAAGACAACCTATTGACTGACAATTGAGAGTAAGTCAACAATTATATCAAGAAGTGTAAAAGCATAAAAGCATCAATCCAAGCTGTCTGCAGATCATCATATCTCTCAATTAGAAAAACATATTCATAGAACACAGAAAATATAATAGAAGAAGAATAGCAAGAAAAGAGACATAGACTAAAAATAGAGAGCATGAGACGAGAGGAGAATATATGAATTGTAAATAATATCTAAAGAAGAGTTTGTAATCTGAGTGCACAAACCAAATGTGCTAAACATTTATCATGCCAGATGAAGAGCGCCTTTGTGGCTTTTCTCGGATGGGTTTCCACATTAAATCC
>LPNX010880091.1:269578-284791 GCA_001517045.1 Pseudotsuga menziesii | reverse complement strand
ATATATGATCATATGGAATAGTAGGTGATATGTGTAATGTTTTATGTTACATATTGGTATATATGTCAATGGATCAATAGGTTATTTATTGAATGGATGTATGAGACAAAAGTTTATTCCCAGGTTTTGGTCGAGTGACCTAATAGTGTTGTACAAGGAAATCACCCTCATAAATACATAAACATGGGTTTGGAAGTCCCCATAAGATATCTTGGGTGAGACTTCATCTGCATTGTAGGTGTTTTCGATGGAGTTCTGCTTTGTTGGGACGATATCTTGGGTTTTGTTGACGAACAAGGAATCTGAACCTGGTTTGACAAGAGAAGCAAGCCAACAAATGTTTATGTTGTCGGGATCGTGAATCATTGTGACAGGGATATATTTTGGTCCTTGAAGAAACCCAAAATTCAATATTGGGTTGATTATAAAGCACTAGAGTTTGCACAGGAAGAAAGTAAAGAATCACAATTGATGCCGACATAATGGCTGGAACGATACCTTTTGCACAAACATCCATGGAATTTTCTTTAGTGAATTTCCCATTGTACTGCATGAGTGGTTGTCGAAGCTAGTGACCCAAAAGAAACATTTTTAGGGCCGAGAACCTATAGAGTGGAGTCCTCAGTTGATCCAACAGTTGAAAAGAATTAGTAATCCTATATCTAGGGCTCTTGAATTTTGGGTTGATAGTATTATGGAGGGATATATCATGGAAATCACAATCGATATAATAAAGTCATACAACGAATCAGAAAGAGAAATTTTCTAAGGACCTCGAGGTCATTATCTAGAATCTTCAAAGATGTAGATCAAGATGTTGGTATGTGAAAAATAGATCCTAAGAATGGCATCCAACGAGTAAATATTTGTGCGCGGAGACCAAGGGTAATGTTGCAAGGAATATTTTGAATAAAATGGAGCAGACTAAGCTGAGATGTTTCATGTCATTAGTGAGACTGAGCTAGAAGGTGGACGCCTAAGAAGTGGGAGAATATTTAGGTCGAGAAAGAGAAGAAGTACTGTGGCCAAGAGAGGAAGTTTCAGTATGACTAAAATAGAGGACTATGAGTTGGTGTGGTACCCTGACAAAGAATCCTAAAATGAAGAAGAGGAATATCGACTAATATCTGAAAAAGAAGAAGAATAGGTACCAGATCCAGATCAAGATTACGACATACCTGTGACCCCACATACATTTCCAAAACCTGAGATAATATCTAGAAACACATCACCCAATGGTTTTGTCAATCATACTAACAATATTAATGGAAATAACAGTCAAGGAAGTTCCACTACTTCAACAATACCAAGAGTAAACAGAATGGATGGAAATGATATAAAGTTGTCGATCTTTAATGGGAATGGGCTAGAGGACCCTTATAAACATTAGTTCCTATGTGAAGTTGTATGGACCATGCGACAAGCCCAAGATGAGGCAATAAAGAAAGCCTAGATGATCACAATAGTTAGAGGTCATGCAATTTATTGGTACATAAGATTCTATGTGGTTTCAGCAGGAATCCCTCAGAAGAAATTAGATCAAATACGGATAGGATTGATAGATGAGTTTAAGAACCTAAACCTGAGTTGCAGTGAATTACAGAGTTGAAAGAGATTAGGTAGTTTCCTATGAAGTTTTTTTGGGACTTCGACCAAATATTCTAGACTTTGATGGATAAAGTAAGCTTTTAAATGTTGGATGTCCAACAAAAAGAATGGCTTATTGCGGTGATGCTACCACATATCCATGTTCCTTTGATGCAACATAATATTGTATCACAGAACAAAGATATTGATCTCATCATGAAGTTGGAGGCTTCACCGGTCGGAGAAACTGGTGCAGGAATGATGCAGATGCAGACACATATAGACAACCTTATATTACAATTGTAGGATATCAAGGGAAATAAATACAGGACAAAATCTGGTGTACACGATGTGGAACTGAAGGCCACCATAAAGACTCATGTCCATCCTTCAAGAACCTTCTTGAATTATGCACACCGAATCCGATAAATACACAAAGGATGTCTTGGTGTAGAATTTGTCAAACTAGAGGACATCGGTTGGAAGAATGTCTATATTTATAGAAAATAGTAAGCATACCAGCTAGTCTATATTTCAAATTATGTCTATCAATCAGACACAATGAGAAAGATTGCAAAGCATATCAGATACTGCAAGAGAAGACAGTTGACACCTACCAGATGAAAAATGAAGAACAGATACAAGATGAGTGAGCTTAGGCACAATTTCCTTAGGATCAATACCCGTAGGTTCAGTATCCTCACGAATAGTACCCACATGCACAATATCCTCAACTCAGAGGAGGTGGGATTTTTAGAGGTTGAGGAGGAGGAGGAGCATTTGGTCGTGGAAGAGGACAAGTCATTTGTTGTAATTGTGGACATCCTTGGAATTTCTCTAGAGATCGCACTAATATTACGACACCATCCTCATACTATAAAGCACTGGATCACAATGTAAAGAGTTGGATCACACTGCTGAAGAATTTCCATAGTTGATTGTTAAGTGACAGGATAGAAACATGGGAAATCGGAACCCGTCACAGAATGGTAATCCAAATATACAGAATATTTTCATTGAACCGAGGGAATCTAATATTGTCATCGTGATAGGAGGAGGTGTTGTGACTGGAGCAGATCAAGAATCACCATATGGAAAATTGAGAGTGATATCTATGCAAAAAAGAATATTCCCTTTGATTCCTAGAAGGAAAAAGAGGTCTTCTTGGATGCTCGACATGAGTTCGTTGACGAAAATCAAGCATCAAATTTTGCTGTTGTACTAAATGAAGGACTAATAATGGACATGCCTCAAATATTTGAACAACTATTTCAAAAGAAACTGGTAGAAAAGGTAGTAAAATAAAATAATTCCTTAAAATTTGTTTAGCATTAATAATAGATAAAGATGTTGTAGCAGAACTAACAACTTTAATAGAAGAACCTCAAGTAGATGTGCAACCAGAAAAGGGAGTTAACCACATTGGGAAGAGATTGAAAACTGGTCGTGTAATAAGAATGAATTCCCAGATAGGACTCATAAGATTACAACATGGATTATATTATTCTAGACTTGGGTTTTGATGTTAACATTCTTAATAGACAAACATGAGAAAGTATGGGAAATCCGAGACTAGTGTGGTCTCCTATCCAACCAAGATTAGTCAATCAGTCGAAGGTTCTTTCTATTGGTCGATTGACATAAGTTCCTATCAATATAGAAGGACTCAAGACTTATGCATATTTTGAAGTGATATATATTATTAATTATATAAACCCATATTTCATGCTTCTAGGGACTGATTGGGCCATTGATAACCAAACTATTTTCAATTTTAAGAAGATGATATTAATGCTTGAAGATGAAGAGCTAAGGGTGGTCACACTGCTTGATCCTCTAGAAGGACAGAGGTATGTTGAGTAGGTAAATAATGGAGGACATGATGGATATATGCACCATATCTACAATATTACCTTTATGATGGAAGATTATATGAATCCGATGGATGATGTAAAACTTAGTTGGAAGAGCATTAGTTCCCGATCATCGAATTCAATAGAAGCTTTGGGGAATTGGCAGAATTGACTCCATGAAGTATCAATGTGAAAATGCACAAGAATTACAAAATCAGTGCGATGGGTAGGTATTGACGTATGCGATCTACCGACCTATGAAGGTTTCCCTAACCTGGAATCTTTTCTTACATAATTTGAAGAGAAAGTAAGAGAATCTCAACGCTTGTTAGCCCCAGAATTTGCATTGAAGGCTACACCCTCAAGATGGTGGGTTACACATAAGCAGACTATTTTAGAAAGGTAAGAATGCCAAAGACTGCTAGAAGTACGATTTGTAGAAAAGCTACTTGATTCTGGCCCGAAATATATAAGATTGACTAATCTTGTTGAACACATTGAACATTGTCGTGCAACATGGGAGATGTCACCATGACAGGAATGGATCAACTAGTTTATACATACTTTGGACTTGATACCAAGAAATTGGTTTACGTCGGTCGAGCTGCAACGAGGAACAATTGAATGGGAAGAGATATCTTCCAGTTTTACACATACGTTTGAATTCATTGATGATCTTCCTTCAATAGATACTTCTCTATAGGTAATCAAGACTAAGATATTTGAATATATTCCGATATCAATGACAAATTTCCATCTGAGCAATGCGATATTCCAACATTGGATGGAATGCTACAATGTAATAGGAGAACCTGATGATGATGATACATGCAACATAAATATTCATGATTTTGAAGGTACTCACGCGGTGGAAGGATCAAGTGTATCAAGTGATAAGATTATGAATCCTTTGAAAATAAAGAAAGTGAATATTGGTTCTCTAGAGAACCCTAAGTTTGCTAATATTACAGACTACTGGGATGATGAGACTGTTGAAAAGATTAAAGACCTACTGCATGAGTTTCAGGATATATTCCTACTAAGT
Source organism: Pseudotsuga menziesii (assembly GCA_001517045.1). Classification (NCBI taxonomy): domain Eukaryota; kingdom Viridiplantae; phylum Streptophyta; class Pinopsida; order Pinales; family Pinaceae; genus Pseudotsuga; species Pseudotsuga menziesii. Next base: position 280,306 of record LPNX010880091.1, on the reverse strand, counting down.
TTACATAAATGAAAGGAATTATTGTAGATCTTGGAGAATGAGAATTCCCTTGAATCCTAGTGCAAAGCCTGTCAAACAATGATTATATTGGCTCAATCCAAGGTACAAGGAAAAAGTTAAAACAGATTTATACAAAATGTTAGATGAAAAAATTATAGAACATGTTAAAGAATCCTAATGGATTAGACCTATGGTAGTACAAGATAAGAAAATTGTTGGTGAAGTGCATATCTGCGTTGACCTAAGGAACATTAATGATGTCTTCCTGTACAACCCATTTTTGACTTTGTTTACAGATGACATATTGGAGAGTGTCGGAGGAAAAGCAGTATATTCATTTACTGATGGGTTCTTTGATTACCATCATATCAGAATTGCAAAAGAAGATCGACACGAGACAACCTTGTGACAGAGTGGGGATGTTTCCAGTATATGGTAATGCCTTTTGGACTCAAGAATTTTCTTGCTACCTTTTCTAAGATAGTTGTAGCTTCTTTTAAATCTTTTATTCATAAATTACTTGAACTCTACTTTGATGACTTAACGGTATTTGGGCCAATAAAAGATCATATTGAGGGTCTTAGAATGATGTTAGAACAATGTTAACAGTTCCAAATTTCCCTTAATTTGAAGAAATGAAATTTTTTGTGCTCCTTTTGGAATCTTGTTGGGTCATGTGGTTTGTTGTGATGGAATATTGATGGATCCTACAAATATTGGTTTTATTGTCGAATTACCACCACCCTCAATAGTAATACAATTATGAACTAATTTGGGCCATACGATGTGCTATCAGAATTTTATCAAAGGTTATGCAGAAGTGACTCCCCCTATGGAGAAATAATTGAAGAAATATGTTAAGTTTCAGTGGAGTGAACAATGTTAAGATATTATGGAAATTATTAAAAACAAGATGGTTATAGTATTCATATTAGTCTTTCCATACTGGAAGAAAGAGCTCCATGTACATGTCGATGTGTCATCTGTCATGCTGGGTGTTTTACTTGCATAGCCAGATGAAGTTTCTATTGATCATACCATTGCATTTTACAGTAGAAAATTTTCAATGACAGAGAAGAACTATACCACGATGAAAAGATAAGGGTTAGATATGGTATACGCNGGGGGGGGGAATATTTGTCGATGGATTCTCCTCTTCCAAGAATTTGACTTTGAGATTATTGTTAAACTAGGTCAACTGAATTCAGAACTAGATCATCTGTCGAGACTAGAAAGTGGAGAAGAGCCTGGTAGTCTCGACGATAATCTTCCTGATACACAATTATTTACAGTCAAGATATTTGATGATAACTATAGATATATTATACATCTCTTGAGTATGAGATATGCACCAGAAAGATTCAATGCTGCACAGAAGAAACAACTAGTTGTAAAAGTTGCAGACTTCTAATTGATTGTTGGACAATTATACAAAATGGGACCAGATAAAATCCTTTGTCGCTGTGTCTTGGAACATGAGAGACCAATGGTATTGAATGAAGCACATGCTGGTGTATAAGGAGGCCATTATGTAGGAAAATCAACAGTGCATAAAATACTACAAGTAGGATTGTGGTGGATCACTTTGCATGCAGACGCTAGAGATTATTGTCGCAGTTGTGATATCTTCCAAAGAACTAGAAAATCGTCTTGAAAAGATGAGATGTCGCTAGTACCATAGATAAATTTACAATATTTTGATAGATGGGATGTTGATTTTTTTAGACTTATTAATCCACCAAGAAAGAGAACGAGTGCACGTTACATTATCACTGCGACAGATTACTTGATTGGATGGGCTGAAGCAGTGCTAGTAAAATATTGTACCGCTACAAGATTTCTATTCGACCATGTAGTAACCCAATTTGGATATCCGAATATTGTGATAAGTGATCAAAGAACTCATTTTTTCAATCAGTTGATTGACAAATTAACTGAAGAATTTCAAATTTAGCACCAAAAGACAACACCGTATCATCCACACGAGAATGGTGATGTTGAGGCATTCAATAAGATTACAGAGAATGCATTGACAAAGATTTGTAATGTCAAAAGAGATGATTGGGATTAGAAAATACATGTAGTATTATGGTCCTATTGCATCACCTGCAAAAAGTCAATAAGAAAAACTCCATTTCGATTGGTTTATGGACAAGAGGTTGTTATGTCGATGGAATATATTGTACCCAGTATAAGGATACCTGTGATTACTAAAATGAATGATGTTGGTGCTGTCGAAGAAAGATTATTACAACTTATACAATTATAAGAAGAATGATTCATTGCAGGATATCATAAAAATGTCAAGGAGTGACAAAAATATTGGCACAATCGACATATCAAGTATAATCATCTTCATTATGGAGATCTTGTTCTCCTCTATGATAGTAAGTTTTTTAAGCATCCTTGAAAGATTTGAACATATTGGCTAGGACCATATATTGTCATTCAAATCACTAAATGAGGAGCAGTGCAATTTCAGAAATTGGATAGTATACCTTTCAAAGGATTAGTGAATGGAAGTTGGTTACATCTTTATCAGAATAGCTACACTTTGGTTGACTGATAGTTCAAAAAGAGAAGGAAAACAGTAAAAAAAGGTTTATGAGTGTTGATTTCACAAATCATATGAGTGTTTTTGTCACAAGATTATGAGTGTTGCAAGTTTGTGAGTGTTTTGCAAAGTGTGAAATAGTTGTTGTAGACAATCTGTCTGTCGCAAAAGAAAAATTGTGTCATAGAACATCTGTCTATCACAAGAGAATAATTCTTTCACAAGATATATTCCTGTCTTAAAATAATAATTGTTGTCACATGATGGATTTTGGTCACAAATGACAGTTGGTTGACAATTAATGTGAAGTAACAAAATATTTCAGCGGTGTAATTTTTGGTCACATCTGCCATTAATGCACAATAACTATCATTGAATTGATAGGAGAAGCGATGGTTTGGTTGGAGGTTTCCTTGAAATAATTAGAAAGATTGCTCCATGTGAGAGAATTTTCTGCCACCTTTCCATTTATTGAAAATTCATGTGAGTGAACGACTGATTGAACCTGCTGATATAAATCATCTTCGCACCGAATACTCATCATTTTATTGCATATAATGAATTAACTTCTGTGTCAAACTGTCTGTCTGCAACTATTTGAGCCAAGCCATTTTCACAAAGCATGGTCCTTTTCGTATCGAGAACAAGTATTTTTCAAGAATCAGGCGTTGATATTTCATCACCCATGTCCATTATGGAAGAACATACAAAAGCTATTTCACAGTCACCAGTGATTCGAGAATTTTTTTTACGACCAAACCTTCTTGACACATCAAGAAGGAAACATTCTAGAATTGGTCCCAGACTAGGAACGACAATACCTCCACCTGATGTTGAAGTAACAGGAGCTGGGTTAGCTATCTTACTACCTATTTATATTCCATCGAGACCGGTAAAATCACCAAAGGTTACTATGGGAAATAATGAAAAGTATCAGTTGCTATCACCATCCATGCAAAAAGGGGTTTGGGATTCATTGACCACGACCTACGCAAGTTCCTAGAACTTGCATTGAACAAATATAAGAATATTGTCAAGGAAACTTAAGATGGATCAATTCACATAGTTCTGATGGAGTGGGAGGAAGGATTGGATAAATCAGGTTTTTTGTCGTTGATGCATATTCCACACTTTGGTTGAACTACAAAAGTGAATGCATGTGTAAAAAAACTATTGATGTGTTTTCATAGAGGATGTCTATGTCTTGAAAAGAAAATATTAGTAGATGTAGAGTTGATAGAATCTATTACAAGAATTCATCTTGCATGAGTCAACCCAACACCATTCGTCACTAGGAAGGACCTAGATACAACACTGGTTAATAGAATGAAGGAAAAGTACAATTCGTTGAGGGAAAAAAGAGGATTTTGCATCGCCTCTATCAACAACACTATCGTTCAATTTGCAACCAAGGTCTTATTTAGAAAACTGTTGCAAAAGATGCAACCAAACCAGTGTACAACAAGTACATTCGTTGCGTTAGAACATTGCACATTCGATGCCCAGATGAACTAGGCAACATATTTGTTGATTGAGTTACTAGTTGATGTCATAGATGCACAAGATAAGGCTAACCCCTTTAATTATTTGTGACTTTTAATTCTAATTTCATTTGTCACATGGGATGAACCACCAGAATACCAAGGGGTATATGTCCTTATTCCATGCCAAGGATTCAGATACCAAAATCTATGGTTCGACAAGGAGAATCCGCAGTGACAAAGAGACAACAATGTGGAATTTTAATCACAAGGAGAGGCCCTTGGATATTTTATTAAGAAGTAGGAAAGAATAAAAGAGGAAACCATCAAACATGTTCGAAACATTATAAGATTTTCAGTTGGGGCATGCCATATATTTTTGTAGCCCCAACAAGATCCCCAAAACCAGTGGGTAGCGACTCGATTTCAACTATTCATTGAAGAAATTGATACGATTCTTCAAGATTAGCCTGAAGAATGGAGAGTACCTATCGCAGAGGATCAAATCTTTGCAAAAAGTGAACCATGATAGGATGAACCATCGGAGAAGAGGAATTGATATTAGGGAGAATATCCACTAGCTGAATATATCCCACAAATCTCTCCCTTCAACATTAAAGATGAATATAGCGTGACCCCAACAGATCCAGAGTTGGGCGATAAGAGAAAATGCTCAGAAAAGTCGTAAGAAGATGAAGAGAAAAAAATCATTTGGAGTTGTAGGTCTTACAAATGATGATTATAACCACATATCAGATAGAATTAAAGAATTCGCAAAACAAAGAGGCAAGAATTGGTAAGCAATGTTACCAATTTACTGTAGGTACTTTGTATTGCAGTAAAATAAGTTTGAGTGACAGTCTATTGAGCACCATATTCGACTGTGTTGCATGGCCAAGTTGACTAATCTGAAGCGAAAGTTGTCGAGACATCATTGATGACCACAAAAGAAAATATTCAAGTAATTGGTAAACCAATTGACCTAGGAATGTCGGAGCTCAATACCATGGTCAAGGATCTTGGCCATGTGACTGTTAATTTTTCTGCAGTACCAATGTATCAACATCATGATATTAAACAAGCTATAGTCAAAGAGATGAAAACATGAGAGAAGATGATATTTTGACAACTAAATTCATCAAAGAAAACCATTTTGTTGTTGAAACAAACAGTCAAGGAGACTGAGAATAAATAAAATACTTGGAAGGATGACAAGCAGTGACTGGAAGCAACTCTCACACTCACTTGTAGCAACTTCACGGATGAATGTATCACACCAGATATGTTTGAAGAAGCAAAAGTTTTTTGACTAGGTGAGGTCGTCAAGAACCTATGCAAGTGAGCCGTGGAGTTAGAATCAAAGATGACACCCAGTACACTTTCGGAGGTACTAGAAGTGTGAAGGAAGGAATCAACTGAGGTTGTGCAAAATATTGAAGAGGAAAAAGTACTTTGTGCTAAAGCGGTCAAATAGGTTTCTCAGTCATGGGAAGCATTGATCGATGACACAGAACTAGAACATGTGACAAAGCAGTTGCATACTATCGGGGAAAACTTTAACCAGCTAAATAATGAATTAAAGAATATGTCGATAGTAGAAAATATGACCAAGGAACCTGATCTTAAGAAACTACAACAATAATTAGCTAGATTGCGAACACAACAACATAAAAGAACATACCTTGTCGCAGAGCTACAAGTAGAAGCAGAAAGGTTACATATATTATTCAGCCTGTTCATGAGAAGGTGCGACAAGTGTTGGGTTCGATAGGAATGACAACTTCGTAACATATTAGTTCCAAAATTGTGGAACAATTAAAGGCAGTAGAAGAAAAGGTGTGACAAGAAACAAAAATAGGTCATGAAAATATTTCAAGATTTTTAGAGTAATGTCGCATTGACCAAGATTTTAGACTAATGTGGCTCAGTATGAGCCACAAGTGAGTGTTGGAGGTATGTTGGCCCTAGGAAAAGATGAGGAAAGATAACTAGAATAATGCTAAAAAATATGAATATTTTGGTCGCAAGAAAAACAAAGACCGCAACAAAAGGAACCATGACAAAAGAGGAAGAAAACATGTCAAGATGAGAAGCTCGACCTATTTTTGGTAAAAGAGTTAGTTAGACTGATATTTTTCTTTTGGAAATAAAACATGATTGTAATTTGGGTGGATAATGCTTATTTTTAGATGTAATGGGATGGATTAAATTAGAAAGAAAACCTATCGATTGACAATTGAGAGTCAGTCGATGGTTTATGGTTGGATCATAAACCATCGATCCAAGCTGTGTGTGGATCATCATATCGCTCAATGATAGAGACATATTCATAGACATAGAAAATAGAGTAGAAGAAGAAGAGCAAGAAAAGAGATAGAGGATAAAACCAGAGAGCATGAGACGAGAGAAGAATACATGAATTCCAAAGAATATCTAAAGAAGAGTCTGCAAGATGAGTGTATAGACCAAAGTTTTAAACCATTTCTCATGCCATATAAAGAGAACCTTGTGGTTTTTACTGAATGGGTTTCCACATTAAATCTTGTGTATGTGTGTTTTTAATATCTTTGTTTATGTCGAATGCATATCTGTTGTGAATGAGGTGATCTAAATGTGCCGATTCGACCTGTTGTGAATGAAATTATCTATATATGTTTCACATATAATGTTATGATCATATGGAATAGTAGTTGATATGTGTAATTATTTATGTTACATACTAGTATATATGTCGATTGATTAATAGGTTATCTTCTTGAATGAATGTATGAGACATAAGTTCATTCACTGGTTTTGGTTGAGTGACCTAGTAGTGTTGTACAAGGAAATCCCCTTCATAACTGAAGAAAAATGGTTCTTGTAGTCCCCATAAGATATCTTAGGTGAGACTTCACCTTAATTGCAGGTGTTTCCGAAGGAGTTCTTCTCTGTTGGGCCGATATCTTTGGTTTTGTTTATGAACAAGGAATCTGAACCTGGATCGATAGAGAATCAATCCAACACAACTAGTCCACAGTGCATGGGCATCCAACCATAGGGGTTAGGTGATCTAGTGCACACACACTAGCCATCCAACACAATTCTAGGAACCCTCCAACCCACTCAGGTTGGCCTTCCATCCCGGAATATAACCATCACTAGTCCATGTGACTTGGTCTTCTAGCCTTGAATGCTGGGCATATTGACCTTGTGCTACGTCAAGCCAACTTGTGCCCTAGTTGGTAACGTGCCAGTGAATGAATACCCATTGTTTCCACACTCAGTGTGTTATTGTCCCCGGAATCGCATCTTGAAATCAACACTTCCTCTCAGGTAGGAAATTTGTTCTGCACTACACCAAGTTTGTCCCTAAACTACTCAAACTTTACCTTTGTCAAAGGCTTGGTTAACACATTTGATATATGTTCATTTGTCACAACATACTAGAGCTTCATATCTCCTCTCTACACCATGTCTTGGATATAATGGTACTTGATCTCAATATGATTGGACTTGTATTGAAACATAGGGTCTCAGACAACTTTATTCAACTTTGGTTGTCATAAAAGGTACAAGTCACCTCCAAATTGAGATCAAACATAGGGGCAAGCAACTTCTGAAGGCACAAAACTTTTCTATTGGCTGAACATGTTTCTATATAATTTTCCTCGGTCGTACCGAGTGCCACACTAATCTTCTTTCCCGCAGAGCCACAAGACCATAGTTGATCCCAAACTAAAGTAACATACTGATGTTATCTTCCAATCTGTGACACTATTGACCTACTTTGAATTAGCATAGCCTTGCAATATTATCTCATGATCTGAAACATATTTGATTCCATATTCCATTGTACCTATCAGGTACCTCATCATATGATTTGTCGCAATTAAGTGAACACGTATTGGATCAACCATATATTGAATCAATGTGTTCACTGCAAAGCATATATCTGGCTTCATGTTTGTCAAATAAATCAACAAACCAATCATTTGTCTATCCATGGTGGAATCCATTGTATCTGAAGAAGTATCAATCAATACATTCATCTTTGTCACCATCAGTGTAGGCATGGGTTTTTGCTACACCTCTAGACCTAAGAAATAATGTATCATACCTAGGTCTTTCATCTTGAACTCTACAAGAAGCTCCCTCTTACATTCAATAATGAGCTTCTCGTCCCCTGTTAGAAACAAGTCATCCACATATAATAGAAATATCACCAGTATTCTATCCACAACCTTGTAGTAAAGGTTGGAATCTACTTTACTCTTGGTAAATCCCAAGCTCATCATAAACTTGTCAATTCTGCCATACCACATCATGGGTGTCTGCTTCAATCCAAAGAAGGACTTTTTCAATATGCACACATATGACTTCATGCCATGTGTCTCGAATTTTTATGGTTGTTCTACAAACACTTCCTCTTCCACTACATTTAGAAAAGTTGTTTTCAAGTCCATCTAATGTACCTTCCATTTCATCATTGTAGCTATCACAAGTATTGTTATAATCAAAGTGCATCTTGCCATAGTGTTGATGTATATGTAACTTCAGAATGTATTCTTCTATGTATCTTATATATTGTAACCCGATGTTTATTCCAGGATGTTTCTATTATGTATTTGAGTCATGTGATCATGCCCCGATGTTCCGATCGGGAAGATTAATAATGTAAACAAGTCATTTCAAGTCATTAGGTAAGTCCCCATAGTTTCGGGGCACTTGAGTTATTATACACTAATTAAGGTGTAGGCTCGGGTAAGTAATTGTAAGTTGAGCCTACGTGATTAAGTGCACTTCAAGTGAACGGAAGAATATAAATAGAGAGTGAGACTCTATTTATTACACACATCATTCACTTTCAAGGGTGGTGCACTAGTGAAGAAGGAAATACTGGGACTAGACAGAAGAAGAAGACTACTGCTGTTTTGGGAGATCTCTTACTGTTTTGGTGCTGATTCTATCTTAGAGGAAGTTGCGGGGTTTTCTCCTTTATGGTTTCCCTGAGGAAAATCTCTTTGTCTCTCTTGTCTCTTGTGATGTGCTTATGTTTTATTGCTATGCTTGTTATTCTCTCAGTGAAAAGATCCTAAGATCATAATGCTAGCTTATTTGATGAAAAACTAACATGGTATCAGAGCTAACCTGAGAAGGAGACATTGTGCAGCTACAAGAACTAGGGCTTCCTATTTTGTGGATCTTCCTCCACATATTTTCAGCAAAAGTATGCTAGGATGACTCTCCATTGAAGGGTGCATCTTTCTGTCGAAGCGAAATTTGATTCTGAGCATTTTCAGTCTTCGATGTGGAAATTAGGGATTTTTACAGAAGAGGAATTTTTGAGTGAGACCAGCATAGGATTTTTCTCCTCATGAAAACCGAATTTTAGAGACCTAGATCAAGAAATTTTGTTGGGTGAAACTCTGGGAAAGTCAAACCCTAGTTTGACCCTGAGCTAGGAGAAACCCTAAATACTAAAACTGCTAAGTTTTGGTACAGTCGCTATATTCCACGATTGGCGCCATCTCAGAAGCTAAAAATTGCAGGGGCCAAAGATAAAATCTTTATGAAGACTGTATCCAAAAATCAGCCTCCGATTCGCTATCTTCTGGGAGATATGATCTCTCAAAGTTAGGGTTCCAACCTCTTCCAGAAATCATCCATAAACAGGACACCTGGGGAGAATTGCAATATCTTAGGCTACAGAGGTCCAAATGGAATTTATGAAGATGTTACAGAAAGGGCACGGACTTTAATTTCAGTGTACCAAATATCAGACTCAGAGGATGAACCAGTGACACGTGGCATGCAGTACAACTTCGTTGTTATGAACAGTTCTGTAACAGGTCACCTTGGGAAAAGGATAATAAATCCCAAATGGTGAAACCAATTGTGATGAAAACTACGGTTTTATATCAGGAACATGCGAGGTTACCTCAGTGAGAAATTTCAGACATATAGGATTAGTAATTTCGGATATATCACAGAAACAGTAATAGGCATTTCTGCAGAAGAAATTGGAAAATTAGGGCTTCCTGTTCCGGGAGCTTCCCTCCACTGTTTTTAGAAAAGGAGTACATTGGAAAGCTCCATTTGAAGAGATCTATCTGTTTGTCCAATCAAATCGGAAATATTCCAAGTTTTGAAAATTAGGGTTTTTGTGACAAACCCTAGATCAGCAAACTCCAGGACAAGGACAGACACCTCAAATCGGTAAGATCTAATCCTTTGCTATTTTCATTTGAGGTTCTTATTTCAAATTGATATATCACATCAGCTTGGTGACAATCTTGGGGAATTTGACAACTTCCAAGCCTGGAAGTATATGATCTCTCTGAAGAAAAAAAAGTGGATTGGACACCTACATGAGTATGGAGGTTCCAGTTTCAGAGGGAGATGAGGCTAGAAGCCCTTCACAAAAAGAACTTGGTCAAGGCCAAAAAGATCATGGTTGATTCAGCCACAGATCAACTTGTACCACAAGTGTCTTCCTTAAAGACATTGAAGATGTTTGATTCCTTGACCAAGCTATTTGAAGGGAAGAACAGAAATCAGAACATGACCTTAAGAAACTAGTTGAAGAATGTGAAAATCCAGAATGCAGAGACCATGTAGTCATAAGAGTCTCTCAAATCAAAGAACAACTTGAAGCGGTAAAAGAAAAAGTGAAGAATGCAAAAGTGGCGATGGCCACCTTGAATGGCCTCCTAG
>LPNX010880091.1:222874-269133 GCA_001517045.1 Pseudotsuga menziesii | reverse complement strand
AGAGATGGAAGGCATCTAGAAAGTTTCAGTAAGATATGGATGAATGTTGTATTGGATAAAGTAGTTGCATGATCATATATTTATGCATAAGAATTTTCCAGTATGAATGTTCGTTATGAAATGTTTCTAACCATACAAATGCATTTGACTTGTAGGAAAGATCGCATACATAATCACCTACAAGCAAAGAAGAATGAAGACTTGTTCCGAAGAACAAGTGATGACATTTCAAAATGAAGAATAATATGACGAGTGCAGTGACATCATTGATGTAGAACCTTCTAGCCACCAAGAAGAAAGGGAAGACCAGTTTAAGAAGAATGATGTCAGGGCACAATATCGAGACCTGAAGAGAAGTTCATAGTTCCATCATGCAATAGATGGAAACATCATGGGATACAAAGCAAGATTCGTAGCACGAGGATTCTCATGAAAGGAAGGCCTAGACTATGAAGAGACATTTGCAGCTAGTAAGAGTTGAAACACATACATGATGAGATTGATGAAGATCTTAACCTTTGCTACAAGGTTGAAGATGCAAGTCTATACACTAGATGGTCACATAGAATATTAGTAGCATAGGAAGCTACTTGTCACTCCGATACAAAATGTTTTCAGTGCAGAAGATAGAGGGAGTACGATGCTTCGCTTCAGAGGGAGTGACTACAGAAGATCCTGAGGTTCGACATGATACGACAGGATGGATAGATTACTGATGACTCTAGGCTTTACTAAGAGTAAAGAGGATTCCAACCTTTGCTTCAATGTTGAACACAGAAGACCAGTGATACTCCTATTATGTGTCGATGCACTATTGTTCTAGGTATGGAGGTGTGGCAAAGTGTAGATGGAGTCTTCCTTCGACAAGGGAAGTATGCAGTAGAGATCCTAAAGAGGTTCAGGATGATGGACTGCATGACCACACCTATGGCATCAAACATGAAGCTATTAAGTGATGCTTCATCAGAGACGGTTGATGCTACAATGTACCGTCAAATGATTGGGTCCTTAATGTACCTGAGACCAGATATTTGCTTTGCTGTGAACACATTGATACATGTTCACCTGATGGTTGCAAAGCATGCAGGGGTACAATTGATTATGGACTAAATTACAATGCGAATCAAAATATTAACCTGGAGGGTTATGTTGATTTAGATTGGGAAGGCAGTGCCATCGATAGGAAGATTACTTCAGGATGTTGCTTTAGTATGGGATCAGGTGTGATCTCTTGGTTTAGCAGGAAGCAATCCTGTGTGGCACTGAGTACAGCTGAAGCAGAGTATGTCATAGCTTGTTTAGCTAGTTGTGAGGAAGTATGGCTGTGGAAGCTACTGCCTGATATATTTGATCTCCAGTTGGATGCTACTTGTATACATTATGACAACCAGAGTTGCATGAAGTTGTCAAATCCAGTGTTCCATGACAAGTCAAAGCATATCGAGATCAAGTATCACTATATCAAGGATATGGTGAAGAGAGGAGCAGTGAAGCTCCTGTATGTTGTGACGGAGGAACATATAGCTGATGTATTGACGAATACATTGGCTAGGCTGAAGTTCGAGTACTTCATAGAGAGACTTGGTGTTCTCCAGATCGAGGCTTCCTCCCAAAGAAAGTGATGAGACCCATAGCCATTCTGACATGGTGAGAGGATTAGTTCCTTCCATGGTCAGATGTAAGGGCTGAGCCATTCTGTCATGGTGAGAGGATTTAGTTCCTTCCATGTTAGATATGAGTGCTAGAGATCCATAGCCATTCTGACGAGTAGGTCAGATGTAAGGGTTGATCCATTCTGTCATGGTGAGAGGATTTAGTTCCTTCATGTAAGGGTTGATCCATTCTAGCCATTATGTCGAGTAGGACATATGTAAGGGCTACCACCATTTTGACGAGCAGGTTAGATGTAAGGGTAGTGCCATTCTGTTCATGGCTAAAGGATTTAGTTCCTTCCATGTCAGATGTGAGTGCCGACCATTCTGTCGAGTAGGACAAATGTAAGGGCTACCGCCATTCTGACCAGCAGGTCAGATGTAAGGGCAGTGCCATTCTGTTCATGGCTAAAGGATTTAGTTCCTTCCATGTCAGATGTGAGTGCCAGCCATTCTGTCGAGTAGGATAGATGTAAGGGCTACCGCCATTCTGATGAGTAGGTCATATGTAAGGGCAGTGCCATTCTGTTCATGGCTAAAGGATTTAGTTTCTTCCATGTCAGATGTGAGTGCTGGCCATTCTGTTGAGTAGGACAGATGTAAGGGCTACCGCCATTCTGACGAGCAGGTCAGATGTAAGGGCAGTGCCATTCTGTTCTTGGCTAAAGGATTTAGTTCCTTCCATGTCAGATGTGAGTGCTGGCCATTCTATCGAGTAGGACAGATGTAAGGGCTACTGCCGCTCTCCGGGAGAGTGGAGGCACCTGGTCTGTTACCAGGTAGCTCAGTCTAGGACTGGGGGCCATTCTGATGAGGGTGTAGGATTCAGTTCCTACCAGGTCAGATGTGAGTGCATGCCCTTCTGACGAGTAGGTCAGATGTAAGTGCTGAAATCTCTCATCATTGTGATAGGATGTGTTCCTGTCTAGATGGGAGTCTTCCATCACTGTGATAGGATGTGTTCCTATCTGGATGGATGTGCCTTTATGACGAGTAGGTCAGATGTAAGTGTTGAAATCTCTCATCACTGTGATAGGATGTGTTCCTGTCTGGATGGGAGTCTTCCATCACTATGATAGGATGTGTTCTTGTCTGGATGGATGTGCCTTTTTGACGAGTAGGTCAGATGTAAGTGCTGAGCCTTTTCACATATGTTAGTGATGTGATGTCCTATCATGCTGGTGAATGTGAGTGCTGGGCCTTTCTGATGTGACTATAGGATTGGTTCCTATATGATCAGATGTAAGTGCTGGGCATGCCTTTCTGACGAGCAGGTCAGATGTAAGTGCTGGGCAAAGACCTACATGATGGCTAGGCCTACAACCAGCATGAAAAAGGGCTGGCTCTGTAGAACTTCCTGTGACGAGAAGAATCATGAGATAGCACCAGTGTTGATATAGATCTAGTGATGATCTAGATCCAGTAATGATGATCCAGCAGTAATGATCCAGATCGAGTGATGATCCAGATCCAGTCCAGTGATGATGATCCAGATCGAGATATGATCCATATCTAGTGATGATGTTCGATGATGATCCAGATCGAGAGATGATCTAGATCCAGTGATGATGTTCCATGATGATCCAGATCGAGAGATGATCCAGATCCGATGATGACTTGAAGATGAAGATGACTGAAGACGAAGATGACTTGAAGATGAAGATGACTTGAAGACGAGATGATCCAGTTGATACAGAGAAGAAGACTAGTGCTGAAAATTGTGTCGAAAGAATACCTTCCTAGTTAAGAGGGAGTGTTGATGTATATGTAACTTCAGAATGTATTCTTCTATGTATCTTATATATTGTAACCCGATGTTTATTCGGGATGTTTCTATTATGTATTTGAGTCATGTGATCATGCCCCGATGTTCCGATAGAGAATATTAATAATGTAAACAAGTCATGTCAAGTCATTAGGTAAGTCCCCACAGTTTCGGGGCACTTGAGTTATTATACACTAATTAAGGTGTAGGCTCGGGTAAGTAATTGTAAGTTGAGACTACGTGATTAAGTGCACTTCAAGTGAATGGAAGAATATAAATAGAGAGTGAGACTCTCTATTTATTACACACATCATTCACTCTCTCAAGGTTGGCGCACTAGTGAAGAAGGAAATACTGGGACTAGACAGAAGAAGAAGACTACTGCTGTTTTGGGAGATCTCTTACTGTTTTGGTGCTGATTCTATCTTAGAGGAAGTTGCGGGGTTTTCTCCTTTATGGTTTCCCCGAGGAAAATCTCTTTGTGTCTCTTGTCTCTTGTGATGTGCTTATGTTTTATTGCTGTTCTTGTTATTCTCTCAGTGAAAAGATCCTAAGATCATAATGCTAGCTTATTTGATGAAAAACTAACACATAGGAGCAAATGTCTCCTCATAATCTATTCCTTATTTCAAGGAGACACCATGAGCCATGGACCTTGTCTTGTAATTCTCGATACTTCCGTCTACTGAATGCTTTGTCTTGTAGATCCATTTGGAGTTCACTACTATCTTCCCTTTCAGTCTCGAAACCACATCCCAAATATCATTCTTCATAATAGAATGGTATTCCTCGAGAATGGCATCCTTCCATACTTTATTTTCAATTGCTTCTTCATAATTAGAAGGCTCTGCATTAATGACGTCACATAACAATGCCACATAGCTGGAATATTGTCGAGGTCTCTTGCTTCCTCTGAAGGATCCATATAATGCACCATACTTATCTACATCTTGAATAATCTCTCAAGCCTAAGCTAGTATGCTCTTATGTGTAATCACTTCTTGGGGTGGATCTACATGTCTATGTGGTTCTTCCATATCACGATCCTCTAGAACATGTTGTTTTGGTGTAAGAGCATCATCAATGCATGTCTATGCAACTCTAGGAGCTTTAGGCTCCTCATCATGGACCTCATTTGTATGAGTCTACCTAGATATGCTAAAAGTTGCATCCACATCGAAGGTGACATCTTTGTTAGTATAAATTTGTTTGTAACTAAGAATGTAGACTCTGTATGCCTTCGATGACACATGGTATCCAACAAAAATGCCTTTCATTCCTGAAGGATCCAACTTCATTCTCTTATCCTTGAGAACATGTACATATACATGAAAACCAAATGTCCTTGGGTGGATGACCTCTAGCTTCTCTCATGTAAACATATCTTTTGACATCTTATTCCCAAGTACACGATGAGGAGTTATGTTCTACACATAAACAATAGTTCTGGTTTCCTTTTCCCATAGGTGTACTGGTAAATTTGATTGCGCATCATAGCATTCACTACTTCCATTATTGTTTGATTCTTTCTTTCTACCACATCGTTTTTTTTAGGATTGTAGGGAGTAGTGAGCTCCCTCTTAATCCCATATTCTATGCAGAGTGTCTTAAATGCATCTAATGTGAACTCTCCTCCATTATCTGACCTTAATGTCTTTATCTTCTTTTTAGAGCGATTCTCTACAAGAGCCTTTAATCTTTTGAACTTGTTGAACACTTCACTTTTTTCTTCCAAGAAATAAATCTAGGTTTTACGTGAGTAATCATCAATAAATGAAACATAATATACATACCTGCTAAGTCATATTGATGACATCGATCCACACATGTTCAAATGTACTATGTCCAAGGTTCCTTTTGCTTTGTTATCACTGTTTGGAAACAGATTATTCACGTTCTTTTCTTGTGCACATCCTTTTCATATACCATCATGGTTTTCCTGAATCTCTAGTTGACCTGTTACCATCTTGCTCAAGATCAACAATGCTTTCTAATGTAAGTGAGCAAGTATTCTATGCCATAGCTCACTTAGGTTCATAGTGCTATGTACTAATGCTGAATTTGAGTGCCCCTTTATCTTGTGAAGCCTCCCTCTTGAATACTAATCACACCAGCATCATTAATAAGCTTTCCCTTTAGCCACATGAGAACTTGGCCATCAACAAAATAAACTCTATATCATCATTCCTCTAATGTTGAGATGGAGAGGAGATTCTTCTTCAAACCAGCTACATACAATACATCTTTCATATTCACAGTTTTTCACAAATACAACTTGTAGGAAGCTTTTCTACCCTTTTTATGGGATACAGATAATCATCATTGAGCTTCACCTTACAAGGCGAATCCTTTTGAACCAAATTTGAGAGAGAATTTTTGCAACTGGTCATGTGCTTAAAAGCAACACTATCAACAAGCCATGTGTCACTTTCATGAGTGATCATCCCTGTAAGAGCTGAAATAAACACATATTATTCACTTGAATATTCTTCTCTTGCTTTCTTCTAAACAGGTTCATCACCTTCTATGGCATAAGCATGATATATTTTATTCTTCCCTTTACTAATATGATATTTTATTTGAGATCAATTTCTTGCAGTGTCCCATATTCTCATGGTTGTAGCATTTGTAATTTGAGTAATATTTTTAAGTCCTTTGTGTCTTCTGAAACTTCTTGCGATAATGGGGTTCCTTCTTGCATTTCCCTTTTCTTGCATGTGTTTCTAGTGCTTGATTTTCATCATCACCCAACTTTTCCTCTCTTACTACCAATATAGCTTCTTCTTGTGTGCACTCTTCCCAAAGTCAACTAAATTTTTTTAGCTTCCCTCTAAAAAAAATTCCCGGAATAAATGATTCCCATGACCTTGGGAGACCATTTAATGTAATATTCATCACTATTTATGCTTCTTCAACTGTGTATCCAATGGCTTCAAGTTGTTCTTTAATTTGAGATGTTATTGTGAAGTAGGATTGAATACTTTATGAGTTCTGCATTTTCACATTATTGAGTTGTGTCCTCAATGTCATCTTTCGGTTGATATTATTTCCTTCAAACAATTCAGACAAGGCATAGAACATCTACTTTGGAGGCTTGAGACTAGAGGGATCAAGCGGTCCTTAATAGAATCTGTAATGATTCTCTTTTCCCTAACCAAGCTCTTCTTGTGCTTTGCCTTAGCATCATATCCCTCTAGCTCTACAACCTCTTCTTCAACATATTTTTCCAAATAATTCTCTTCTAGAATGAGAAGAACTCTATACTTCCATACTCGAAATTTATCAACCCCTTCAAGCTTCTCATCAACAAGGTGATCTTCACGAGCCAAAATCAACTCCAAATTCAATCTAAAAATCTGCTTGATGTCCAACTTAGGGTTTTATGAGAAAACCCTATTTTTTGACATCTTGATTTGGAAAATATGAACCAAGGAGAAGTTGTGCCATCCCAAGGCAAGTTGAGAAAAAATTATTTTCTTCCAATCTATGGACATAACAGGAAAAAATTGGAAGCCCTAGTTTTCTCGATCCAGTAGTAACTAGGTCAAAAACGAAAAAATTCTTGGATATGAATGCTACCTCCACAAGAAAATGCACCCTCATAGGGAAAGTTCAATGATGTTAAGATCGGGATTTATTTGTGGTTGGAAAGGTTTAAAATTGGAGCCCTAGATTCCAACTTCTGACGGTTGTAGCTATTCCAATGACTTCATTTAGCACGTCTATGATACCATGTTAAAATTTTACTTAAAGCAGTTATGTATCTTTAATTCAATTCACTTCATATCAAAATAACTACATGCATAAGGATCATTGAAATAAAGACATTCAAAAAATACATAAATATTTATCCTAAGAAACCCTCTTGGGGGAGAAAACCCATCAGAACTTCTTCAGTATAGATTCGTCAACAAAGTACAATGTTAATGCAATGGATAACTAAAGCTCTCTCATAGAAGATACCATAAATACAAAGATGAGATAAGATAACCCCAAAATATAAGTCTTCTTCCAACTATTCTCTCTCTTGCATACTTGTCTCACTAGCTTGAGTGAACTTGCTTGTGTGTCAAATGAGGAGGATGACACCTTTATTTATAGTTGTTTTGAATTGATTTTTTCCCTTGTGGGGTCGACTTATATGGGAGACAATATTATATTGTTTATTTGTTATTTCTGGAATCTTCACGACCGACATTACACGTATACTTTAGCATTGTATATTTTACGGTTTTTACTTGGTCACATATAATAAGAATATCTTTCGAATCTACATAAAACATCAACAAGTCCTGTGACAACAATAGGTTTTAAGACCACACTTCAACCTCCTCTTCCAGCAAAGAACAACCCGCTATGATAAGAAAAAATAACCATTAACATGATAACATGGAAATAATAAATAAATGAAACCATACATACTATTGGCCTCTCTCTCCTTCTTGTCTAGACATGTGGTTCAACAAAAACACAATACCAACAATGAACCACAAGACATCGGCTTGACAAAGCAAGATCAGTCAGCAACACCTGCGAGGAAAGCACAGTCTCACCCAAGATATCTAATGGGTAACTGTCAAAACCAGGTTTCCACATTTGGTGAGGGATTATAGTCCCTTGGCGTACAGCCAAGGCGCTCGACGAAGGTGATATGACGATGGAGTCTATTACTGTGTGACTGGGAACAACTGTATGACAATGTGCTTGTGGCATGACCCTATCCTTAATCTTAACAACTGGTGCAACTAGTGCGACACAGCTAATTCCTTGTACTGACAGACAGTGTGCAACTTATGCTTTAACTTAGGAAATTAACTATAAGCTTATTCACACATTCCAACAATGATTTAATAATCACTCATCCACTAATTAATAATATGGTGCCATACATTCAACAATAACTCATCAAACTACAGTAAGAAAATACTTGACATTCACATAAACATTCAACATCAATCAATCATTCAACATAGGAATTAACATGGAAACCCATCTGGGAAAAACTGCCAAGGTGCTCTTCATCTTTCATGAGAAATGGATATAGCACCTTATAGTCTGCGCCCTGTAGACTGATCTTATGATATGTCTTTCTGACTAAATATTCTTCCTCTCATGCTCTCTAGTTTATTTGTCTACCTACTCCTACTGATCCACACACAGCCTGGATCGACTCTTCTACCTACTATCTACGCACTCAGCTACAAATCCCTTATACCTTTAGCGGTCTGTGCACACAACTGCAAGATGCACAGCTCAACAACCTTCTACTGCTACCAGACTCTTCTCTGTGTATTATTTTACTCTAACCCTAACTTCCTTAACAAAACTGAGTGACTTGGCAAATGAACAACCAACCAACAACCAACAATCCACAACCAAAAAAATGACAACCCTTATACATAATGGGTTCTTCCTATTATAAATTCTATAGGACCACGTAGGGTCGACTACATACTGCTCATCTATTACAGGTTGTATTCAGCCATTAAAAGCGGTTACAAGCTGTCATGGACTGACACATGGCAATATCAGCCTAACTTACAAATATTCCTTCATATGTGCATTGTCTATTGGCTTACACTGACTTTAACAGCCATAATCTTCTTGACTTGTCGCTTTCTGGTTGTTACCTGTCTGTACGCTTGCAAGCTCGTCTTACCTCTGTCACGCGCATGTCCTATCCTTCTGCGCCGGTCCATTTTCTTCCTTCACGACCTACTTTCCTTCTCATCGCGCACATAAATTTCCTTCATTGCTTGTGCCAACTTCTTCTTTGTGCACCTTTCCTAGCCCAACATGCCCCCAACACTCACATGTGGCTCATCTCGAGCCACTAAGCAAAAGGGAAGTCTCCTCAAATTTTTTTTGCCACAAAACTTCATGTTTCTCCCCAAAAAACTTATGTCTATGGCATCAGCTATGCCGTAGGATCAACCTTGTCCTGAAATTGCTTCACCATCTATTGTACCATAAAAACTTCCTCTATTATTTCTTCTACCCGTGCAACCAACTGCTCCACTCGGTCGAAACTGATATGTTCTGACGGACTTGCCTCTACTGACTACATAATTGTTCCAAGTTTCTGTTGCAGTGGTTGAATAAAGATGGTGATTTGCGCTGCTTCTGACTAGTGTGCCTCAACTTCTGCTTCCCTTTCCCGCTCTTGGTCATGAAGTGCTTGTACTTCTTGCTGCAGTCGTTTGAACTCAGTCATCTTGGTAACTTTCTGTTGAAATGACAGCTTCTTCATCTCTGCCTTTTCCACAATGATTTTATCCTCATCCTTGTGCACATTTTCTATTATGTTCTCGACAGTTGTGTCTTCCATAAGTGCTTCCCAGATCATGGAAACAACTTATATTTCCTCAGTGCAGAATATTTCTCCTTTAGTTATCTTCCCAGTAGTCTCAGGCTGCTGCTCTTCTTCGCTACTCGATCACCTCAGGAGGTGTGCTCAACACCTATCTTGTTTGAAGTTCCTCAACTTGCTTCTTTAGGTCTTGTGCGATCTGCGCGATCCTGGATACCTTAACTGTTGAGTCCTCATCTTCCTAGCCCGCTTCATGGGGGGACTCTATGATTGTGCTTTTGATAGTCTTAGCTAATGCGACGTAGTTTTGCTCGCATGACACAATTTCCTATTCCTTCTCAGCAAGGAGGGTGATGCACCTTTTAAGTTATTTCTATTTTTCCTTAAGAAGGGCCTTGCACACCTTTGCCTTTCTTTGTTGTTTTTTTTCCTGATAGGAAACAACATTTTCCCTCAGCCATATTTCCAACACAGCTTCCTGTTGCACTTCATAGAATTCACTCAAGGGAAGCTTGGAGAAGTCGAGCTGTAGTGTGGAAAAATCCTTGATAACATCATCAAAGGAACTCGTGTCTATTCCTGTTTCCAGTGCATGCCCCTGGATTTGCACTTTGGTTGGTAGCACCAACTCTGGCGTGACTAATGGGACACTGGGATCCATGCCATATGTCTTAGCCTCAATAGTGGCTTTGACCTCGTTAATGACATCTAGAAACTTAGTCAGTTGGTTCCCCACTTGATCAACTATGCTTACTTACTGGGTCTTCAAAATAGTGAGGTTGTCCTTGGCGACTGTAGCTACAGCTTTGGCTATCACAAGGATATCCTCTTCACTCAAAGTATTCGTGTTATCTATCTTTCTAGATTTCCTTTTCTTGTGCGGGGGCTCTCGTACTTGTTGCTGCATTTGCTCGTGGGCTGGGATGCTCTCCTGAGTTGGTTTGCGCTCTGAATCACTATGATCAAAACTACACCTATCCTCATTATCATATTTTTCTTCCTCTTCATGCGACTGATTATCCTGCTCGTCAACTCCTTCATTTCCTTGGCCATTAACTTGGTGCACTGGTGGGTCCTCTTCGTTTTGTCCTTTGGCCAGTAGCTAAGCATGGTGTACTTGTTTGGTCGAGTCCTTCTTGGGCTCTAACATGATGTTATGCACACTAACCTAAAAATTGATGAAGGTCGCGTACCTATGCACCATCGTGGTTCAGACTCGATGAGATCGGTGGACAACATTGCACAGTGCCTCTGCGTGCAAAAAGAACTTGATGTTGTTATCCTTCTTTCGGATCTTGTCTTTCTTGTTTTCCAACAAGTTCTGGTACTTTTCCATGGAAAGGTAGTGCGACATCTATCTACACATAGTCTGGTGGGTTAGCCCATAGGGTGAATGAGATCAAGAAAAGCAACTAGGAGTAATGAAATTTGTAGTTGGGATCCTCTTGGGCATTCATGGAATCGTCTATCATCTCATTCAAAAAGAACCGCGACCAATTGAAAACCCCTCCTAGGGTGCAAAACTCTGCAAGCTTTATTGTTCGCACAGTACACTGAGTTGGCCTCATCTTGTGTAGTAGTTTACAAGACAGGATCCTTGCGGCGAACTGCACACTTACGTCTTTGATAGGGCCAATTAGGAAGCCCCTTTTTGCACACTGAAATTTATACTTCTGCTTCATCTTGGTGCCATCTTTATGGGCCAGGTATGGCGTGGGGTATTCTATTTCCTTTGGAAGATCCATTATTGCAGAGATAAGCTCGATGTCGACTGGGTATGGCCAATCGAGCCATAGGAATCCTCTGTGGAAACATACTAGAAGCTGTTTCATAAATGTGTTGACCTATAGACCTTGGCCAAAATGTGACATAAACAACAGGTTTATCAATCCTGCATGGCCAATGCCCTCAGCCCATTGTATTGTCCTTAGCACCTGTGGTCCAGTCGGGTTGGGCTGATCGAGGACCATGCAATCCACTCTTTTCAACCCTTCCTATTGTCAGGTGTCAAAGTCCTCGAAGGTCAACTTGAGGATCTTCGGCATTATGTTCATCAGTAGGGGAACATTTTGAGGAATCCTTGGCGCTACTAGAATTGTATTGGACTTCTTTGGAAGCTCCACTTCCTCCGCATTGGCTCTCCTTGACCGAACATAATGAGGGAAATTTTCTTCATCATCCTCAACATCGGGTCCTCTTTGTGGTGGTGAGTCTTCTTCCATAAGGTCGTCCTCCTCTAGATCTTCTTCCATTGGCGCTTTTTCGGTATTACTCGGAACGACCTTAACCTTTCATTTTCTTTCCATCTCAGGTTGGGACGACTGTCCAGGTACGCTTTTTCTAGCATGTATTGGATCTCTAAATGGTTGCACGACTGTAGCTATTGGGATTTGAACTGGGTTCGGTACAGGGTGTGAACCGGGGGTTGGAAGCAGGTCTAGGTGCGGTCGCCGAAGCAGGCTACTTCCTGAATCTCGCCATCGGATCAGTGTGTTGTTGCTTCTCTGGTTTCTGTACTTTCAATGATTCTATTTCTTCTTCCTCAATTGGGAAAGTAGAGATAATGATTGTGTCGGATATATCCCACTCATTAGGGATCTCAATTACCTCAATTGGGAAAGTAGAGATAATGATTGTGTCGGATATCTCCCACTCATTAGGGATCTCAATTACCATGGGTGTCAGCTTACTAACAAAGGAATGACAGGCGTCAGCTCTGTAAATGCTCGGCTCTGGTTTTCTCTTGCTTGGTCTGTATTCGTAAAAGAATGCTTTATGGCAAAGCCTTGCACTTATAGTCTCCAATGCATCCTGCAGTCGTCATGCAATGGGACATTGATGTCTAGTTAGTCACATGGGTTTCTCAGTCAACGATTCCATTCATTAAGTCGTTAACTTGAGTACTACGTTCTACTTGTCAGATCAGTTATGGCAGCATCGTCATATTTGACCCTAAAGCACGCAGTCATTCTCCTCGTACTTCATCTATTAATGACACCTAGCTGTCATAACCACCTCAATATTCACCGAATATTTGCACTTTAATGTCAGCTAGCCTGTCATTTCTGCTTTTTGCAGCACTTTCCACCTTTTTCTGTGCTTTTTTCTTTTTCATGCGCTTGGAACTTTTTCCTACGCTTTGCACTAGTTTTGTCTTAGATGTGCGACAGAACAATTTTTACATCTTTCAACCCTTTTTTTTTCATGCGACGTGGTTCTAGCCAAGAATGTTATGACCTTTGTAGTATGGTTTCAGGATATTTTCATTCACCATACTCATGACATACGTACCATCTAGTTTCTGGAGTTTTACTGTGCCCACATCAGTGATATGCGCTATCACATATGGCCCTAGCCAATGCATTTTTAACTTGCCCAGATGTTTGAAAAATTTGTTGTCATACAACAACATAAGTCCTCCAACTTCGAATGGATTAACCCTCATATGGCTATCATGCCATGATTTCTATTGCTGCTTCTCAACTGTCTGATGAAATCCTGCGGTGAAGCGCTTCTCTTCCATTTGAACAAGATGTGACAACCTCTGTTCAACAACATCTCCCTCAGTTAGCTTTGTCAGTGCAACAATTCTTAGACTTGGTACAATGTACTCCATTGGCACAACAAATTATTTTCCATACACTAGTCTAAATGGGGCGTGCCCTATTAATCGCTTGCAAGTTGTGCGATATAGCCATAACACAACTGAGTTATTTTGATTCCAGTCATCTCGGTGCACATTGCATACCTAGGTCAATGCATTCTACATAATCTTGTTGAAATCTTCGACCATTTCATTCGCTTGAGGATGATAGGGAGTTGTCTTCTTATGCTGGATCTAAAATTCTGCAGTCAACTTAGCAATTACTTTGTTAACAAAATGTGTGCCTTGGTCACTTAGTAGTATCTTTGGATAGCCAAATATGGTGACTACATTTTCAAACAAAAACTTTTCCACAGTTACAGCGGTACAATCTTTAACAGGAACAACTTAAACCCATATGGTTAAGTAGTCTGTCGCAGTGATAATGTAGTGTGCTCTATTTCTCTTCCCTGGTGGGCTTATCAGTCCAACAAAATCAACTGCCCACTTGTCGAATGATTGAAGGGTTATTTACGGCGCAAGTGGCATCTCATTGCGATGTGATGGTTTTCCTGTTCTTTGGAAGATATCACAACGCCTACAGAAGCTTTTAGTATCCATGTGTATGGTTAGCCACCATAATCTTTCCTGCAATATCTTACGCATAGTTGATTTTCCCACGTAGCGTCCACCTGTGACACCATCATATGCTTCACTCATAACCCAGGGTCACTTGTAGTAAAAAACATAGCGACACAATACTTCATCCACACCCAGCTTATACAGATGTCTCGCTTTAAATTTATAATCAACATCTCTGATGACTAAGTGTTTCTTCTGATTAGTTGACATTCCTTTAGGTGCATATCCCGTGATAAAAAAGTGAATGATTGCATTAAACTCATGGCCCTGATCTTCCATCATGTGGATCACAAATAGTTGCACATCAAGCAAATTATCTTCCAAGCTGGTTGGTTCTTCACCACTTTCTATACTTGACAAGTGCTCGGGCCTGACATTTTAGTTGACCAGGTTTGACAACTACCTCAAAATCAAATTCCTGAAAGAGGAGAAGCCATATGCAGATATTCCCCCCAACACTAGCTTGTTGACTAGGTATTTCAGCGTTGAATGGTAAGTGTACATCTAAAAATTCCCACCCAACAAATAGTGTCTGAACTTTTGAAGAGCATAGACCATAGCGAGGCCTTCTCTTTCCATTGTCGTGTAATGATTTTCTGCTATAGATAGTTTTCTTCTAGAAAAATCAATAGGGTGGTCAAGCGCACCCCCTCCTGGTTGTGTCAAGACTATGTCGAGCACGATAGATGACGCGTCGAAATGAACATGGAACTCCTTCTTCCAGTCCAAAAATACAAGCATTGGCGCAATGGCCATTGCTTTCTTCAACTTATCCAAGATTTCCTGGAAAGCTGTTGTCCATTGAAACTTTACATCTTTCTTCAGGAGTTTCTCCATAGGTGCAGTGATCGATTGCTGCATAACCTCTGATGAACTTCCTGTAGTATCCTGTATGTCCTTGAACTAATCTAAGTTGTGTGACTGATGTAGGTGGTGGTAAGTCAAGAATAATCACAATATTTTCTGGGTCGACCAAAATACCGTCGTGACACACAACGTGACCCAACAACACACCAAACGATGCGCAAAAATACATTTCCTAGAATTGAGCGCAATATGATACTGGAAACAATGGTCCAGCATCATGCATAGACTCTCAATATGGTATCTTACTAGACCAAACACATTCCAATCATCAAAGTAGACTTCAAGAAATTTATGAATAAAATGTTTAAAAGTAGAGACTACTATTCTAGAAAAATAGCAAGTGCATTCTTGAGTCCAAAGGGCATTACTATATATTGGTAGCATCCCCATTCGGTGATGAAGGTTGTTTTGTGGCGATCCTCTTTCGTGATTTTGACTTAATGATAGTCAGAGAAGCCATCAGTGAATGAATACATCTCTTGTCCTCTGATAATTTCAAGTACTTCATCTATAAACAGTTTGGGAATGGATCGTGTAAGCATGCGTCGTTCAACTTCTTTAGGTCGACATAGATACTTACTTCTCCTGTTGTTTTCTTATCTTGGATCATTATAGGGATGATTCACTCTAACTCCTCAATGGGTTCAATAATACCTACGTTGAGCATGCGATCCAATTCTACTTTTACCCTTTCCTTATACTTGGGGCTCATCATATATGGTCACTGCTTACTAGGTGTAGCATCTGGTTGCAGGGTATTTTCATCTCCCCTAGGTCTCCCACTATCCCCCTCATCTCTGAGAAGTTGGTAGGGAATAGGTATTTATATTCATGCAGCAATTTTGTGATCTTCGTGACTATCTCTTCGTCCCAATAGTCTCCTATATTGGAGAACTTTGGGTTCTCTTGAGACCCTATGTTTACCTTCTTGATTTTCAATGGCTTAAGGAACTAGTCACTTGAAATACCACTACCTTCTACTTCACGTGTTCCCTATGATTCCGGTTATGTTTATGTTAGTTGGATCATCATGTGGGTCTCCGGCCAGATTGTAGCAAGCCATCCATTGTTGAATGGTCGCACTGCATTAGTGAGAATTGGCCTCTTCAACGGGGATTTCAACGAATATATTCTCCTTTATTGTTTGAAACGAAACATCCACTGTAGGGTGCTCATCAACAAATTCGAATGTGTGTGCAAACTTCTTAGTGATTCCTTCCCAATCCTGGGTTCCTTGTCGCAACTCCATAGATGCATACTAGGTTCTAGGTGTCATTTCCAATGTATGTATGAAATGATGGACCCACTCATGTCACGGGTATTCTGTAAATACCATGCGACAATGGTTAAGATGTTCAACAGGGTTTTCCAACTCAGAATACTTGTGATTTACGAGGGTGAATTCTTCACTGAATTTGACTTCCATCAATCTTCTGCATTGTGGCCAATTTGTTATAGACTTCTTAAGTGCACCCCACCATCTAGTGGGCGTAGCTTTTAGCGCATGATCTAGCACCGATAAACATTGTGATTTCGTTACAAATCCCAAAAACTCAGTTAAGAACGTCGCAAGGTTAGGTAAAACCTCATAAGTGAGTATCTCTCTGTTTAGGCCTGGAAAATCACAGGTAACAACAATAGAGATTCTCCCCAATAATTGTTCCCAATTAGCTCGTTATTGTTTGGTATGGGGAATCCGTCCGGTTTATGATCCGACTACCGTAGGTCAAGTGACGGTTAAAGATTATTTTACCAGTTCCAGCCCGATCCACCATTTAAGTGTATTTTTTAGTTTTATATTTAACTATAATAGGCAATTGCCTAGCTAAGTGTAGTTGATAGAGATAACAAAGAGTGTCACAATGTGATGCGCAGGTTCTTACCTCTCGTCTTACCTCTTTCGTTTCTAAATCATGAACAAGAAAACAAATTATACTAGTGCTAACAAAATCTATCTAGCCTATCTTTAGGGAGCAATACTGTAATGAATGATGAGTAATGTACTGTATAACATGTATTTAGGAAACTACAGATAGCTGGCCATATTTCAAATACATGAATATAAGTAGATAGATAACCAAAGAGATAGCTCATTGTCAATTAAAACATTCATTACTCAGATATGATGTGGATATTTCACAGAAATAAACAAGAAAACATTCACAACATGAAATAATTCGTGAGTTGGAACGATCTCACAGTTCATAGAAACAATCTTAAACAAAAGTAGTTCACATTGAACCAGTCTATGGCTAGCATTTGAAACTCCACAGCACTTTCTCTAGCCAAAAATATAACACTTTATTATAATATTAAATAGTTCTCCTTACAATAACATTTCACAAAGATAGTCTGAAAAAAGGTCCATATTACATCACGCTTGCCTATATTTATACAAACAACAAAAAATCTTGAACTGCCCTCTTTGCCTTTTGGGCTTCCCCTAACTCTTCCTTTACAAAAATTTTTCTTTTAGCTTATGGACTCAAAAAACAAAATAAATACAATATATTAGAATCATTAATCAAATGTTTTAAATAGTCAAACTAATATGGCTTAGTTTGCTCATTCATAAATTTCTTCCATGCATTGGCATCTGCTGCTATGTTTTCAAAACCAGAAGGTTCTAGAAATCTGATAGTAATTTCATGCTTATCAGATTGAGCTTTTATACCTGCCACTCTGGCTGAAATTAGGTGAAGTTGGTCTTCCAGTAAGTGACTGCTAACTGCCGCATGTGCTATTTTAGTTTTAAGCACCTCTTCATCCACTTTCTTCACTAGCTGAATGGTCTGTTCGTCTTCATTGCATTGTTCCTGCAATTGTTTCAAAAATATTTCATGTTCGAGCAGCACCTCTAATCTCCTGCTCATAGAGATCTGACATCGATTTTAAGTTAAGAGGATTATTTTGTAGAATTCTGCACAGGCACTCTTTGTCTTCCTCACTATCTTTACTAGATTTTCTGCTGCTTTGCTAGAAAATTTGATCAGCTCATACTCCAACTTTATTGTTTCCAGATATTTAATAGGTATTCCTATGGGAGATTCCTTATTTGTTTCTACCCATGTCATTCACCCCTGTAGAGATTCCAAAATATCATGTGTCCTGTCCAAGAAGTAGGAAGCTGTATTTATAATTTCCTCCAACCTTATTTCTATCTGTTGAACCTTAAACCTCTCTTCCACCATCTAAAGCTGCATTTGATGGATATTATTTCTAAGCGTCAGAGCATGCTTCTTTAAAGGTTCAACATCAACTTTCTGCTCCATAGTTGTCTTCAATGAAAATTCTAGTGAATTCTTTTGATCTTCCAAGGCTACTATCTGAGTTTCATATAGCTTAGGCTTTCCCTTCCATAGTTGTCCTTTGTACTTCTAGTTCTATCACTTTATCTTCTAACTTTCCCTTTTCCTTATTCAACTCTTCAATTGATAGCCTCAGATTATCTCTTTTGGCTTCCAAAACCTGATATCTTTGCTGTAGTTTCCCAAAATCTGCCAAGGTGGCCTGGGATTCCTTTTCTGTAATGCCTGCAGATAGCACCAAAGAATATTTATCTTCCTATAGAGTCTGACATTCTGCCTTGGATACCTTAACTTCACTGATCATATCTTCATATTTTCTCTTCAAGCTCTGACTTTGTCTCTTCTCCTTTTTTAAGGTCTCTTTTAACTGTGCGACCTTCTTCTGGGACTGCTCGAGATCCATTATTATTCTGTCCACATTATTTTCAATGTCTAGGGATAGGGATACCCCATCTCTTGCCATTAATTGCAGATATTTGTTGGTACTGTGAACGACTGTTTTATCAGTCACCATCACTCTTGTCTTACCTCCAGTGTTCACCTTTTTATCTATTCATTTAACAATCCTCTTTTTTACCTTCTCATAGAAAATGGTGTTTAAATCATGCACCTCGTCCCCTTTAGTGGGAATAAAAGGAATCAACTCAATCCCAGCTATTGACACTGGATCCCCTCCTACTATACTACTAGAGGGAACAACAGGTTCGAATGGATCAGTATCAAACTGAGCCTATCCTTGATCAGCAGGGTCTTGTTCTTCTCGTGTCTCTTCTCTCAATTCTTCAACTACCTTTTTTCCTTTCTTTTTTTCCTTATTAGCATCTTCTAATCTTAATCCTTCACTTTATTTATGCCTTCTCTGTATTTCTTCTTCCTCCTTTCTTTTATTTTCTTCTTCTATCTTCTTTGTCGCCTCTTCAGCTATCTTTTTCTTTTCTTCTTCTTCAGCTCCCAGGTCTTTGCTTCTTGTGGTAACCTGTGAGCTTCTTCTTGCATTCTCCTTGCTGCATATTGTTCCTTCCTTTTGAGTTTATCA
The DNA here is from genome assembly GCA_001517045.1 of Pseudotsuga menziesii. Classification (NCBI taxonomy): domain Eukaryota; kingdom Viridiplantae; phylum Streptophyta; class Pinopsida; order Pinales; family Pinaceae; genus Pseudotsuga; species Pseudotsuga menziesii. Next base: position 249,970 of record LPNX010880091.1, on the reverse strand, counting down.
GCAGCTTTTCCCTTTCCGCCCACAATAGCTTTCTTTTGTTTGAATCTTTTCCTCGAAGCTGTCATGTTTTGAGCATTCCAAAAGATCTCTTCATCTTTATCCCAAAAATTTGTATACTCAAAATGCACTCCAGTTGCTGTGCAATAATCAATGACTTTATCCTCAGAGTCATTCCTATGGAAATTCATTTCACCGAAGTGAAAATACTCTAATTCCTTAACAAATTCCGCTGCAGTTTTTACCTTGGAAAATTTGTAACTTCCTACAAAAAAGGGGACTGCAGGATATATTGCCTTCTTCTGCTCAAAAAGGAAATTTCCCACTCCATCAATGTACAACTATCTCACAGCCTCTTTATGGATCACATAGTCTGTAGCATACCTCGGTATAAGGGAAGGAGCCCTTGAACTACTGTACATTCTTAAATATAAACCTTCTTCTGTCAAATAATAGTTTATGTTGTTTTGCACAACTTTCAAAGCTTCCTTTTACATACAATTACATTCAACCAAGAAAATCAAAGTATACAATGGCATAATGAAATTATCACAAATCTCCTTGTAATGACTATAATATTTGTTAGCCCAGAATAATTTATAGGTAGCATACATAGGGGCCCGGTCTTTATCCCATTGGCACTTCAAAGCTGGGAATGGCTAAGTACATAAAATGCAATCATTCAATATCGAACTCATATAAAATTATGTCTTCCCTTGGGACACTCCTCCGAATGCTGCACTTATACAAGCTGACAAGCTGTTGGACACCATATTTGCCCAATTAAATATCGTACCTTGGGTGGCCACAAAAATATCATTGGTACCCAACCTATTTTAAAGCCTTTTCCATTAGCCCTTCTGAAAATTATGTTTAACATCAAAGCAATGAACTTGTATGGAGTGTAGAGTGTTGATATCCCGTACTCTCCGTAAGGCCTCGTACGGAAGTTTTTTCTTAGGATCATCATTTTTTTAACTGTTTCCACCATATCTAGTTTGATATCCTTTAACCAACTTTCAGTCAAATAGGTTTGTGGTGTTGGTAAATTATAAGCCATGGATACATAGGCTGGGCTATATGCAGCATAACCTTGCCTCTTGGTGTTGGAAAATATCATCTTCATTACATCTACCCTAGGCAGAATCCACCCTATCACGTCTAAACATGGAAAAAGTTCAGGTCTGGTAGCCACTTTCATAATGGCTGATCTCTCAATATTGGCATATATAGGCATATATTAAAACCTAGCTTCTGGAACACTCTAGTTTGAAATCATTCTATATACCTCTCCCCATTTATACTTCGGCTCAACTCCAGTAATGGCTTTAGTATCTTCATAAATAACCTCAAATTTGGTTACTATCTCTATTTCTGGTTCCTCCTCGGCTGCTTGGGCCTTCTTCTTTTGCTTTCGTGGCATATAACTGTGCTGATGATTAGCCTGTAACAATCATGCAACATGATTTTAGTCTACTTACTCCTAGCAAGCTATGTATTGAAAACAACAATAAAAACAACCAGAATATTACCATCCCATCAATATGCATGCTGGATAATTTTTCTTCTATCAAAACCAAAGGTCCTTTTTGATGAGAAACTCTAAAGAAAAGGAAACTTTCAAAACCTATCTGCCCTAAACCTGCAAAAAACTTCTACTAGGCAAAATCTAGATCTTCACAACAACCTTGTTTCTCTGGGTAGAAAACTTGACTAAGGAAAAAGCAAGAATCCTGAAACTGCAGACTACTAAAACCCCCAAAACCCCTTATCATCTACACACCCCTCCTACATCCGACGGAAACACATCGTCACTTAAGACATGGCCGTGCAACCTAGGTTTTAAAACGATGCAAGAATGAAAGGGGCGGTGTAGACGATGAAACGCTAGTTTGCACCCTACCCTTGCTTCCCAAAAAAATGTCAATGATGCACTCATGGCCGCACAGAGACTGGGCGAGAAAATAACCAGCTGAATGAAACGAAGTTCACAAATAGACAGGTTGAATCCTTAACTAAAGCAAATGCATCGTTGTTCAAAACAAAAAACTCCCACAGGAAATAAATACCTAACCCTATCAAATACATGCGGTCGAAAACAAATAATAATAATGGGTATATAAAAATTTGAGCAAATCCTACCTGGAGACAATATGGAAGATGATCTGGACAGAAAACAACCTCTGTTGGGGAATTATTTGTACCAGGCAATCGACAGCTGCGCAGACTCAAATGGGTAGCCTCACGGTGATAATGACACCTCATACAAACTCTATGGCTTTATAAGCCCAACCGTGGGAGTAGTCAATTAAGGTGGTGGGAAAGAAAACAAATTAACCCACCATCGGAGTGATACTTCTGTGAAAACCTGCAATATCATATCAACTCAAGTCTTCATGCCCAGGACCTCAGATGAAAAACACATCAATAGACAGAAACATTAACCTATCTTGGTATCAATGAGAGCAACGTTAAGTCACGAATAGATTCAGTACTACCCCCCCACAACATTGAATGATGAAACTACTAACACCTTTGGCTCATTCCCATATACACGGCCGATATGGCGAGACATTTCACCAAACTTAATCGGATATCGAAGAGTGATAGTTAAACGGGGGCCCGGCTCCTTAGAGACGTTTCAGACTATGCTTCTGGAAAATCGGCAGTTGCCTTTGATACAATAGATGAAACGACGTTCAATATGTTAGAGAAAACTTTTGAAGGCTTCCGATGTGCATATTGAGGAGGTAGTCAACTGTGTATCTGATGCATCAGAAATCTAGTTGACTATGCATCCGATATAAGCAGACAAAAAATCAATTCTTTTGAAAACAACAAACCATGGGCAAACTTTGGTAAAATCATGGAAATTCTTAAGCCGTCTAAACACTAAAAGAATAAGGGGGGACCCTAAAAATAATTTTTTTTGGGGAAAATAGTTACAGCTGCAACAATTGGCGACTACCTGGCGGACACAGATCTCTGAACAACTTATCCTTTGAGACAACATACTATTTTGGTGGCATCACTTTATTAAATTTCTTCAAGATATCTGGATTTCTAGAATACAAGATTCATGAACTTTAAGCATTGATGACAGTCCAAATTTGAAGAAAGGGGAACCAAGATTTCAAAATCTTGATAACTCTTCTGAGGCCGAAGATATGAAGTTTATTTTACCTCTGCCTTTGGATAGCTTCCAGCCAAGACACCACATGATTTGTAACATGTGGTAAACATGTATATTCGTTTGTTCGTCATTCCCATTCCAACTTGCATTCTCTTGATGCCTCTGGAATTTTTTCCTTTTGAGTCCTCCCTAATCGCTTTCTTTCTAAATTTTAATCTAGGCCCCTCTATCCATAGTGTCATTTTGTGTGAGAGATATTTTGATTTCAACTCAAGGACGGAGAAGAACTTTTAGAAATCTTATTCAAACTGAGTTTTTGTTCAGTGTGTTTTGGTACATATTTGCTTCTTGAGAGATTTTGAATCTTGTTAGCCTTTTGGTTTTCGATTGTGGCATGGGATCATTTAAATATAATACATTGTTTACCCTACTTACTTTCCATGGGTCTTTTGCTGTTACATCCTTAGGACAGTCTTTAGTGTGAAATGAATGGAGCCTCAAAATAGTATTCTAGACTTTTCTATCCTTAGTTATTTTATAGGGATTAAGCAGGATTTCAATGTGCTCATAATCCATTCAGATAATCTACTAGTCTTGAAGAATCCTTAAACATTGTGTATGGGTAAAGAGCAGGAAGTCTTTGATCAAAGATTTTAGTTTATCCAGAACTCTAATGAACTCCAAAACCAAAAGTCATACTGATTTATTGAAACATAAACAAACCAAGATTTACAAGAAATCAAAACTTGAGCAAGTAAAAGTAAATCAACTGAAATTAATCTAAAGCAAACAAACAAATCAAACCCTTTATTTATGTACAAGAGAAACAAAATCAAAACCATTAAGAAAAATAAGGCTTGAGAACTAAACCATTTACTGTTAAGTTCTCCTCCTAACCCTGTAAGTTTCACAATTTGTAAGTTGAGGAGCCTATCGTCTCTGCAATCTAAAAAGGGCCTATCCATAGTTGCTGGAATTTAGTGTGATTTCTCTTCTCATCATGCAGGTGATCCCACTTAAGAACCAAATCACCTACCTTGAACTCCTTTTTCCCAACTTTTTGTTTGTCAAACCATCTCTTCACCATTTCTTATTGATGTTTAAACCTTTCTCGGTCTTTGGACCTGGATTCTTCTAACTTCAATAGTGTTTTCAACATTTAAGCTAGCATTATGATAAGATCTTTTCACTGAGAGAATAACAAGCACAACAATCACATAAGCACATCACAAGAGACAAGAGACACAAAGATTTTAGGAGGGGAAACCATAAATGGAGAAAACCCCTCAACTTCCTCTAAGATAGTATCACCACAAGATGTGATCCCAAAACAGTAAGATGACCTCCCAACACAACAGTAGCCTTTTGTCTTCTGTCAAGCCAAAGTATTTCCTTCTCCAAAGGTGCGCCACACTTGAGAGAGCAAGTGATGTAATTCACAAGTGATAAATAGAGAGACTCACACTCTCTATTTATATTAGTCCGTTCACTTGAATTACCATTTCACATGTAGGCTCGACCTAATAATTATTACTCGAGCCTACACCTTAATTAGTGTATAATAACTCAAGTGCCCCGAAACTGTGGGGACTTACCTAATGACTTGATATGACTTGTTTACATTATTAATCCTCCCGATCGGAACATCGGGGTATAACAACATGACTCAAATACATAATAGAAACATCTCGGAATAAACATCGGGTTACAATACATAAGATACATAGAAGAATACATTCCGAAGTTACATATACATCAACAAGTAGATTGTGAATTCAGATTTGCAGAACTTCATTATCAGTACCCCTAGAGTCTTGGGCTAGTCTGGAAGATGGCAACAGAATATTAGGAGCTAAGATAGATTCTTTCCCATAAACAAGAGTGTAGGGTGACACACCTAAGGAGTTCTTGGGTGTGACTCTATCAGCCCAGAGTGCATTAGGAAAAGATAGATGCCATCTCCTTTGATTTTCTATAACCATTTTCTTTAAAATTCTAATTATGTTTTTATTTGTGGATTTTTCTAAACTATTTCCTTGCGGATAGTAGTTTGCAAAATAGTGTAGCGTAATTCCTTTTTCATTAGCAAATGCAGTCAATTTAATAGATGAAAAATATGAACCATTATAAAAAACCAAGGAAAATGGAACCCCAAACCTGGTCATAATATGATCTTGCAGAAAGTCCATAACTGCATCTTCATTTACTTTACATAACGGAATGGATTCTACCCATTTGGTGAAATAATTAGTTGTCGTCAGAATGTACTTATGCTGCAATGAAGAATTTGGATTGATCTCTCCAATAATGTCAATCCCCCATTGCTCGAATGGTTCTGAGATAATCACTGGTTTCAATGGTCCTGCTGCTTTGGCTTGCCTCCCCCCGCTCCTTTGGAAAGTATCACACTTTCTAACATGAGCATGAACATCTTTAAACAATGTCGACCAGTAGTATCTAGATCTGAGAATCTTATGTGCTGCTGTGTCTCCTGAAAAATGACCTCCAGTGGGTCCATCATGTAATTTTGCTACAACCTTCTTTGCATCTTCATGTTCCAACATCTAATAAAGACTCCATCGTAATTATTTCTAAACAACACTCTATCAATAATATGATATAAGGCTGATTTCAGATGTAATGCTCTTCTTCTTTGCTTGGGATTCTAGTGTTTTGGCAAATATCCTTCTTGCATATTATGAATCAAATCTCTATACCAGGAGTCTAGAGCTATGAATAGAGGACATACATCTACCATGTGTAATTTGGCTTCATTATCCCAACTGTTATATTTATTGTATTGACTCTCAGCCATCAACTTACAGAGTCCTTGTCCTTTAATTATGGTTGCTAGTTTGAATTCAAGATCATATTCTTGCAAAGCAGTCACCCAGTTCCCTCTGCTTTCTCCCAATTCCTTTTGTACAAAAATGGATCATACTGCTGGGTGTGGGGATATTAATTTGGTGCGGTTATTAAGTACATATGGCCTGAATTGCTTCACCGCCTTAAAAACTTCATAATCTTGTTTATCAACTGTAGGATAGTTCAATTCAGCCCCTTGCAGACTAGTGCTCATAAATGCTATGGGGTATTCATCTCGGCCCCCTTCTTCTTTCTGCGTAAGCACTGCTGCTAATGAATCATCCGAAGAAAAAGTGTATAAGATAAAATCCTTTTCAAAGTCAGGACTTTTAAGTGATGGTACATGAGCTATGCACGTTTTAATCTTGTTAAATGCACCCTTCTCTGAATTAGTCCACTTGAATTGGACACTTTACTTCACCATTTGTTGCAAAGGTTTGACAATTTGAGCAAAGTCTGGCACAAACCTTCGCACAAAATTTATTGTCCCCATAAAATATTGCATACCCTTTTTATTATGGGGTAAAGGGATATGTTCTATGGCTCTAATTATTTATGGGTCTATTGAGATCCAATTTTTGGAAATGACATGACCCAATAGCTTTCCTTGCATGACAACGAACACACACTTCTTAGGATTTAACGAAATGCCATATTTCCTGTAACGCTCAAAAATATGTTTCAAATGAAATGCATGCTCTTCTCTCTTCTTTGAAAATATTATAACATCATCTAAATAAACCAAAACACTACGGCCTATTAGACCGTGGAAAGCTATATCCATCACCCTTTGGAAAGTTTCTCTAGCATTAATGAGTCCAAAGGGCATCCTCCTATATGCAAAAGTCCCCCACTTGGTCCTAAAAGTGGTCTTGAGCCTTTCCTCTTCTGCTACAAGCACTTGGTTATAACCTAAGAAACCATCTAATAGAGAAAACAGTTCAGAACCTGAGACCATTTGTAGTATTTGTTCCATGGGTGGGACAGGGTAATTTTCTTTATCTGATGCACGATTTAGATTTCTAAAATCAATGCAAAGTATGATCTCTCCATACTTTTTTCGCACTAGTACCAGGTTTGAGATCCATTCTAAATGTCTGACTTTAAATATGATTTTAGCATCTAGCAGCTTTTTCACTTGACTTTGAACTAGGGGCTCTAATTTGGGATGCATCTTTCTCAGAGGCTACTGGTAAGGTTTGAATCCAACTTTGATTGGAATAACATGTTGTACAATTTTGGTGTCATAAGTTTTTAGGTCCTCCTAGGTCCAAGCAAATACATCTTTGTATTGTTTGAATAAAATGATGAATTTACTCCTCTAGCCGGGTGAACAACACTTCCCCAAATTCACATATTTGGGTTCAGCTACTATCCCTATATTTATTAGCTCAAATTGTAAAGACGAGCTATGTGTCTTGACATTCGCTGGCTTTCTGAACTTGTTGTCTAAATCAAACATCTGTTCCAAAATTCTGACTCCTTTAGGAATGAAATTTTCGTTCTGCAGGTCTGCTTGATGTTCTTCATCATCTATTATGGCTCCTTTAAATGTATCATTATTCTTTAAACATTCAAATATTTGCTGATCATCATAAAACACCCTCAGATTGGTGATGTTATCTAGAACAGAAGGCCTGAAAAGCAATTCAATCGAACATCTGTTATTTGTAGGTACCAACCTTGTAGCTGATGTAGCTAACAAGTCAGCTGCTGCATTTTTTGCTCTAGGAATTGAATAAATATTGAATGCATAAAAATTTATTAATAAATACCAAACTTCATTTTGGTAAGCCTTCAAATGCGGTGATATGCAGTGAATTTTGTTCCGAATTTGTTTAACAACGATTTCAGAAACTTCGTACACTTTTAGATTTTTTACTTTTAATTCTATTGTTTTTTTTCAGTCCATGGACTAATGATTCGTATTCAGCTGTGTTATTTGTGCATTCAAATTCTAATCTAGATGAAATAAAATGTTTTTTTTTGGATCACTCAGGATACAGCCAGCTCTTGATCCTTCCAATGTTTTAGAACCATCGAAATAAAGAATCCAAAAACTTTCTTCTCCTACTGAATTTGAATTACTAACTACATCTGAAACTAAATCTACTATGTTACTATCAATCTTATCAGCCCATGATAATTGAAGGAGATTGGGCCGGATATCTGATATACTATTGGTTTCTTTGGCTTGGTAATTTCCTGGTTCCATTTCAATAAAGTAGTTTCCCAACACAAAGTTTATTGGTTCATTCTTGCCTTCCAACTGAGTCACATTATACTTTATTTGAGGTTCTCTCAACACCATTATTTGGTTCTGACATCCTTTATAGGGAAACCACACATGTCACCAATCTGATGCAAAATATCCTTCTAATTTTGCTGACCAATCCCGACACAAAACCAAACCATAAGCATCTGGGATATCTGCTATAACAATGTCTATGTATTGACATACCCTCTCATCTATGGACAAATGGATGATGACATCTTCCATTTCTCCTATCACTTTCACTACTGTTCTGTCTAATTTGGCCGGTAGTTGGCTTAGGTTGACCATTTATTTGCTTACAAACTAAAAGTGGCATGACATTAACTGATGCTCTTGATTCCATCAAACAATTATGCACATTGTAATTGAAAATCTCAAAAGTTGGAAGGAAGGTTGGAGTTCTATACTTAGACTTTCCTCCTAAACTTGCTTCAGCAATCTCTTCCTCAGGTTGGTTATCATTCTGAGGTTCCTTCACGGGTGTTTCAAGTGCTTTTAAGAGATTTTCCTTTTGTTGAGGTAGATTGCCCATTTCAAACAAAGAGATATTTTCTTTAGCCTTTTTAATGTCTTCCACAATGTCATATCCCATTTTATGCTCAGTCAAATGTTTCTTGAAATTTTCAGCTTTATTTTCAATAGACTTTATAGGCACATTGAATTTCTTGGGGCTCTAGATTGAAATGACAAAATCAGGTATGTTAACAATTGGAGTATTATTCTTCATTTTCTTCATGTTCTCTTGAAGTTTCTTAATTTTGGGAAGTATCAAGCTATCTTCTTTTAATGGATTATGACTTCTTGTTATAACATTTGTCTCTGGTATTTCTTCTTCATCAGGGAAACCTTCATCTTCTACGCTGAACATAGAAACACAATCCCATAAGACCAAAGTGTCTTCTTCTTGTGTCTCCATTGGCTCATTAACATTCTCTTTCTCATCTACAGTTTCCGTCAACTTGGAATCCAACAATTGATTCATTACTAAGGTCATGGAATTTATCCATTGTGGGCAATTATTTTCTAAATGAGGCTACTGATGGAATGTACAGAAATTATCCATGCCTACATCTATCAAATTCATGGATGAGGAACTATGTGGGGGAGGCTTTGGTTGACTGTTATCATCTCTCTTTTTATAATAAGGCTTGTACTGTTTATGGGCCTCCTTCTCTTTTTCCAAATCAATCACCCTGTTTGACAACTTCTGCATCATCTTCACCACTCCATCTAACTCCTGTGACCGATCATCTTTAGTCTTAGTTAATAATAGAGGCTTTTTGTTTCCATAAGTTTTTTCTTTTGACTGCATAGGATAGTGGTTTATACTCTCCATTTTCGCCTCCACCTTCTCAACTTCTTCATAAGTATCTACCAAAGTGGGTCTAACCAATCTCTTGACAAACATGGCTAGATCATGCCCAAGAGCTGAGTTATAATACTTAATTAAGGCATGCTCAGATGGTTTGTCAGCTGCATTGAAGTTGTTCAGGTAGGAAGCAAACCTCTGAGTGAAATTATGTACCCTTTCTTTCTTTTCCTTCTTTAGGGCAATTAATCCTTTCATTAAAGCTGCGTGAGTTTTCTGGATTCCTTATTTGTTTCTGAACCATCTCTGAAAAATATTCCAATTTGTGATTGAGTTTGTTGGCAAGGAAAAATACCATGAAGCTGCTTTTCCCTTCAGTGTATGTGGGAATAATATGCAGACTACATCTTCATGTTCTGCTACTTGTAATCCCTCTAAAGCCAGATAAAACCTTTGAAAATGATCATCCACAAGAATTCCTTCACTTGGTTCAAACTTGAGTAAAACTTTGTCAAAAATCTAAGGCATAGGATGCAATGGAAGGGTCAAGTTCAAAGGAGATCTAGCCCTCCAAGCAGGTTGTGGAGGTGGCTGATTTGCATTCACATTGGCCATGATTCTGATTGGAGATTGAGGAGGAGACTGGACAGGAATTCAAAAAGGAGAACAGTGAGGGGAATCTGGCCCTAACTGATTCAGAGGTTGGACAACTTCTTGCAATGCTATTTCTACCAATTCTTCAAGATATTCCACCCACACTGAATCTTCTAATTGAGGATGATATTTCTTATGATACTCTCTTCTAGGTAAAGCAGGAATAATACGTAACCCTCCAATCTTCTTTGCATACGCCCTGGTAATCCTCCTTAAATATTCAACTACTTTGTTATCAATGGGATAGAGATACCCCTTTTATTTTTCTTCAGGAGTGGGTTTCTAAGGGAAATTGGTTTCAGAACTGTCACCACTGGAGTAATCTCAAGAAAATGAATTTCCTCGGCCAGCCATGCACTGGTGGCCCTCCTTCTAGTGCCAAAACTGTTGAGGCCTGGAAAATCACAGGTAACAACAACAGGGATTCTCCCCAATAAGCATTCCCAATTAGCTTGTTATTTTTTGGTATGGGGAATTCATCCGGTTTAAAGTCCGGCTACTGTAGGTCAAGTAACGGTTAAAGCTTATTTTACCAGTTGCGGCCTGGTCCATCGTTTAAGTGTATTTTTTAGTTTTATATTTAAGTATGATATGCAAGTGCCTAGCTAAGTGAGGTTGATAGAGATAACGAAGAGTGTCACAATGTGATGCACAGGTTCTTATTGTATTACCTCTTTCGTTTCTAAATCATGAACAAGAAAACAAATTATACTAGTGCTAACTAAATCTATCTAGCCTACCCCTAGGGAGCAATACTGTAATTAATGATGAATAATGTACTGTATAACATGCATTTAGAATACTACAGATAGCTGTTCATATTTCAAATACACGAATATAAGTAGACAAATAACCAAAGAGATAGCTCATTGTCAATTAAAACATTCATTACTTAGATATGATGTGGAAATTTCACAAAAATAAACAGGAAAACATTCAGAACATGAAATAATTCGTGAGTTGGAACTATCTCACAGTTCATAGAAACAAGCTGAAACAAAAGTAGTTCACATTCAACCAGTCTATGGCCAGCATTTGAAACTCCACAATTCTTTCTCCAACCAAAAATATAACTCTTTATTATAAGATGAAATAGTTCTCCTTACAATAACATTTCACAAAGATAGTATGAAAAAAGGTCCCTATTACATCAGGCTTGCTTATATTTATACAAACAACAAAAACTCTTGAACTTCCCTCTTTGCCTTTTGGGCTTCCCCTAACTATTCCTTTACAAACTTTTTTCCTTTAGCTTATTGACTCAAAAAACAAAATAAATACAATATATTACAATCATCAATCAAATGTTCTAAATAGTCGAACTAAGATGGCTCACTTTTCTCATTCATAAATTTCTTCCACGCATTGGCATCTGCTGCTATGTTTTCAAAACCATAAGGTTCTAGAAATCTGATAGTAATTTCATGCTTAGAAGCTTGACCTTTTATACCTGCCACTCTGGCTAGAATCAGGTGAAGTTGGTCTTCCAGTAAGTGACTGCTAACTGCCGCATGTTCTATTTCAGTTTTAAGCACCTGTTCATCCAATCTCTTCACTAGCTAAATGGCATGTTCGTCTTTGTTGCATTGTTCCTGCAATTGTTTCAAAAATAATTCATGTTCGGATAGCACCTCTAATATCCTGCTTGCAGAGATCTGACACCGATTGTAAGTTAGGAGGATTCTTCTGTAGAATTCTGCACAGGCACTCTTCGTCTTCCTCACTGTCTTTACTAGCTCTTCTGCTACTTTGCTAGCAAAATCGATAAGTTCATACTATGACTTTATTGTTTCCAGATCTTTAATAGGTATGTCTATGGGAGATTCCTTATTTGTTTCTACCCATGTCATTCGTCCCTATAGAGCTTCCAGGATATTCTGTGTCCTGTCCAAGAAGTAGGAAGTTGTATTTATAATTTCCTCCAACCTTATTTCTATTTGTTGAACCTTAAACCTCTCTTCCACCATCTGAAGTTGCATTTGATGGATCTTATTTCTGAGTGTTAGAGCATGCTTCTTTAAAGGTTCAACATCATCTTTTTGCTCCAAATCTTTCTTCAATGAAACTTCTAGTGAATTCTTTTGATCTTCCATGGCTACTATCTGAGTTTCATACAGCTTAGCTTTCCCTTCCGCAGTGGTCCTTTGTACTTCTAGTTCTGTCACTTTATCTTCTAACTTTATCTTTTCCTTATTCAACTCTTCAATTGATAGCCTTAGATTATCTCTTTCAACTTCCAAAACCTGATATCATTGCTGTAGTTTCTCAAAATATGCCAAGGTGGCCTGGGATTCCTTTTCTGTATTGCCTGCAGATAACACCAAAGCATATTTATCTACCTGTAGAGTATGACAATCTGCCTTGGATACCTGTTGTAATCTCACGGATCACAGAGGGTTACCAATAATACATATTAAAGCATGCATACCTAATAGAGACAAGAGACAAGAACATAGATGTACAACAATAGATTATATTATATTATAAGGGTCCATACAAACACAGAACTGAACCAAGTTCTCATCTGGCTCAACATCCTAATATATATGATTTACAAACAATTACATATAACTACCTGTCAGTTCGGTCAACCGACACGACCTTATGTGGCCGACCTAATATCTAATTAGTTGGCTAATCGACTTAGTTGGTTTACCAACTAGCTTCTCCAACATCTCCCCCACAAACAAAATCTTTCTTCGTCTCGAAGAAACATGGGAGGTACTCAAAATATTTTACTATTTAAGATAGTTATTTTCTTGTTTTGTAAATCATGGGCTATGAAGTTGGATGGTTGGTCGCTTCTATATACATACTTCGACGATTTCTTCTGCTGTAATGGCCAGTTGATGTTGGAATTCTATCCAACTTTGAAGTACTTTCTGGATGTCGATGGTCAGTGTTGTAATGCTCGATAACATCGACATCTTCTCATGAATGGAAAGGTATGCTATTCTTTCCATGTTGGGTCCCATGAACTGGTCTTTTTCTTCTGCTATTTCTAGTATTCTTTTCATCTATGGGAAGATGGTGTCTAATTTCTCCAAGCTCGGGAGTGCTTGCTGCACCCATTGGTGTGCTTGTCTCTCGAGTCTCTGCAGTTTGGTTGTCTCCAGCACAATTTGATCTTGTATTATGCTTCTCAATGCTTCCTCAGTGCTCTTTCGCTTTTCCAATGCTTGAATTTGTTGTCAAGTCTGTTGAGTCTGTTAAAATACTTGCTCATAATAAGTAGGCCATTCCCGGAGTACCCCTTTTGTAATGACAGACTCTTCCATGTGGTCTTGTAGCACTTTGTAAGCTTTTGAGAAGGCTGTGTACTACTACATCAATAATCTTTATGTCTCTTCTTTTTGTTCTTCCTTTGTATTTTGCATCTGTACTTGTATGGTTGACATCACACTCTCAAACAGTTGGTATGCCTTTTCAAGCAACTTGTCGGTGTCGACTTCCATCGGTCCTGGTATTATAGATTGTGCTAGGTTTCTGCATTTTAACAGGAATTCAACTTGTTCCTTCTCAATGTCGTCGAGCTCTTTGTGTCTAGTTTGGCTTCTTGTTTTTGCTTCAATGGCTAGAGTTTCTAAGAGTTGTCCCAACTCTCCGTCCTTAAGCTTTGTTGTGTCGACTGCAGTGGTCGACCCAAGTTGGCTAATGTGGACCATTGTCGATTGTGACTCTTTTTGGTGGTCCTTCTTCTTTCTGTCTCTCTTCCTCTTATGTTTATGTTGTTTTGCGTGTGCATCTGCAAGGGTTAGACTCCCTTGTGGTTGATTTTCATGTGTTGGGTTTTTTGGTTGCCGATCTGCAGTGTTTGGTGTAACTTCTGGCTGGATATTTTGTGTTAGCTCTATAGCTGGATGTGTATCTGGGGGATTTTGGGTAGAGGGTTAGGGTACATATTTTTCAGGTGTGGTTGGTTCGAGTAAAGGTGGTTCAGGTGCAGGTTCTGGATTGGAAAGAGGTGGTAGAGATGGTGAATGGTTGAGTGTAATTAGTGTGGTAGGGATATGGTCACTTGGTGTCGGGTCCTCGACTTGTGGTGGTGAATCCTATTGGTTGTCAGAGAATAATTTGTTGATTACCTGGTTGATTTCTTCCGGGCTTTCTTATTCTACATCTCTTGCCGGTTCATTGGCTAATGGAGGGGGTGGGATGTCGGTAGGGATAAAGGATGAGGTTCGACTTGTGACAACTTGAGCTGTCTTGTCAGGGTTCCTCACAAATGTTGATTTTATAATTCCCACAGACCTTGGCTTCTGGGGTATTTGTCCAAGTTGTGAAGGAATGAGCTGCCTTGATTCACTAGCTTTGATCAAAGGACATTTGGTGGTGATCTTCTAGACAGAGGTGAGTAGTTCATGCAATTTCTCAATGTATGCCTAGAAATCACTGTCCTAGTCGAACCTCTCTTTCAAGGTTTCTAGCATAGAATTTTTGCATATTTCGACTGGGCTTACCTTTTTCGGCTGACCCTGCTGTGCTCCCGACTCGACAAAGCGTTTGAACTGTGTCTCGATCGAAACTTTGTTCGCTACAATGCCTTCTATGATGTCGACAACGATAGCTGCTAGTTCCTATTGATCTTCTGATTCTGAGAGGATCAACTTGCGCTTCCCCTTCTCTTTTGTTTCCGTTGCCTTTTTTCTTATGACTGCTATTTCTTTTGCTATATTTTTAATTATGTCTTTGGTTATGGCATATTCAGGATTGTTCGGCTCAATGTATTCCTCTAGTTCTTCCCCTCCCTCTTGCTGTTGAACTGGGTTGATACTTTCTTTAACCGGTTTGGTTACCTACTACTCTGTCAGTATACTTCCCCCTTGGGTCGTTGGTGGTATGGTTGTTATTTGAAATCTATTGGTGTCCTCTACTGGTGATTCTTCTGACACAAAGGTGTTGATGTGTCGTCGGAGTTCATAGTCTTCTACCTTCTCTTGGTCTATCAACGGTTCTTCAATTGCTAGGTTGACTTCCTTGGCTTTTGCTGGTATTAATAGCTTTGTGTTGGATTATCAAGCTAGTTCACGGAAGATGTCTTCAAATGTTGGGTAATAGTAGAGAGGATTTGCTTTTGCTTTTGCACCCTGCATATACCAAACTGCAGTGTGGTCGAGATCTAGTTGGATGTGTGAGGTTTTTGGCAGACTTTGTCAGATGTTCTGAGAGACCCTCCATATGGTCGTCTAGATTTTAAGGTGTTGGACCTAGTTTTCCAACATTACCTTTCCATTTTCTAGTTCTTTTAGTGTTCCAGTCTGTGCAAACAACTTGAACCTCCACATGTGGAATTTTGTGGGTTCTTGGAACTGTTTGTCCTCGATTGGGCACAAGTGGTACATCACTATCTAGATTATTAGAGACGGGAACCTTATAATCTTTCCCGACTCCTGGTATTTCTCACAGATGGTTTTAAGCATGTCAGCGACATATTGAACCCATCTGTATACTTTTCCTATTTCTACTATTGTGTCTACTGCTTCTAGCATATCCAGCTTCAGGTCACTCCCTCAACCTGTAGGTGTGAGCCATGTTGCTATGATTTTGGCCACGATTTGTGGCATTTGGGATTGTATCTGGATAATCATTAGCCCTTTTGAATTCTTCCTGGAGGGCATTCCAATTAAACGTTCTACTAGTCCTTATTTTTATGCCGATAGGGAATGGGTCGCCTTGGTTGGAGAGACCGGTTAGTTTGTATATGACTTATCTAGAGATTTCGAATGGTCTGTCGAAGTAAAATTTCCCATTGTGGTATCGACTGATAATGAATTTTACTGTTGTTTGCTTGGTTCCTCCAAAACTCACCATGAACAGTGTGTTCATGTAGTTAATAATGGAGCTATGGTTTATCTTCTCTCCTACTTGTGTCAATTTCTTGTCGACATAAGCCCATTCCTTGATTTTGGCCCACATTTTTGCCCATGAGGTTTCTTATACCTTGGTGTTTTTGATGTTTCTTAACCTTCTCATCAATGGAGTTTCAGCAGATTGCAGTTCCTTTGTCTTTGCAGCTACGGCTCTGGTTTGTTTTAGTGCCATCTTATTGGTTTCTTGTTCAACTTTTCTTATAGGTTCTCGGTTCTCAATTTTCTAATTGTTGAATTGCTCTATCTCTTCAAAATACTGTAAATGATCCTTTTCTAGTCCAGTATTTATAGGTGTGGTGTTTGACGTTTCTGTCGATGGGTGTATTAATGGTAGAAGTGATGTTCCAGCGCATTCTCTGGGATTTTTGTTAATGGTGATTTGCTTTTGGCACTCCTTCTGACCGTAGTCATGAAGGCGTGATTTGACCTTCAGGGTTGTTGGTCGATGTCGATCATGTGAGCAGTCGATGGTGGTATGTCGATGGGTTTGATGTCGGCTGTCGAAGCGTTGGTTTCCTGTCATCCTGGGTTATGGGTGTTGGTTCTGTTTTGTTATTTTTAAATATTTTTAGATTTTTATAGTTTGTTTTCTGACAGTTATGGTCGTTATGTTTTATGTTTTTTTTTTTGAACTTGTTTTAATTTTTGTATTGTTTTAATCGGGCACCATTAACAAGTTTCCAAAATACTGTGCCTTGTAACGTCCTTAGTCAGACTGATCCTTTGGCATGAATCTCTTCGAAAACGTAGGGTCCCATCCATTCTGTATGTAACTTTTTGGGTTTTCCTTTTACTCGACTGTTGTATAGTAAGGCAAGATCCCCTATCGACAGATTCTTGTTTTTGATATTATGATCGTGCCAAGCCTTCT
Organism: Pseudotsuga menziesii; assembly: GCA_001517045.1. Lineage (NCBI taxonomy): Eukaryota > Viridiplantae > Streptophyta > Pinopsida > Pinales > Pinaceae > Pseudotsuga > Pseudotsuga menziesii. The sequence goes on along the minus strand of LPNX010880091.1, from coordinate 232,996 downwards.
GCTGTTGTTTTTGGATTTCTTGGTGTTGTAAAGAAATCAGTCAGTGTTCTTTTAGCTTGCTTAATTGCATCAGTCAGTCCTTCCTGCCTTGTTTGACATCGACATGTAAAATATCTGCTATGATAGGTGTTTGCTGTCGAAAATGTAGTGGAACAACTACTTCTTGTCAGACTAGTCGAAACAGTGTTTGGTTGGTTGAATGCTTGTATGTTGTTCTGTAAGCCCATAGTACTGCAGGTGTCTTTTCATCCCAATCATCCTTGTCGGTGTTACATATTTTAGTTAGACCCTTTGTTAATGTTTTGTTAAATGCCTTGATTGCTCCATTCGACTGGGGGTGATAAGCTCTACTACGTCGATGGTCAATTTTGAATTGGTCTGTTAGTGCTTTGATGGTTTTATTATTAAAGTGTGAACCTTGGTCACTGATTAGGGTTATTGGGCATCCAAATGTGGTAATTATATTTTCATAGATAAATTTAGCAGCTATCTCACTGGAAGATGTGTCGATTGGTTCTGCTTCTGCCCACTTAGTAACATATTCTACTGCAGTTATTATGTACCTTGAACCTGTTCTTTTTGCTGGTATGGGGAATGGTCCTATGAAGTCGATGGCCCAAATTTCAAATGTCAAACTTGGGTTTACTGATATCAAGCGAATTTCTGTACTATGCAAAAGTCAAACCAGTTGTTGACATCTGTCGCATTGGCTTACAAAATTTTTGCAGTCTTTGTATAGTGTCGGCCACCATAGCCCTGACTGTTGGATTTTCTTGGCAGTTGTATCTGCTTTAAAATGTCCTCTTGCTGGTCCATAGTGTGCTTCATACATGATATTATTTCTTTCATGTTCTAATATGCATCTTCTGAGGATGTCGTCTAGGCCTATTTTATATAAAAATCGATTTATGAGGCTATACGATGCAGCTTTCATGGCTAAGATTTGTTTCTTTTTCATGCTCATCCCCTCTGGTGCTAGTCCATTTTCTAAGAATTGAGCTATTTCCTCTAATTCTACTGGGACTGCTTCTATTCAAAATAAATGTGCGTCCAGCAGGTCGTCTTTGACTCCTGTTAGTTCCTCTCCTATGTCAATTCGTGATAAGTGGTCGGGTCTGACATTTAATTTTCCTGGCCTGACAAGGACTTCAAATTCAAATTCTTGGAATAGAAGTAGCCATCAACAAATTCTCCCATGGTGTAAGGGTTTATTTACAAGGTATTTTAATGCTTGGTGGTTGGTATAAAAAATGAAAGGGTTGGCTAGTAGCTAATGTCGATACTTCTGTAGTGCAAAAACCATTCCTAAGGCTTCTCTCTCTGTTCTCGAATAGTTTTTTTCTGCTTTATTTAGTTTTTTGCTGCTGTAAACTATGGGGTAGTCCATTCCGTCATCCCCTGGTTGAGTTAAGATTGCTCCTATTGCTAGGCCTGATGCGTCGATGTGTACATGGAATTTGGTTGACCAATTAGGGAACCTTAGAATGGGTGCTTCGACTAGCTTCCTTTTTAGTGTTTCAAATGATATGTTGCATTTCTCTGTCTAGTCGAACTCCCGATCTTCTCTTAATAGCTCTTCCAATGGATAGGTCATATCTGAATAGTACCTTATGAATTTCCTGTAATATCCTGTATGAACAAGTAGTATCCTGACTTGTTTTGGGTTCACCGATGGTTTTAAGTCGAGGATAATTTTTATTTTTGCAAAGTCGACCTTGATGCCTTCTTTGTAGACAATGTGTCCTAATAGTATCCCTATAGGGGTTAGAAATATGCATTTCCTTATGTTTAGAGATAGCTGGATTTGTCGACATCATTCCAACATGAGCCTTAGCCATTTGTAGTGATATGTCAGCATAGAGTATATTGTCCAATCATTGAAATATACTGCCATTGTTTTGTAAATATATTCTTGAAATGTTTGGACCACAATTCTAAAAAATATTGTAGGTGTGTTCTTTAGTCCAAAAGGCATAAATCTGTAAGAAAATGAGCCAAATTCAAATACAAATGTTGTCTTTTTTTGGTCTTCTTTGCCTATTGGTACTTGGTTATAACCTGGGAATCTGTCTGTAAACGAGTAGCATTCATGTCCTGCGACTTCATTTAAGATTTCATCTACATAAGGTGTTGGAAATGGGTCTGTTAATGTGACTTTGTTTAATTCTCCAAAGTTGACACAGAACCTTAGCTTGGTCGGGTCATGTTTCTTTGGTTGAATGATCATTGGACTTTCCCATTCCGATTGGTCAATAGGGTAGATAATTCCTACTGCAAGCATATTATCAATCTCTTTCTTAACTATCTCTTTGTATTTATGAGCTAATTTATATGGCCTCTTCTTTACAGGTCGAACATCAGGTTTGATATCAATCTTCATTTCACCCATTTCATGGACTAGACCTTTGAGATCTTTGTAGTCTCTAATGAATACATTCTGGAATTCTTTTAGTAAGTTTACTATTTTCGTTGTTTGTTCTTCACTCCAGTAGTCTCCAATTTTTTCTATTTTTGGTTGATCATGATTTGAGATGTCGAATTATTTAGTTTTCACTTTAGCATCTAACCATTCTGGTGCTTTGGCTTCATTGATTGGTTAGATCCCTTCTTTAAACTTTGAAAATGTAGCAGGAAAGTCTGTTGCAGTCATTCGGTCGGTGTCTTCTTTGTCGGCTGTCTCAACTTTAAGTACTGTGCGAATTGGTTTTGTTGTTTCTGAATGGTATGATTTCCATCGAAAGCTTTTCCCTTCTGAATTTTCATTTTCCATTTGTAGTCTTGTTGACTGTGGTGTTTTCTTGGTTTGTATGTTATTGCATGTTATTTTCGGCCGGTCATAATTTTGTGTTAGGGTTTTGTTCTCGGTCAGTTCTATAAACTCCTTGATTTGTTTTGCAGTTTCGACTAACTTTTCATCTTGTGGTATAAAGCTGAAGTCTTTGATAAAATTATCTCTAAGTTCATGCCATAGGAATGTTTCACCCTGTGCTTCTTCCATTTTGTACCATTTTTTTGGTAAGTCAAATAGCGTCGATGGAAACAGGTGTGGCCATGTACGTTCGTCCTTATACCCAAGTCTTTTTCACTCATTTTCGCATGTTCTTATGTGCTCTTCTGGGTCCTGCCCTTGGGTGAACATAGGTATTTGGGCTTGATTGGTTAGCATTTTTCCTTTGAATCTTTCTATAAAGTAAGTTGAAGTTGTTGTCCATGTGTGCAATCTTGATTGATGGGTATCCAACCATCTAGAAGCTTGTCCTGTGAAGTTTCTACTAAGCTTTGTAGTCAGACATGTTCACCAATGTTTTTGGATACTTGTTCTATATGGATAACTGGTGATTCTCTTTCTTTGTAGCTTGGGATTTGTCTGATACTTACATTTGTTGGTTTTAGGGTAGGGTATTCCCTGCTTTTCTTTTCAAATATTTTTTGGATGATGGAAACCAAGAAACATTGTTGGACTGGTTTCTTCTACATTGTTTGAATGGTCTAGAAACCTCTTGCTTGTGTTTCGTAGTTTTCAACTTCACAGTCATATAATTCTACATCTGAGTTTTATCCTATGGAATCTTGATTTCCTAGGTGAAGTTCGCCATAGACATTGGGTTCTGTGTAGTCTTCATTGTTTTGTATTTGATATAATTGTCGAATGTTGACTTCTTCATCAATAGGTTCTATCCAAGGTCCTCATTGGGATGGATGGATAGGTACTATGAATTTTTGTCCATTCCCTTTTAGTTTTATCCTTTCTTTGTCTAAAGATATTGATGCTTTCCCCAAGGTCGACCTACTAACGCTAGGAAAGAACTGGATGCTTCCTTAGGGTCAATAATTTCAAAGTCGACTTTGGTTGATATTCCTTTGATTGTCATATTGACATTTCTGCAAACTCTGATAGGTTCGATCAGACCTTGGTCAGCTAATTTCAAGTAAATTATTGACTCGTATAGTCGAGGTCTACCCAATTGTTCCCAAGTGTCGCGAGTCATAATGTTTACTTGTGAGCCGAAGTCGAGTACAACTTGTCGGACATGTCGACAAGTGGGTCGGCATCACTTTTGTCCTTCTGGTTTAGACTGCAGATGTTTTTTGTTTGTTTTTTTGTATTATTGTTGTGTTTCATATTATATAATAATTCAATGAATTGAGATACCACTTTATCTTCTTGTACTAAATGTATTAATTCATTAACTTTGCTTCGTCGACTATCATCAGCTTCTTCTTGTCGACCAAATTCTTTAAATATGTTCATTGCGGATTTATAAAATTGTTTTTGTTTAGCTGGGTTAGGATAATCATTTTTTTCTTTTATTTTTCTTATGTGTGGATTATCGCTCCCAATTTTTGTCCCTTTCCGAGTTACTATATGCAGATTCTTTGTATTGTTTACATCATGTTATTGAACACATGACAATACATTAACATTTTTATTTTTATTGATTTTATCAAGCATAGTAGGGCAATCCTCTAATGAGTGATTCCCAACTCCACAGCTAGTACACAATTTTAAATCGGTTCTGTCCTTGTATGGGAAGTATGCATATCGGTGAACTTCTTTATAGCATGTGAAACACTGGATGGATCGACGTGGTCGATTGTCGCAATTCCCAGAGAATTTACCTCGACCTCCATATCCTCCACAACGGTTTTCAAACCAACACTCATATCGACGAACCTCATATCTTTGATTATTCTGTTCGTTTTGAGCATTGCTTCGCTGGTTGTTCTCGTTGTTCTGTGCAACTACGTTTGTCTGGTAGACTGCTTGGTAGTTTTGTCGATTCTTTAATTTTAGGTGATAGTTGGCCGTGGCATGACTTTTGACTTCACAGATTTCACACCAAGATGCTTTACTATTCTTCATGATATACGGGTAATCTTTCATTGTGTTTTCTCCATGTTCTTGGCAGATGTTGCAGAAGCACTTTGCCTAAACAAATCGAACGTCCTATCGGCTGATGTCTTGTCGACAGTTATCTTTTGTGTGTTTGGCCATTGAGCATTTTGTGCACCAGACATCCTAATTCTTAAGGTTCATCTCTTTCAATGATTTCTGCATGATTTCGATCTGTTCTTCCAGTCTAGTATCCATGGGATATGTTGGGAAATCTTCGTCCATCTCCACTTGCAGAGCTTTAGTAAGTGCATCTTCGTACGTTTTAAATGTCTCCAGGCTTATGTGCCATTGAATTTTCTATGATAGACCTGCAAGGAACCACTGAATTAATATTTTTTCATCAATTACATAATCTAGTTGGATGAGGAGGTATTTCCAATGTTTGTCGTACTCTCAGACAGATTCTGCTGGCTTTTTTGATGTTATTTTCAATTTTTTAGCTGCCAGATGTTTTGCATATGGGGTTTTAAAGAATGACAAGAATTGCGCTTTAATTTCTGCTTTAGATGCTTGAGGGGTTCTCTCAGTAAAGGTCATGTACCACGTTAGTTCTCTTTTCCTCAAGGCACCAACGAACTGTGCCATCTGTCGATCTTCAGCTGTAACCTGGTTTGCCTCCCATGTCGACTCACAGACGAACCAATGTCGTCTAGTATTTTCATTGCCCTTGTATAGAGGGATATGCGCTGATCTGTGACCCATTTCGGATTCACTATTGCTATCTCCTCTAGGAGGTGGCGGTGGTGGGGGTGGTGGTGGTGGGGGTAGTGGGATGTTTTGCTTGTCTCTTTGTGTAGAGCTGTTGTCGAATGAACTTTTGTTCCCGTCAATTGTTTTGTTTGTCGTTTCTTCTCCGACAAGCAGTCGATTCGGGTCGACTTCTCCTGTCGATGTCCAACTGCAATTATTTGTCTGCAGGTTCAATTGTTCTATATTTTCCAAAGCTGTAGTTGGAAGGGGGGTGCTCCTTCATGTGTTGGGTAAAGTAAGTGGATACTTCGGTTGGAAGGGTATGCCTGAATCGTAACCTATTTTCTTTCTTCCAGTTGACGGATCACTAGATGGTTATCATCATTTACCTCATCGTCTAGTCGACTCCATATACCAAACTCACTAGCTTTTAGTCTTAGGTCTTCTTTGACAATGGTTTGTATCCTAGTACTCGGATTCCTTGGAGACAAAGGTCTTATCTCTTGGGGCACCTCTATTTGGATAGCTTCACGCTGCTTTATCCACAAGTATTCTTCCATTGGTGATGCCTCTTCATCCACGCCTTCTTCCTGTTGGCCATGACCCAACTCTGGCGGATTTATTTCTTGGTCTGTCACTCTAATACTCATTCCTCTTTGTAGTGCTATAGCCCTTTCTCTTCTTTCTTCCCTTCTTTTCATCCTCTTCTCTCTCTCTATTCTCTATAAATCTGTCGTACCTTTTTGTGTCACTTTCCATTCGATTTCCTTTTTGGGTTGAATTTTCAGTGTTGGTGATGGTATCTCTATTTAGTCAACTAGAATCCTCCTCACTTTACCCCGACATATGACCAACTACCCCTCCATATCCTACCCGACACTTTAGAAATCTCAGATAATTCAATTTACTTGCTTAGGAAATATTCCCAATCCTTTTTGGCAATAAATTTATACCACTTTTTCTGTTTCTTCCCCCATCCAGAATTTGGCGGTGGTTCATGCAATGATGGATGAGGTTCGACAATATGACCCACTCCTTTTTCTATCAAAAATTTGAATAGTAGGGTCGGTAGAGAGCACAAGAACTGCTCGGTAAGGTCTGTATAGAATTTCTTCTGAATGGTTTCCACCAAAGTTCTTTCTTCTATAGCTTTCTCCTCGCAGAATTCGTCGGTGATCTTTTCAAACCACTTCGACAGGTTTGTTCTTCCCCCTCAAATCAATTTCTCTATCAGCTCTTGGTCCTTAGTTGCTTCCATATTTTTCATCCAATTTTTTTTTCAAAATTTGGGATACCAATTCTATGAACTTCTCATGATTTTCAGTGAAGAATCTCTCCTTCTCCTGAGCAGTCATCAATCTGTTTCTCCTCATGTAATTCTACAAATAATTTGCTATCTTACGCTCCTACCAGTTTTTAATCTCTTGTTCTGATATCATCTACTTATAGTCATCTCATATATGTACTACCGACAATGGAACCAATGTTGTAGTCTCATGGATCATAGAGGGTTACCAATAATACACATTAAAGCATGTGGACTTAACATAGACAAGAGACAAGAACATAGATGTAGAACAAAAGATTATATTATATTATAAGGGTCCATACAAACACAGAACTGAATTAAGTTCTCATCTAGATCAACAGCCTAATATATATGATTTACAAATAGTTACATATAACTACCTGTCAGTTTGGTCAACCGACACGACCTTATGCGATCAACCTAATCTCTAATTAGTTGGCTAATAAACTTAGTTGGTTTACTGACTAGCTCCTCCAACAATACCTCAACTTCACTAATCATATCTTCATATTTTCTCTTCAAGATCTGACTTTCACTCCTCTCCTTTTTTAAAGTCTCTTTTAATTGTGCGACCTTCTTCTGGGACTGCTCAAGATCCTTCATTATTCTATCCACATTATCTTCAGTGGATAGGGATAGGGCTACCCCATCTCTTTCCATTAATCATGGATATTTATTGGTACCGTGAACCACTATTTTATCGGTCGCCATCATTCCTTTCTTACCTTTAGTGTTCACTTTTTTCTCTGCTCGTTTAACAATCCTCTTTTTTACCTTCTCATAGAAAATGGTGTTTAAATCAGGCACCTCGTCCCCTTCAATGGGAATAAAAGGAATCAACTCAACCCTAGCTATTGACACTGGATCCCCTCCTGCTATACTACTAGAGGGAATAGTAGGTTCGAATGGATTAATATCACACTGAGCCTGTCCTTGATCAGCAGGGTCTTGTTCTTCTCGTATCTCTTCTCTCAATTATTCAACTGCCTTTTTTGCTTGCTCTTTTTCATTGTTAGAATATTCTAATATTAATCCTTCACTTTCTTTCTGCCTTCTCTGTATTTCTTCTTCCTCCTTTCTTTTCTTTTCTTCTTCTATCTTCTTTGCCACCTCTTCAATTGTCTTTTTCTTTTCTTCTTCTTCAGCTTACAACCAGTTCTCTACTTCTTGTGCTAACCTGTGAGATTCTTCCTGCCTTCTCTTTGCTTCAGTTTCTTCCTACCTTTTGATTTTATCAGTAGCTTTTCCCTTTCTGCCCATAGTAGCTATATTTTGTTTGAATCTTTTCCTCAAAGTTGTCATGTTTTGAGCATTCAAGAAGATCTCTTCATCTTTATCCCAGAAATTTGTATACTCAAAATGCACTCCAGCTACTATGCAATAATCAATGACTTTATCCTCAAAGTCATTCCTATGGAAATTCATTTCATCGAAGTGAAAATACTCTAATTCCTTAACAAATTCTGCTGCATTTTTTACCTTGGAAATTTTGTAACTTCCTACAAAAAAGGGGGCTGCAGGATACACTGCCTTCTTCTACTCAAAAAGGAAATTTCCCACTCTGTCAATGTACAACTGTTTCAAAGCCTCTTTATGGATCACATAGTCTATAGCATAACTCGGTAGAAGGGAAGGATCCCTTGAACCACTATACATTCTTAAATATAAACCTTCTTCTGTCAAATAATAGTTTCTGTTGTTTTGCACAACTTTCAAAGCTTCCTCTAACATGCAATTACATTCAACCAAGAAAATTAAAGCATACAATGGCATAATGAAATTCTCACAAATATCCTTGTAATGAATATAATATTTGTGAACCAAAAATAATTTATAGGAAGCATACACAGGGGCCTGGTCTTTATCCCATTGGGACTTCAATGCTGGGAATGGCTGAGTACATAAAATGCAATCAATCAATATCGAACTCATATAAAATTCTGTCTTCTTCTGGGACACTCCTCGCAATGCTGCACTTATACAAGTTGACAGGTTGTTGGACACTATATTTTCCCAATTAAAGATCGTACCTTAGGTGGCCACAAAAAATATCACTGGTACCCAACCTATTTTAAAGCTTTTTCCATTAGCCCTTCCGAAAATTCTGTGTAACATGAAAGCAATGAACCTGTATCGATTGCAGAGTGTTGATGTCTTGTACTCTGCGGAAGGCCTCATATGGAATTTTTTTCTTGGGATCATCCATTTTTTAACTATTTCCACCATATCTAAATTGAGCTCCTTTAAATAACTTTCAGTCAAATAGGTTTGTGGTGTTGGTAAATTATAAGCCATGGATACATATGCTGGGCTATATGCAGTATAACCCTGCCTCTCGATGTTGGTCAGTATGATCCTCGTTACATCTGCCCTAGGCAGAATCCACCCTATCACCTCTGAACATGGGAAAAGTTCAGGTCTGGTAGCCCCTTTCATAATAACGGATCTCTCAATATTGACATATATAGGCATATCTTCAAACCCAACTTCTAGAACACTCTGGTTTGAAATCATTCTATATACCTCTCCCTATTTATACTCCGGCTCAAATCCAGTAATGGCTTTAGTATATTCATAAATAACCTCAACTTTGGTTACTATCTCTACTTCTGGTTCCTCCTCAGCTGCTTGGGCCTTCTTTTTCTGCTTTCCTGGCATATTGTTGTGCTGATGATTAGCCTATAACAATCATGCAACATGATTTTAGTCTACTTACTCCTAGCAAGATATGTATTGAAAACAACAATAAAAACAACCAGAATATTACCATCCCATCAATATGCATGCTGAATAATTTTTCTTCTATCAAAATCAAAGGTCCTTTTGGATGAGAAACTCTAAAGAAAAGGAAACTTGCAAAACCTATTTGCCCTAAACCTACGAAAAACTTATGCTGGGCAAAATCTAGATCTTCACAACAACCTTGTTTCTTTGGGTAGAAAACTTGACTGAGGAAAAAGCAAGAATCCTAAAACTGCAGACCACTAAAAACCCCCAAAACCCCTTATCATCTACGCACCCCTCCTACATTCCATGGAAACACATGTTACGGAGAGAAATTCCTATGGCTTGGGGTACCACAACAGACAAACTTGACTCCAGAAATCAATATTTCCCAATATGCAATAGAAATAAAAACATCTAACACTAAAGGATCGAACCTCGTACCTTATTCTGGACGGTTGAAGTAGATCCCTGTTGAGCTTTCCAATCTTCAGCTTAAATT
>LPNX010880091.1:161194-222819 GCA_001517045.1 Pseudotsuga menziesii | reverse complement strand
TATATATCATGGTGTTAGATCTATTCTAGCATATATAATCAATAATGTAAAAGCATTTGACATATTCCGATGGATACAATATTCATTCAAATACACATTATTGGACAGGAAAAGATATTTCTATTAATATGAATCAGAGATTACAAGTGACAACCTCTGACGGCACGTCTACGAACTGGAGAAACTGAATCCCCCACTTGGGTCTCCACCACCTCAATCCTCCATCACTCAGATAGCAAGATTACTAGCAAAATGCAAGCTTGGGAAGAACACAAAAGTGCTCCAAGGGACAAAGGGGTGCAGACTCAAGCATAAGTTCTGGAAACAATGGACTATAGTTTCGTTACTCTCAATTCTCTCTTATGCTTTCAATGTACCAAAGGGTTCCTTATATAGCTTTTCAAAGGGATATTGAAAGGTCAAATCCATGCGATCTCAAGGCATATGGAAGGCCAGGAGTCATATGAGTCAGATCCAAGTCAAGGAAAACTCCAAAAGGATTTGGATTATGCACACATCCTGATGTACGCGACTATAGGGGTCAGATCCGCGCATGTACGCGGTTATCGAGGAAAAAGCCGTGTATATCACTTTTCTTATGTTTTTAGGGATGATCAAGGACACATCAAAAGACAAAAAGTGGTCCATAGGGGCTAATGAGTCTGCAGCGGGACAGGGGAAGGCCATACAATGTGTGATTCACCTAGTGTGGTGAAATCCACTATAACAAATGCCCCCTAATGTATGAGATCGGAGGGGTTATGCGATGGCCGAAATACATTATAAGTCCATCCCAGAAGTGGAGTGATGAAGGTACCCAAATGGAAAACCAGCCACCCAATCAGCATAGTACAATAATACAACTCTGCATATAACTGCAAATACATATAGCAGTCCCGGATACATAAGTACAATGGCCATGAATAGGCATGAAACATGATAGCACATATGTGGTCATCGCCACGTACAATATACATAGATTAGAATCTCCATGATGAATATATACAAAGGACCATGATCTCCACAAATGCTGAAGATATACAATAGATCAAGATCTCCATAGTGGCTGGAAATGTCTGACATATACTGGAACAAGTCACGAGAGCTGAAATCTCATGAACATTGGCACGATCAAGGAGGTAGCATATAAGAGATTCCACCAATATGGAAGGTCTTCTACACAAACCGCTACGAGTACATGTCCTACTATGCGAATAGAGGTGTCGAGGTCGAACATAGTAGTCCATCGTCTGATTACCGGTCATTGATGTATACCATTAACAGACGCGAGATCACCCACCGATAATGAAAATGGGAATCAAGGTACTAGAGTGAAAACTAACAAGTGTGAATAAATGTGTTGAGGTAGAACACTTGAGAGAATCCATCGATCAGGGGACATTGATGTATTCCCAAAACTTTCGATGGAAAGAGAACCTGCCACTGATGACTGCAAGTCTCAAGGCACTCAAAATGACTCTAGACTCCAATCCAAGAATAAATGATCTGACGTCGATGGGATGAAATCCGTTGGAAGGAGGGCATTAGGGCATCCCCCATCATCCAACATGAGGTACTCAGCAAAGCTGTATAATGTGGAAGGACTCGATCATAAGGTGCATGAACCAGTAACTGTACTGGGAATGGCCGACATGCAAAGTCAAGATAACTGAGGAATGGCCGACTCAGGTTTCAACTTCCTTCGAACAAGAGCATAACGACGTATGGTGACTGAATGAAGGCAACATAGACTCGATATACAAACTGGGACATCTCTGTGACACAGGAGGCATCAACAGAGGCTCCATAGGGACTGGAAGCATAACCAGTCGGTGGAGATAAACTCAGATAAATGAGTACAGCTCCTAAATTCAAACTATAACCCACCCAACGGATGTGATATACAGTGCTCTGTTCAAAGGCGACACGACTCGACAGCTGCCAAAGATAATATATTTTCTTGTCCGGCTTTTTGGTTTTTTAATTTTTTTGGACTTTTTCAGTTATTTGAAAAGCTTGAAAAAAGAATAAACTAGCTTTATAGTTACAAACTAGGAGGAGACGAGTGTCATAATGGAAAACAAACTAATTCCAAGTAGTGGAACATACCTATGCTCAATGCAAGGATACATGTGTAGGATATCGACACTTGGGGGAAAATCCCCTCCCGGTAAAAAGGGAAATCAAGCTGCGAAGGATATAAAAAATGGCTCTGCATGGTTAGACATGAGACAAGCTCGGGCTATATGGCTGAAACGCAATGTCAGGGGAGCCGGCATAAAGCTCAATAATACAGGAAAATCTCATGATAATGCATCCACAACTTGATACAAGGGATTCTGGAGGGAACATGGCCATCATAAGATCAAGAGGAGTATGAGGCTCTTGCGAAATGTCATGGAAATACTATACAATGGACTCCCGGACCTAAGAGAGGATTCACGACATGGGCACCAAATGCAAAGGGGAGCTAACTAGGGAACCCATGTAAAGGAAAGCTCTACCATTCACATGGTACCACTTCTAACAGCAGCATGAAGGTTCCATGATACCATGGAATGGGTTCGTACCTAAGGTTAAGATGGAACGGTCATAAGGCAATGCATAAGTGCAAGCGGATGTGAAATCCTAACCTATATGCCAGTTCAGACATAATACCTGTGCTAGGAATGAACGGGTCGAAACCTCGGAGAGAGTGTACAAAAACTGGACCCTACATGACAACCATATTAGTCCAAAACAACCCAAAATAGTCAATAAAGAATCCAAACTATAGGGAATAGGGAGGAATGACCATGACAACAACACCCAAAGGAAACAATGCAGTGAATAATGGGACATAAAAAGGAAGATAAGGTGTGGACCCAACATTCACGCATCCACTACCACCCCATGAGGGTGACCACCGGTGTAAAGACCGAGCGAAGGGAATAAAAATCCTCCATAAATGGAGTAGAGGACGGAATGTGACCACTCCCAAATATAAGCACGGTAAGGGGCTATGATGCCCCCAAGTCTGACACCAGGGTCCGTACTAGGACCAAGACGGGTGATAGGATACCAGGCATGCCGAAAATAAAAGGACCCAAAATCAAGAGAGCATAAATATACTCAAGTAACCACGATCCCAAAGGCCAACTAGTGCACAAAGAGCACACTCTTAAGAAAATCTACAGCCAAAATACAAGCAAACCAAGGGGAGGATATGTGAGCTCCCGAATGCAGCAGGTATGTCTCGCCTAGGAGAGGCTCGAAACTCCCATACACTACAAGTGGAGGTACGTAACCAATTATAGTGGCCCTCAGCTTCAACGCATAAAGCAATTGTGCTGTCCAACCTCTACCTGGCCGGGACACACACAGAATAACCCCTGCAAAGTACCCCCTCGATATCCTAGGTAAGGTCACTAAGGTCACCTCAATATAATCAAAGCTCAGGCGGACAGTCGTAGGTGGGATTGACTGTATGGGCAGGGTATCAAAGCCCGAAACTCTCGAAAGAGCCCCCAGATACGAATACAATCCTGGAAATATCTCCGGTGCTACTCAGTTATGACTAAGGGTCATCCTAATTGATAACCGCTCACATTGCCTCATGCTTAACTCCCGTTTGAGAGGAGGATCCTGAGAAAGATGGTTATACCAAGGATTTCACACACTCCCTGGACAAACACCTAGTTGTTGTCGTTTAGTGATCTTGGAGAATTAACCTACAATGAAATATTCCAAGATCCTAAAACCTAAGCTTGTTGGTGCACCCTAGAAAATAAAATAGTGTAATTCATTTTAATTAGCGTTGATTTTAGTTGGCTGTAATTACTCAAAGGGAAATGGTCGTGCAACTAGTGACATTATGACTCAGCAATGAAATAAATATGCACACCATAACAAACAATGCTAAGTGCAATCTTTGTCAAATGAAAAATAGGGTATGCCACTACATGAGATGCACAAATAGATATTTCTTTCTGAATGCTAATGCAATCCTTCCTATATGAAAGCCTAAACACAAATCTCATCCAAGCAATCCAATGCAAGTACCTCCTCAAATCCATATCTAAAATGCAACTAAGAGTGCAACTACTTTGTATTTTTCAATATAAAAGAATGAAAAATGCAATAAAAGTCATCTAAAACTCTCAGTCTCTGCAGCAAGTATAAAAGACAAGCCCAGCAAGACACCGAGACAAAAAGAGTAATGCACTAATGGCAAAACAAAAAGGATAAATGACTAAAACTACTTTCAAAGAAACATCAATGAAAGAGCGGTCTCTGGTCACAAAAGAAGCATCCAACAGACAACATCAGACCCAAGGAAGACCCAACCACACTCACAACCCACCCAGCAACTTCCCACAACATCAAACTCACCAAAAGGGAGGATGTACGCGACTATATAAAGAACAACTGCGTATGTACACGACTTTTGGCCAAAAATCCACGTATGTACGCGACTTTTAGCCAAAAACCCACGTATACAGAGAAGGCAATGGTAAAAATCAGGCTAAGGCCAAACCAATAAAGGGGAGTGTCAATGGACAAACATACTATAAAATGTGACACAGAAACAGAGAGCAAATCCATAATATCAAGCCCATTGTTCCCGCAAACCCCCAAATAAAAACAAGGGACATCCCCAGTGGAGTCGCCAATTCTGTTACGGAAAGAAATTCCTATGGCTTGGGGTACCACAACAGACAGACTTGACTCCAGAAATCAATCTTTCCCAATATGCAATAGAAATAAAAACATCTAACACTAAAGGATCGAACCTCGTACCTTATTCCGGAAGGTTGAAGTAGATCCCCGTTGAGCTTTCCAATCTTCAGCTTAAATTGCTATAATACTTCCTCAACAACAAGTAAACAATATAAGCATACTATATATCATGGTGTTAGATCTATTCTAGCATATATAATCAATAATGTAAAAGCATTTGACATATTCTGATGGATACAATATTCATTCAAATACACATTACTAGACAGGAAAAGATATTTCTATTAATATGAATCAGAGATTACAAATGACAACCTCTGACGGCACGTCTGCGAACCGAAGAAACTGAATCCCCCACTTGGGCCTCCACCACCTCAATCCTCCATCACTTAGATAGCAAGCTTACTAGCAAAAGGCAATCTTGGGAAGAACACAAAAGTGCTCCAAGGGACAAAGGGGTGCAGACTCAAGCATAAGTTCTGGCAACAATGGACTATAGTTTCGTTACTCTCAATTCTCTCTTATGCTTTCAATGTACCAAGGGGTTCCTTATATAGCTTTTCAAAGGGATATTGAAAGGTCAAATCCATGCAATCTCAAGGCATATGGAAGGCCAGGAGTCATATGAGTCGGATCCAAGTCAAGGAAAACTCCAAAAGGATTTGGATTATGCACACATCCCGATGTACGCGACTATAGGGGTCAGATCCGCGTATGTACGCGGTTATCGAGGAAATATCCACGTATATCACTTTTTTTATGTTTTTAGGGATGATCAAGGACACATCAAAAGACAAAAAGTGGTCCATAAGGGCTAATGAGTCTGCAGCGGGACAGGGGAAGGCCATACAATGTGTGATTCACCTAGTGTGGTGAAATACACTATAACAACACACCATCACTTAAGACATGGTTGTGCAGCCTAGGTTTTAAAACGATGCAAGAATGAAAGGGGCAGCGCAGACAACGAAACGCTCATTTGCACCCTACCCTTGCTTCCCAAACAAATGTCAATGATGCACTCATGGCTGCATAGAGACTGGGCGAGAAAATAACCAGCCGAATGAAACGATGTTCACAAATAGATAGGTTGAATCCTTAACTAAAGAAAACCCACCGTTGTTGAAAACAAAAAACCCCGCAGGAAATAAATAACTAACCCTATCAAATACATGTGGTTGAAAACAAATAATAATAATGGGTATATAAAAATTTGAGCGAATCCTACCTGGAGACAATATGGCGGGTGACTTGGATAGAAAACAACCTCTGCTGGCGAATGATTTGTACCAGGTGATCGACAGCTGCACAGAATCAAATGGGTAACCTCATGGTGATAATGACAGCTCATACAAACTCGATGGCTTTATAAGCCCGACCATGGGAGTAGTCAATTAACGTGGCAGGAAAGAAAAAAAATTAACCCACAGTCAAAGTGATACTTCTGTGAAAACCCACAATATCAAATCGACTCAACTCTTCATGCCTGGGACCTCGGACGAAAAACACCTCGGCAAACAGAAACAGTAACCTATCTCGGCATTAGCGAGAGCAATGTGAAGTCATGGATAGATTCGACACTACGCCCCTGCAACGTCGGTCGACGAAACCACTAACACCTTCGGCTCATTCCCATATACACGGCCGATATGGTGAAACATTTCGCCAAACTTAATCGGATATCAGAGAGTGATAGTTAAACAGGGACCCGACTCCTTAGAGATGTTTCAGACTATGCTTTCGGAAAATCGACAACTGCCTCCAATACAATAGATGAAACAACATCTGATACGTTGGAGAAAACCTCAGAAGGCTTCTGATGGACATATCGGGAAGGTAGTCAATTGTGTATCTAATGCATTGGAATGCTAGTCGACTATGCATCCGATATAAGTAGACAAAAAACTCAATTCTTTCAAAAACAACAAGCCACGAGAAAACTCTGGTAAAATCATGGAAATCCAAGCTTTCTAAATACTAAAAGAATAAGGGGGGGCCCTAATTTTTTTTTTTTTAGGGAAAATAGTTGCAGCTGCAACACTCTCGTAGTTCATTCTCTACCCGTTGCACGTACCTCATTCTCCACCCATCACACAGACCTTGTAACTCTTGCGCACCTCCTCATAGAGACTTCATGTAGTTTGTTTTGCCAATTCTCCAAAGCCTCACCTAAGTTAGATGTGCGGGAACTAGCACTTGTCTAGCTCAGGTTTCTGTCTGCTGTCGGATTGATGTAGTCTTCTTGTAATGCAGTGACATTATATATATGTTCAAGATAGTCAACCTGTCTGTCATTGTAGACAGGCTTAACGTATCTTTGTACCTCTAATGGATCAATTGGCGACACCACTCTCATCTCATTATCCTCGAATGAGAGGATCCTTTTCTTGAAGTTAATAATGGTTTGGTTGTCTATATCCCAATATATCCCCAGCAATATAGGATATGGATTTGTGTCATCAACAATGTTAATGACCTCATAGACCATAAATGTGCACAACCCTTCAATGTTGACATGGACCTGACTCAACCGACCAATGGGTAGGACCATTGCTTGATTTGCAAGTTGCAGCTGGACAAGGGACCAATCCAAGTGTGACTTGCTCATATTTTTCAAGTTTGTCGTGTCAAAATATTGACATCAGACCCCAGGTTTAACATGATGTAATCCATGTCGTAGTCACCTATCTGTGCAGTCATTCTTAACTTGTGCCCAGTTTTGAATTTCTTTCTCACTTGGTTAACCTTCTTTTCAGGTCGCGGCTCTATGGGTGTCTCCTCTATCATTGCTTGTAGTTCTGCAATAGCATCTTTATTTTGTATTAGCGTTAAGAAACTTGATAGAAAGGATTTGAGCTTACTAACCTTTTGTGGGACATTCTTCTGGAATATGTGCTGAAATCATTCAGGCATCTCCCTAACTTCTTCTGATGTCGACGGTTCTTCCAGATCCACAAACTCTGGTCGCATGTCCAAGAATATTTCCTTTTGTTTCTGGATGTCAAAAGACACCTTCTTCTGTGTCGTAGGTCGTACCTACGGTTGTAGTTGTTCTTGTAGTTTATCCTGATCAGCTCTCGTCACATCACCTCCTCGTGTTACGATAGCGACGTTCAGATCTCGTGGTTCAGCCGCAATCATCTAAACATTCATGTTGGGATTTGGGTTTGGGTTCTGCACAGGGTTAGGTCTTGCGATAGTCCTTGCTTGCCATTTTGTGATCAACTGAGGACATTGGTCTGTTAGGATATTTAGACACTTAGGAGTTAGTTAAGATCAACTTGTGTAATATATCCATTAGGTAAAGTGTGTTTCTTTAGTATGCATTTGTAAATATTATAATCCGATGGTCACGGTATGCTCTAGACATAAAGTGATCCGACGATTCAACTTCTCTTAGATCATACCTACCATTGATACGTGGCTTAACAACTGATTGGTCCATGATCTCTATTTAAAGAGCATGGAGGGTTCTTGGCTAGTTGATTGATTATGAGAAGCTCATGTAACTTTCTTTCTTTTCCATAATAAATTGCTCCAAGTAGCTATTTGGCTAGAGCCGTGGACTGTTTCCCTCTCGATGGTTTTAACCACGTGACAAACATCGATGCATTGATCTGTGATCTATTTGTGTGAAGTGGTTGCTCAAGGTGTTCAATCTTTTGGGAGTACCCTGTACCCGAACATGGTATCAGAACGTTTATGAAGAGCCACTTTCGGTTTTGATCAAGATCTAGAACCGGTGTTGCCAACACTTTGAAAGGGTTTCTATTTACGAAGTTTTCGTGCATTTGTGGCCTCTAGGAGCTATTCCATTGCATCTGGAGCACTATTTTCATTGGAAAATAGTTTTTGTTTCACCAAAAACCGTTTTCGTTTGACCCAGAAACACCCATTTCGGCAAATCTGAAGGTATAATGTTACAGTGACAGATTTGTTTAATTTTTTTTTTTAATCTTTTATATTTTATCAATTCTATTATTAGATATTTATTGTTTTAGTCTTGGACTGTTGCCTTCCGTGACTGCGTATGCTCTTTGCCGTGCACATTGTGCGATCGCGGCGAATCAAAAACAGAAAGGAAACGTTTTTTTCTTATCTTCTCGACTACGTAGGCTCTTTGCCGTGCACCTTGTGTGATCATGGCAAATCAAAAACAACGAGAAAATGTGAAAACATATACTTTTCGGGTAATCTAACCAAGATCTAACCCCATTGTGTGGAATTTTTTTTTTTTTTTTTTTTTTCATTTTTTTTTTGTGATTTGCAAGAAAAAAAGGCAAGCATGGAGAACGAGAGAGAAGAATGAAAAAAAAAACCCTTCCTCTTTCCATTCTTTTACCTACCTTTTAAACTTAGCTCACTTGGTCCAAAGTTGTTTTATTCCTTAATAGGTCTTGAGTTCAAGTCTTCTTAAGCTTCTTTTTAGTGCATGCAATTTTTATTTTCAAGTTACTTTATTGTAAAAATGCATCTCACTTAAATAAAATAAAATAAAAAGTGAGTCACTTAATACTTTTAATTTATTGCTGCACTATTTAAAGTAACATTATTGTAAAAGTGAACATCACTTATTCTACAAAAGTGATTCACTTAAAAGAAACTTTATTGTAAAGTGATTGTCAAAGGTTGATCTTGGGAAGAGGCGTGTTCTTTTTTTTAGTTGGTCAAGTTAATATTTTCCACGTCACTATTGGGGACATCTTCAACATTTTCTTTGATCAAGCATAACTTCATCATCCAGAATCAGTTTTTAGTACCGTTTTTTTTTTAAACTGCATATTTTTTCAAGCTCTTTGTATCCACATAATTATTTTCTGTTCTTTTAGACATTATTTTACAGTATGGCCGCCCCTTGTGATAATATACTTACAATTTCTAACTATTTCTCATGGAAATCTCGTATGGAGGATAACCTTAAGGAAAGAAATAGAACCCACTGATGATGATAAGAAAATTAAATGATAAAATAGATGTGATGAAGCTCGTGGATTGATTGGGATGTCAATCTCTACTGATTTTCGATTCCATATATCTGGAATTGATGAACCTGATAAAGCTTGGGAAACGTTGGAATCTGTGTTTGGTAAACACAATAAAATTTGGGGTCATCAACTTGAGAATGAGTTGATTTCCTTGAATCCAAATTATTTTTCATGCATTCAAGACTATTTATCTAAGTATAAAACTCTTAGACTCTTATGTGCAAAATGCAAGATTAAGAAAGAAGACAAACAATGTATTTATCATATTCTTTCCAAACTTGGACCTGCATATTATGTTTTTGTATCTACATTCTACTCCATGAAAGAATCATTGACTGCATTTAGCTATCAAGAGCCTAGTCTTGAATCCTTTTGTGATTCTTAATTAGAGAGCAAGATAAGTTCATTCATCCTGAAATAATTAACAATATAGATACATCTGGGAAAGCCTTATTGTCCCAACAGAAAGAAAAGTCCAAGCCTCCCCAGAAACAAAATTTTTGCAATAATAAGCCAAACAACAAAGGTCCCAAACCCTCTCAGTCAGCTCCTTCTTTAAAAAATGACAAAGGAGCCAAGCCAAAAGGAAAGAAGATTGAGCGTCATTGCAATTTTTGTAGGAAAGATAATCATGATGAATCTAAGTGTTTCAAGAAGATGCCAGCCTTAGAAGCAGCAATGAAGAAGCACCACATCAACCTAGATTCATCTTCAGAATCTACCTCTCATGGACATGCACTTTGTACTTTTGGTTACTCTTATACTACATTTTCTTTTTATACTTCAATTGAATGGCTCATTGATTATGGAGCATCTTATCATATGGCTAAGGATCAAGCCATCTTTTCTACTATGCATGAATATAACACCAAACAAATATTTGTTTGTGATGATAGATCTCTAAGTGTTGTAGGATCTGGAACAGTTTCAGTAGAAAATGCTCATTTCAGTGATGTACTATGTGTTCCAAAAATTTCCTACAATTTGTTATCCATCTATCAAATTACTCATTCAGGTGAAGGTAAAACGGTGACGTTTACACCTCACCAAGTTGTAATCAAGGATTTTAAAAATCCTCAAAATGTCCTTGTTACTGGAACTGTTGATGATATTACTAGGTTGTACAAATTTAACAATTTTGGGTCATCACTTTTTGCTTCAGTTTTTGTTGCTCATAGTGATAACTTGAGCAAACTTTGGCATGAGCGATTTGGTCACTTAAATTATCGCTCATTGCAACAACTATGTAAAGACAATATGGTGACTAGTCTTTTGATGGTATCTTGTAAGGATGGTGTTTGTTCCAGTTGTGTACTCGGAAAACATCATCGGGACAGTTTTGACAAACATGCCTCTTGGCATGCCTCGGTTCCCTTGGAGCTTGTGCATAGTGCTTTGTGTGGTCCTCTTCCATCTGCTTCTTTTTCTGGTTTCAAATATTTCTTAACTTTCATTAATGACTACTCCAAACGCACTTGGGTTTACTTCCTAAAACTTAAGAGAAAATTATTTAACATGTTCTTGGCCTACAAGGCCCTTGTTGAAAAACAATCTGGTCATCAAATTATTAAGTTAAGATCTGACAATGGAGGAGAATATGTTAATAACAAGTTCATTATTTTCTGCACTGAACAAGGAATCCAACAACAACACACTATTCCATATACACCACAACAAAATGGTGTAGCTGAATGGAAAAACCACACTTTAAAAGAAATGACTAATTGTATGATCCAATCTAAGGGACTAAGTCTTCAATATTGGGCTGAGGCCATAAATTGTGCAAATTACATAGTTAATCACACACCCACTAAATTTTTACAAGGTATAACATTGGAAGAAGCATGGAGTAAAATTAAAACAAATGTAAGTCACTTTTGTGTGTTTGGTTGTGAAGCATGGGCTCACATTCCGGATGAAAAACAGAAAACATTGCAGCCTAAAAGTGAAAAGTGCATATGTGTTGGATATTCTGAAGATGTAAAAGGTTATAGAATTCTTCAGCTACATTCTCATGATATAATCATTAGAAGAGATGTTAAATTTGATGAAAATATCTTGTCCTGCGAGCCTAACTTGGCGGGTGTGCCATCTTTGGCCTGCGAGCCTGATTCAACGATTGTGCCTTCTTCTTCTTCTTCCAACTTCCTTGACAGGTTTCCAACTCCAGTTTCTGATGATGACAGTGAGGATGAAAATCCAGCTCCGCCTACTCATGTTCCTCCAATTACACCAACACCAATGCTTCCTTGATGGGTCCATTCAACATGTGAAGCAGCTGGTGATCTTGCCAGTGATTCTAGAGATCAACGTCGAACATGTTCTCAGTTTCAACGAGCGTCTTCTCTTTTGGCTCAAGTTTCCGAGAATAATGATCCAGAAACTTTTGCAGAAGCTTCAGGAAATCCAGATTGGGATGCAGCTATGGATGAAGAATGTCATTCCTTAATGGCGAACAATACTTGGGATCTTGTTTCTCTTCCAAAAGGAAGAAAACTTGTTAGATGTAAATGTGTTTACAGAACTAAGTATGCATCAGATGGAAGTGTTGAAAGACTTAAGGCAAGGTTAGTTGCCAAAGATTTTTCCCAAGTTGAAGGGATTGACTACAATGAAACCTTTGCTCATGTAGCAAAAATGAATTCCATCCACTTTGTTCTTTCCCTTGCAGCCTTACATAACTGGGAAGTCCATCAAATGGATGTCAAGTATTTCTTTTTACATGGTTATTTATAGGAGGTAATTTACATGGAACAACCTCCTGGATATGTTCAGGATAACTCTAGCCTTGTCTATCTCCTTAAGAAATCCTTATATGGCCTTACGCAAGCTCCTAGAGCTTGGTATGCCAAAATGGATAGCTTTTTCCTTGACACTGGTTTTTCTAGATTCCATTTTGACCCCAATGTTTATACCAAGAAAGTAGGAAACCATCTCATCATACTTGTTCTTTATGTTGATGATCTTATCCTTACTGGTAGTGACCCTAAACTTATAACCCATGTGAAATCCAATCTTAAGCAAAATTTTGAAATGTCAGACTTAAGACATTTGCATTATTTTCTTGGTCTCCAAGTCTTGCAAACCAAAGAAGGAATGTTTCTTTCCCAGTCTAAGTATGCTTGTGACCTTCTTCGTCACTTTCACATGGAATATTGTAAACCAGCCCCTTCTCCCTTCCAGTATGGAGTCAAACTTTCTACCACTTGTACTTCCCCTGGAGTAGATGCCACCTTGTATCATCAGCTTGTTGGTAGTCTTTTATACTTGACTCATTCTCGTCCTGACCTTTCCTTTGTCGTTGGTCGTGTTGCCCGTTATATGTAAACTCGTCACGAAAATCACTGGAAAGCAGCAAAAAGAATACTTCGATATATTCGAGGTACAATTCAGTTTGGGATTCATTACAGTACAGGGGGAAACCCTTGTTGGTTGGTTTCACTAATTCATATTGGGCCGACGATCCTGATGATCGAAAGTCTACTACAGGTTATGTTTTTAGTCTGGGATCTGGACCTGTCACTTGGGCTTGTAAGAAGCAACAAGCTCTTGCTCTTTCTTCAGCAGAAGCAGAATATCGAGCTATAGTTAATGCCAGTCAGGAAGCTTTATGGCTTCGACAGATCGTTTCAGAGTTTGGATTCGAGCAGCAGCAACCTACTCCACTTTGGTGCGACAATCAAAGTGCCATCAAGCTTGCCAACGATCCAGTTCTACATCAATTCAACAAACATATTGAGCTACACATGCACTTCATCAGAAATCTTGTTCATGATCGTGTTCTTGAAATGCTCTATTTCCCTACAGATAATCAAGTTGTAGACATCTTCACCAAGTCTCTTACAAAAGCAAAGTTTTCTAAACTTCGATCTATGTTAGGAGTTCAGGAATGTGTCCTTAAGGGGGGATAGGCTCTAATCTCCTTCCTTCTCCTAATAGTGTCACTTTTGTAAATCCTTCAATCCTATCCCAAGTTGTTCTTAAGGGGAGATGTTAGGACATTTAGACACTTAGGAGTTAGTTAAGATCAACTTGTGTAATATATCCGTTAGGTAAAGTGCGTTTCCATTAGAGAGAATTTGAGGTCAAAAATGGGCCTCAAAAGGACCAAAATGTACTATAAAAATCAACCAATTACATTCTAGTAGATGACATCATCCCCCATGGTTGAGGTGGCATTGCATGAGTTAAGAATGCTTATTTGTCACATTTTCTATGGTGGATGAAAATCCATAGTTAACCAAGGTAGTGGTACAAGTACTTTTAAATCATAAAGTGAAGTACTCACAATAAAAGTCATTTCACACTTTCTCATAAAATAATATTATTGTTATTTTCAAGTAAAGTATTCACAATTCACTTTCTCATAAAATAATATTATTGCCATTTTCAAGTAAAGTACTCATAATTCATAAAAATGTCTTTTCACATTTTTTTATAAAATAATATATTGTCATTTTCATGTTTTTTAATTTTAAATTATATTTTCACTCAATTGTATTTAATATCATAATGTCAAACTAATATATATATAATCTTGTACTTTTAAAATAAATTAAATTCATGAATGATATTTATATGAAAAAAATATGTTAGTTATGCATATAAATTAAATTCATTTTTGTTTAATTCTATTTACAAGTTTGTAATAAATGCTAAAGGACAATAAATTTTTGGAAATTTACAATGAATCTTAGTCACATCATTCTAGAGTTATTTTATTAATTTTATTTATAGTTAATTTAGAAAAGTAACTCAACCATGGTTATTTATATTGTGCATAAAAAGTAGTGTAGGAGGTGAGTTGTCATATATACCTACCCCATAAAACCCCTAACTCATAATATTTTAACATATCTTATATTTTTGTAGTACATCTCTTATGAGGCCCATTTTTTACCTCAAATTCTCTCTAATGCTTTAGTATGCATTTGTAAATATTCTAATCCGATGGTCACGATATGCTTTAGACATAAAGTGATCTGACAGTTCAACTTCTCTTAAATCATATTTACCATTGATCTGTGGCTTAACACTCGATTGGTCCATGATCTCTATTTAAAGAGCATGGAGGGTCCTTGGCAAGTTGATCGAATATGAGAAGCTCATGTAACTTTCTTTCTTTTGCATGATAAATTGCTCCAAGTAGCTATTTGGTTGGAGCCGTGGACGGGTTCCCTCTCGAGGGTTTTAACCACATGACAAACATCGGTGTGTTGATCTATGATCTATTTGTGTGAAGTGGTTGCTCAAGGTGTTCGGTCTTTTGGGAATACCCTGTACCCAAACATGCTCCACATTATGGTCATGTCCCTTACAGTATGAACATGTCTTTACATGTTCTAAGCAATCTCTGTCATAGTGACCTGGTTGTTCACAATCATAGCATGTAACTTGACCTCTTCCTTTACCAAAACCTTCTCCTTCGCCTCTTCCTCTGAAGTTTCCACCACCCCTTCTCTGTGGGTGTGGTTGCTGTGGCAGGTACTGATTCTGCTGGTAGTGAGGCTGGTAGTGATTTTGTTGCGCGTATGGCTATTGAGGCATGCACTGAGGTTGATACTAGTTTTGATACTAATTGTATGGGAACTGATACGATGCTTGCATCAGTTTAGCCTAAACATGCCCCTCATTTTTCATTAAGTAGGTATCAACGGTCTTTTCCTTCAAGAGCTAGTATGCTTTGAATCTTTCTCTTCATGGCCTACTGACTTACAAAATTTACAAAATATGTTCGTTGGGGTACTTATAACCTTTTACAAATATAAACACTCCTCGTCACGATTCCCTTTAGACTGGCATATGTGACAACAGGGTAGTCCATGACCATTTAAAGGGTTTGGTGCACTAGATGAGGCATAATTCATGAAGGTCAGACAATTATCCTTGGTGTGTCCATCCGTTCTGCATTTGTGCACCATAAATATTCTTGTGCTTCCTTACCTTTCTTGATGTCCTGCAGCTGTATCGTCAGATTAGCCAACTATGACTGAATTTGCACTATTCCTGCGGCACCGTCGCCAATTGGTGAGGCTTCTAACTTCATTACCAACTCTAGCGCTTCTTTCTGTGACTCAATCTTTTGTTCCATCAACGACCCTCAGATGTGTGGTAATAGCACATTAATAAACCACTATTTATGTTAGACATCCGACATTTGGAACATTAGAGAAAATTTCAACTCAAAATGGGCCTCCTAAAATGAACTAATAAAATAATAGTTAAAATAATAAAATAAAATTTATTAATTTTGGAGGAAGAAAAAAAAAACTACTTTTTTGTTTGTATTTTTGACATATCTCCCTGTGTTTTTACTCAAATTTTGATCGGGAGAGCTTGTTGGATGCGGAATTAAATTCCGCATCCAACGAGTACCCACTCGGCATACTTTTGATGGACCCCGCTACCCCAAAAACAAAAAATACCTAAAAAATGAAATGATGATGTCATCATTCAATTTTTCAGGTATTTCTTGTTTTTGGGGTAGTGGGGTCCATCAAAAGTATGCCAAGTGGGTACTCGTTGGATGTGGAATTTAATTACGCATCCAACAAGCTCTCCCGATCGAAATTTGAGTAAAAACACAAGGAGATATGTCAAAAATACAAACAAAAAAGGTAGTTTTTTTTATGATACCTATCCCTAAATTTATATTAAAAAAGTGTTTAAGACCTATACGGTATTTCAAATTTAAAGAAATTTCATTGGCTAACACATGATGACATGGAATTTGAATAAAAGTTAAAAGGCCCATTTTGAGTTGAAATTTCCTCTAATGACTCACTTTGGCCATCAAAGTTTTGAACCACTGGTCAAAGTCCCATACTGATTCTGCCAGTGCTTGCTTGATCTCTTTGATCTCAGTAATACACTGGGACTCGGATTTAGGTTTTCTGAACTCAAAGATCATTGCATCTTGGATCTCATCAAGGGCCTTCTGCGGAGTTTCGCCTAGTGTGGCACAGAACTTTATAAACCAATCTAGCACACGACTCCTTAGAGTCGTGATCATCTGTGCTTTTCTTATGCCTGCGTTATGGACTAAATGAACCATCCAAACAGCTTTCTAGAGAAACTAGTGTTGTTCTGGGTCTTCTGTTCCATTCCCATTGAATATGGGTAACCGTATATCCACCCCAGCCATTGAGTTGGCGTCAAGGTCCTCTGGTAAAGGGTTCAAAGGGGGTGAAACCTCTTTCGTGCTAGTCACAGTACTAGCACTATCAGTATTAACATTCCTTTCTGGGGATGAGGCTCTTGACCTTACCTCCGATGATATTCCTGGTGTGATGTAGTTGCATCCTGAACTTGGTGTCTTTGTAGATTCTTCTAATTCCTCTGCTCCTTTTGATATCGGGCTATAGTCCTCCTCTTCATCGCAAGACCCTTCGTCTTCCTACGATCAAAGTTTGTGTTCACTCTCCTCAAACAGACTAGGATTATGTCGCTCTCTTTTGGTCTTTCTTCTTTTCTGTGATCTGAATCTCCTTCCACTCCTTAGGAATCTAGCTTCTAGTTCAGGTTCTGTACTTCCAAGGAACATATCAACTCACCCTTTTCCATTTTCTTAACAATTCGTCTGCAATATAACCTCCTTCCTGCGTATGCGACTCAGCTACTCAATTGCAAGATACCCTTCTCATAGACGAGCATCTTAACCCATTTACTGATAGAGAGCAAATATCTTCTTCGGGGTCTTTGGAAAACATTTCTTTCAGACTCACTATATGAGGTTATAGTGTCTACTGCAAACTCAGTAATATATCCTTGCAAGATACTGTCAACCAAAAAATCAACAACTCTAGATATGGTGTTACTTACACTGGTTACCTCACGAACCAACTGATCATTCCATTCGATAGCTTCTCTTCTCTAGAAATTTGTCTGTTTAGTCGCCAATCTTGACAACCACTCGTGCAGTATAACAGGGAGCTCTGCAAAAAAGATCTCATGGATATCAGAGTATATATACTCGTCTGCCCAATTTTTTGCGCTCAACCATGATCCCGCACTCTCTTCTTGCACGAATACTAGCATCTTAGATTCTATCCAATCCTCTATCTCTTTCTTCGTTGGGTGCCACAACATTTTCCTCGACTTAAATGCTTAAGGGTTCCGACAACAAAACCATATGTTCGCCTCTCTCTCCTTCTTTTCTAGACCCACGGTTCAACAACACCACAATACCGACAGTGAACCATAAGGCATTGGACCGACAAAGCAGGCTTAGTCAGTAACACTTGCGAGGCAGGCACAATCTCACCCGAGATATTTAATGGATAACTTCCAGAACCAGGTTTCTGCAGTTGGAGAGGGATTATAGTCCCTTGGTGCATAGCCAAGGTGCTCGACGAACGAAACATGACAATGGAGTCTATTACTGCGTGACTGGGCACAACTGTATGACAGTGCATGCGCAGCACGACCCCATCCTTAATCTTAAAAAATGGCACAACTAGTGCGACACAGTTGATTCCTTGTACTGACAAACAATGTGTGACTTATGATTTAACTTAGGAAATTAACTATAAGCTTATTCACACATTCCAACAATGCTTTAACAATCATTCATTCACTGATTAATAATATGTGGCCATACATTCAACAATAACTCAATCAACTTACAGTAAGAAAATACTTGACATTCACATAAACATTCAACATCAATCAATCATTCAACATAGGAATTAACATGGAAACCCATCTAGGAAAAACCACCAAGGTGCTCTTCATTTGGTATGAGAAATGGATATAGCACCTTGCAATCTGCACCCTACAGACTGATCTTATGATATGTCTTTCTGACTCAATCTTCTTGCTCTCATGCTCTCTAGTTTATTCTTCTACCTACTCCTACTGATCCCCACACAGCCTGGATTGACTCTTCTACCTACTGTTTGTGCACTCAGCTGCAGATCCCTTCTACCTCTAGCAGTCTGCGCACATAGCTGCAAGATCCGCGACTCAACAGCCTTCTACTGCTACCAGATTCTTATCTGAGTCTTCTTTTCCTCTAACCCTAAATTCCTTAACAAAATTGAGTGATTTGGTGAATGAACAACCAACCAACAACCAACAATCCACAACCAACAAAATGACAACTCTTATACAGAACGGGTTTTTCCTATTTATAACTTCTACAGAACCACGCAGGGTCGACTACATACTGTTCATTTGTTACAGGTCGTATTCAGCCATAAAAAATGGTAACAAGCTATCATGGACTGACACAAGGCACTATTGGTATGACTTACAAATATTCCTTCATACATAAGATGTCTATTGGCTTACACTGACTTTAGCAGCCACAATCTTCCAGACTTGTTGCTTTCTGGTCGTTACCTGTCTGCACGCTTGCAAGCTCGTCTTACCTCCGTTGCAGGCATGTCCTATCCTTCTGTGCTGGTCCCTTTTCTTCCTTCACGACCTACTTTCCTTCTTGTTCCGCGTGCAACTTTCCTTCCTTGCTTGCGCGCCAGCTTCTTCTTTGTGCACCTTTCTTGGCCCAACACATACACATGATATCCATGAAATAAAAATAAGATGGAAGCTCCAACTCTTTAAGGTCTTCCTATTTTTCCTACAATATAAATTGTAAGGGGGTTTTCATCCTCTTGAACTTCTACCTAAGAAATGAGATGGGTCTTATTTTATAGGTTCTTGCCTCAACAACTTTCTAATAAAATATCATAAAGAAAACTCTAGCAAATTATATATCCATATTTTCCTCTAAGAAATAATAATAAAATATCATTACGAAATAAGGCTCTTGGAGTCTTCTTGAAGTAGGACACTCCATTAGGGATGAAAAGATGCTTACAGGCCTTTGTATCCATGTGTCACCTCCCTATAAAAATTCTCCTCAAGACATTCTTTTCACCCTTTTAAATCCTTAAAATATGCTAAAAAACAACCTCCAATAAATTATGCCTTCATAAATGATAGATCCAAACTTACTTTTCAAACAAATAGAACCACCTGTCAAATGACAACTCCATATGTAGGGTGTTCTCTCAACTGGGCCCATCCTTCAACAACCAAATCCATAAAGCACCCAAGAATTCATTTAGAAGGGAACACTCCTCTATAATTGTATATGAATCCATTAATAAAGATCCAACTTGTAACATTACCTTTCTTCATAAGTAGGGTGCTCTTCCTCATAAGTGATTTCTGCCTTGTTTCTTAAGCATATGAGTGGTTAGGTCCATATAACACCCTCATAAGGTGGGAAATCCTTAATATTGTCAAATCTGCCTTCATTCTAAGCACTAATGTTGGCCTAAGGACCACTTTCAACTAGTTTTAGGCCAATGCTCCTCTAAATAAGTGGCCATTCAACTTCCTCTTCATAAAACAAAGAATGAGGACTCCTTGGAACCCTCTGTTAGGTTTTTATCATTTAAGCAATATGATCTTAGGATCTTATCTAAGAGAATAACACGCACAACAATAATCACAAGAGACAAGAGACATAGAATTTTCCTCGGGGAAACCATAAAGGGGAAAACCCCGCAACTTCCTCAGAGATAGAATGAGCACCAATGGCAGCAGTAAAACCAAAAGATAGAAAAGATGATCTCCAACAACTATTCTCTCTCTCACTTGTGTGAGCACTTCCTCTCTCACTCATGTGCCCCAGTTGAGTGAGTGTGTGTGACAAATAGAGAGTCTCACTCTCTATTTATACTAGTTTCTGACTTTTACAATTACTTACCACGGTCGACATCTCTAAGAGAGTCTAATAACCCTAGTGCCCCTCAATTGTGGGGACTTCCCCCCCCCCCCGATCAACAAAGAGGGTTAACCTTAACTCAATTGTGGGGACTATTGCCTCGACTTACAACAGAGGGTTAACCTCATTGACTTTACATGACTTTATTATATTAATGACTCTCCTGATAGGAATATCGGGGTACAATGAAATACAAAATGATTCTCTCGATAGGAACATCGAGGTACAATATAAGATATACAAGTGAATACATTCTAAAGTTACAAATACATCAGCACTCCCTCTTAACTAGGAAGGTATTCTCTTAACACAATTCATCAGCACATGTCTTCTTCTTTGGATCATCATTAAAGCTGGATCATCACTAGATCATCATCAAAGATGGATCATCACTAGATCAATATCAAGTCTGGATCATCATTGGATCAACATCAAGTATGGATCATCACTGGATCAACACCAAGTCTGGATCACCACTAGATCATCATCAAAGCTAGATCATCACTTGATCATCACTAGATCATCATCATTGCTTCCGCTATCTCGATCAACTAGTTCTATCTCTCAATTCTTCTCGTCATAAGAAGTTCTACAGAGCCAGCCCTTTTTCATGCTGGTTGCAGGCCTAGCCTCCATGTAGGTGTTCATCTTCTTTAACACTTATATCTGACCATGGGAGGAACACATCCAAGAACCATGTGAGAAAGGCCGAGCACTTATCTTCACTAGCATGATAGGAAACACCTACTATCATCTGTGAAAAGGCCTAGCACTTACAATCACCAGCATGGTAGGACACACCTACTACCATCTGTGAAAAGGCCTAGCACTTACAATCACCAGCATGGTAGGACACACCTACTACCATATGTCAAAAGGCCTAGCTCTTACAACCATCAGCATGATAGGACACACCTACTATCATCTGTGGAAAGGCCCAACTCTTACAACCATCAACATAATAGGACACACCTACTATCATCTGTGGAAAGGCCCTGAAATTACAACTGATCATGTGGGAGCCAATCCCACAGTCATATTAGAATGGATCTGCACTTACATCTGACCATGTGGGAGCCAATCCCATCGTCATATCAGAATGGATCTGCACTTACATCTGACCATGGAAGGAACCAATCCTACCATGTCAAAAAGGCTCTCAGACTCATCACTTCCCCTTGGAAGGAACCTTGATCTTGAGAACACCAAGCTTCTCCCTGAAGTACTCAAACTTCACTCTAGCTAACGGCTTCGGCAACACATCAGCTATCTGTTCGTCCATTGCAACATATTGGAGCTTTATTGCTCCTCTTTGCACCATATCCATGATATAGTGATATTTTATCTCGATATGCTTCGACTTGTCATGGAACACTGGGTTCTCTGACAACTTCACACAACTCTGCTTGTCACAATATATACAAATAGCATCCAATTGGAGATCAAACAAGTCACATAGTATCTTCCTTAGCCACACTACCGAACAACTAGCTGAACAAGCTGCAACATACTCTGCTTTGGCTGTACTCAGTGCCACAAAGGATTTCTTCCTGGTAAACCAAGAGATCACACCTGGTCCCATACTGAAGCAGCACCCTAAACTGCTCTTCCCATCAATGGCATTGCCTGCCTAATCTGAATCCACATAACCTTCCAGGTTAATATTCTGATTCGCCTCATACTTGAGCCCATAATCAACTGTACCCTTCAGGTACCTCAGAATATGCTTTGCAGCAATCAAGTGAACATGTCTTGGATCTGTCAGGAACTGGCTCAATGTGTTCACAACAAAGCAAATATCACATCTCGTGTTCATTAGGTACATCAAGGACCCAATCATCTGACGATACATCGTAGCATCAACCTACTAGGATGAAGCATCACTCAATAGCTTTAGGTTCGATGCCATAGGTGTGGTCATGGCCTTGCAGTCCATCATCCCAAACCTCTTTAATATCTCTACTGCATACTTCCCTTGTCCCAGGGAGATTCCATCCGCACTCTGCCACACCTCCATGCCTAGAAAGTAATGCATCATACCCAAGTCCTTCATCTCGAACTCATCAGCCAACTTCATCTTTGAGTCTGTAATCAACCCATCTACACCTGTTAAAAACAGGTCATCTACATATAGTAGGAGCATCACTAGGTTCCCTTATTAAACCTTGTAGTAAAGGTTGGAATCTGCTTTACTCTTGGTAAAGTCCAAGCTAGTCAGGAATCTATCAATTCTGTTGTACCATGTCCTGGGTGCATGTTTCAAACCGTACAGGGCTTTCTTTAATCTGCACACATGAGTCTCCCTATCATGTGTCTCAAAACCATGTGGCTGCTCCACATACACTTCCTCTTCTAATACACCATTCAAGAAAGTAGTCTTGACATCCATCTGGTTTACCTTCCATTTCATGACTACAGCCAGAGCTAGTACTGATCTGCTGGAAGTGTATCTGGCTACAGGTGCAAAAGTCTCTTCATAATCTATTCGTTCTTTCTGGGAGAAGTCACAAGCCACAAATCTTGCTTTATATTTCTCTATGCTACCATCTACAACATGCTTGATCTTGTATATCCATTTGGAAGTAACAACAGACTTCCCTTTTGGTCATGATGCTGCATCCTAGACATCATTCTTCTTGAACTGGTATTCTCCTTCCCTTTCTTCTTGGATACTTCTTCATAGCTGGAAGGCTCTGCATCAATGATGTCGCTCAACAGGTCACATAACTGGAGTGTCTTTCATGACTACAGCCAGAGCTAGTACTGATCTGCTGGAAGTGTATCTAGCTACAGGTGCAAAAGTCTCTTCATAATCTATTCCTTCTTTTTGGGAGAAGTCACGAGCCACAAATCTTGCTTTATATTTCTCTATGCTACCATCTACAGCATGCTTGATCTTGTATATCCATTTGGAAGTAACAACAGACTTCCCTTTTGGTCATGATGCTGCATCCTAGACATCATTCTTCTTGAACTGGTATTCTCCTTCCCTTTCTTCTTGGATACTTCTTCATAGCTAGAAGGCTCTGCATCAATGATGTCGCTCAACAGGTCACATAACTAGAGTGTCTATGAGGCCTCTTTCTTTCTTTGAAAGTATCATCATATTATTCATCATCTTGGATTCTTTCTTGAACTGTTGTCACTTGTTCTTCAGAACAAGTCTCATCCTTCTTTTCTTGTAGGTGATTGTACGAGATCTTTCCTACAAGTCAAATGCATTTGTATGGTTAGAAACATTTCATAAGGCATATTCACAATGAAAAATTCTGATGCATAAAAATATAATCATGCAACTATTTTAGCCAATACAACATTCATCCATATCTCATGGAAACTTTTCTAGATGCCTTCCATCTCTACTAAGACATCATTGAGATTGTGCACTAATCCAATATGTCAACAAAGAGGTTTCATTCTAGATAAGTAGCAATGGAGAGTTGTATAGCACCATGAGCTACTTACCCATGACATGCATATTAGTAGTATATTTTCATTAATGCAAACATTCTATCATGCATAATAGAGTCAACTGAATATGAACAAATGCATAACAAAACAATATCATGAAATGACAATTAAATACTTATCTTTATTTGTTTTGTAGGTAGACTCCTTTCAGCTTCATCATCTTCTTCATTCATAACAACATCATTTCTTATCCAAATGCTTAAGATGGATAATAGGTTCTTCAAGAATTGTGTTCTTCATATTCCTCGTCCCTTGAGGTATCTTCTTTGAATCGCGAAATCTTGATCTTTAGTTGCTCCCATCTTCTTTTATCTTATTATGAGTCGAGCTTCTTCTTCTGTGTGCTCTTCCCAAAGTCTACTGAAAGTAATCACTTCCTTCTAGCACACATTCCTTGAATGAATGAATCCCATGATCCTGGGAGGCCATTCAAGGTGGTTATCACAACTTCCGCATTCTCCACTTCTTCTTCTACTACTTCAAGTTGTTCTTTGATTTGAGAGACCCTTGTAAAGGATAATTGTATGGTCTATGCATTCTTCACATTCTTCCACTGGTTTCTCAAAGTCATCTTTCGATTTATGTTCTTCCCTTCAAATAGACTGGTCAAGGAATCAAAACATCTCTTTAGGTGTCTTTAAGGAAGACATTTGTGATATAAGGTGATCCTTGATTGAATCAACAATAATCTTCTTGGCCTTGACCAAGTTCTTCCTGTGTAAGGCTTTAGCCTCATCTCCCTCTGGAACTAGAACCTCTCTACTCATGTAGGTGTCTAATTCATTTCCTTCAAGAACTAGTGAGATCCTATACTTCCATGCTTGGAAGTTGTCAGCTTCACCAAGCTTGTCATCAAGCTGGTGTGATTAGTCATTTTGAAACGAGAACTTCAACTGTAAATAGCAAAAGATTAGATCTTACCGATTTGAGGTGTCCATTCTGGTTCTAGAGCTAGCTGATTTAGGGTTTGTCAGAGAAACCCTAATTTTTAAAACTTGGAATTTCAAACTTCTAATTGGATAGAAATATAGGCATCTTCAAGGCGAGCTTTCCAATGTATTAATTTTCTAAAAACAATGGAGGGAAGCTCCCGGAACAGGAAGCCCTAGTTTACCAATTTCTTCTAGAAAAATGCCTAATACTCTTTCCGCGGTATCTACGAAAGTACTGGTCCTATGTGTCTAAAATTTCATACTAAGGTAACCTCGTCTGTCCTATTTCCAACACCATAGGTTTTACAAGAAATGGTTTCACCAATTGGGACTTATGAGAGTTTTTCCAAGGTGACTTATTTTAGGACTATTCAACATAGAAAACTTGTACGGACTTCCACATGTCCTTGTTTTATCATCAGGGTCTGAAACTTTTACCACATAAAGTACAGTCTGTGCCCTATCTGGAACATCTTGCGAAATTTCATTTGGACCTTTGTAGCCCAAGATATAGCAATTCTCCCTAGTTGTCTTGTTTAGGGATGAATCCTGGAAGAGGCTAGAACCCTGATTTGGAGAAAACATATCTCCCAGAATATAGTGAATCTAAGGATGAAATTTTTACATAGGGCACATCAGGATTTTATCTTCGGCTTGTGAAAATTTCGACCCCTAAGACTTCTTCAATCATGAGATATAGGGAATGTACCAAAACTACACATTTTAGTATTTTACGGTTTTTCAAGCTCGGGGTCAAACTAGGGTTTGACTTTCTCGAAGTTACCCAACCAAAAATCTCGACCTTGATCTCTAAACTTCTATTTTGATGAGGAGAGCAATCTTATGCTGGGTTCACTCAAAAATTCCTCTTTTGTGAAAAGCCCTAATTTTCCGCAGCAAAAATTGAAAATGCCAGAATCAAATTCTGCTTTGATAGAAAGATGCGCCCTTCAATGGAGAGTTAGCCTAACATCCTTTTGCTGATGGATTGTGGAGACAGACCCAAAAAGTAAGAAGCCCTAACTTTTGCAGCTGCATAGTGTCTTCTTCTCATGTTAGATATGATCCCATGTTAGATTTTTATCATTTAAGAAATATGATCTTAGGATCTTATCTAAGAGAATAACATGCAAAGCAATAATCACAAGAGATAAGAGACCGAATTTTCCTTGGGCAAACCATAAAGGAGAAAACCCCACAATTTCCTCAAAGATAGAATGAGCACCAATGACAGCAATAAAACCCAAAGACGGAAAATATGATCTCCAACAACTGTTCTCTCTCTCACTTGTGTGAGCACTTCCTCTCTCACTCATGTGCCCCGGTTGAGTGAGTGTGTGTGACAAATAGAGAGTCTTACTCTCTATTTATACTAGTTTCCGACTTTTACAATTACTTACCAGGGTCGACATCTCTAGGAGAGTCTAATAACCCTAGTGCCCCTCAACTGTGAAGACTTTCCCCCCCAATCAACAAGGAGGGTTAACCTTAACTCAATTGTGGGGACTATTTCCCCGACTTACAATGGAGGTTTAACCTCATTGAATTTACATGACTTTATTATATTAATGACTCTCCAGATTGGAACATCGGGGTACAATGAAATACAAAATGATTCTCCCGATAGGAACATTGGGGTACAATATAAGATATACAAGTGAATACATTCTAAAGTTACAAATACATCAGCACCCTCCTAAACTAAGGTGTAGCCTTATAATAGTTGACGTGGCCCTATAAAAGTAGGTGTTTGAACCTTGTGAAATATGCTAGAGAGTACACAATGCTACCAAATACGTAGAATATTCATCATACAATGTAGCTCATGTTGTGAGAAATACCTCTAAATATGCAGCTCATACCTTGAGAACTTTGAAGACATCACAAAGGCACCCTCCAATGGAGAAATGTGCATTAAAAATATATAGACAAATGATCAAAATGGTGAATTGTTGTCAGATATAAAACAGTACCTCCAAATATGTCAAATCAACAATGAAGGACACCTCCAAATAATCACGTGGATCTCCATCACTATCTCTCCTATGCTTGATCAATAGGGTGATGCATGAACTAATGACTTGAATACCAAGATTCTAAAGTTTACATCTATTGGTACAATGTTGCTAAAAAGAATGTCTCCAAAAAGCAAAATAAACTTGTAGTTTCAAGGTACTAATTGCTTTATTTAAGAAATTATCTACTTGATTTCACTTGATGACAAGTCGACCTTCGAGGTTGGGGCTTGATAGCTTTTATATTTGTGGTTTTGTTGGAATGTGTGTAGATCGACTGGCTCTTGGATAGATGTGCTTAAGTAGCATCAAAACTTGAACTTATGTGCTAGAATGACAGGTACTTGAGAATTGTTGCTTGTAAAGTTCACTAGCATGTGGAGTTACTATGTTCTAGTTCACGTAAGGATGTGTGCATGTTGACTTATGTTGGATAGTTAAGAAAATCCTAGGTGTGACATTCATTGCCATCATTGAAGCATTTCTTGTAACATCCTTTTAACTTATCATCTTGCTATCCTTTCTAAGTTGAATTTCAACACTTCAACTAATATTTTACAAATTTATTGCTCGCATTCTTCAATTTAGTTGGCAATTTTTTTGTTTATGATTTTCAATTTTTCCTCTGCTTGTTTTTTTTCTTAAAAAAAAAAAAATACCCAACCTATTTGAAGAGGGCTTGAACATGGATGTGCTACATTGGCTATCTTGTTCTTTTTTGTCACTTTCTTCATCTCCTTGATAAGGATTTTATTATGATCTTTTTTGTTTTCACAAGGAAAACCTCGTGAAGAAACTTTGAGAGTAGTTTTTTGCATACCACAAATGCCATCCAATGTGGATTATGTTTGATTACAACTAGTCTAATAGGGAATTTGAGCTAGGCATGTAACAAAGGAAGCTAGCCTAGGGGATTGACCTTGATACCGCTTACATGAAGCTCAAGCAACTCGACCATTCGGGCTAACCCATTGGAATTTTGGATAGATGAACATTTTTTCCCAATTCTTTTGTAAAATTGGATCGTGTTTTTAAAAAGTATTTCTGAATATCATACCAATTTTAATGGTTTCTCCAATTTTCTTATTTTTAACTTGATTTCCACCATTTTACCATTCATCCAAGAATAATTCATAAAATTTGATATTTTTTATATTTAACATCTCCCTTCTATTAAAAGTGTTCCCCATCTTTAGGCTTCTTCTTCTTAACTCATTGCATACATAATAATTGCACATGCAATATTTTCTCTTACAATAAAAAAAAAATTCTTCAATACTCACTCCATCTAGTTCTCGTATAAAGATAGGATTTATGTTGATACCTTTAGTTCCTTTTTAACCTTCTTTCCTTTTGAAAATATCCTTCAATAAAAAATACCACTCCTTCCCTCTAAGATATTTGACTGTGTGCTATCAACACAACTTGAAATTAATATAACAAACAACTCCTAACATCTAAAAAGTTGCAACTCCAGATAACTCTTAATGATTTTAAATGCAAAATCAATAACTTGTCAAATAATCATATCCACTTG
Source organism: Pseudotsuga menziesii (assembly GCA_001517045.1). Taxonomy (NCBI): domain Eukaryota; kingdom Viridiplantae; phylum Streptophyta; class Pinopsida; order Pinales; family Pinaceae; genus Pseudotsuga; species Pseudotsuga menziesii. The sequence continues at coordinate 194,425 of LPNX010880091.1, read as the reverse complement.
TATATGATGATGGACGAAGCTTGTTTATATAGCAATCAAATTATGTTCATCTAGGCCCTAGCTAGCACAAACTTACATTTATAATAATATTAGCCAACATAGAGCCCCTCTTCACTTTGGATCTATTAAACATCGAACTTACATTTATAATAATATTAGCCAACATAGAGCCCCTCTTCACTTTGGATCTATTAAACATCGAACAGATACTAAGAAAAATTATTTTAGTTAAATTTTAGTTTTGTATTAAGCTGACATGAGCATTACCAAAGGATGGGAGGACTTCAAAATTGGGCTATAAAACACAACTTGCTTCTCTCAATGCAATTAGATTAATTACACACCAATAATTAGTCCAAAATGTTTATAGTAAATCGGAAAACTATACCCAAAACTAAAATATATGATGGCCACATTTTTGAAAGACGAACAAAGGTAATCCTAATTGGCTAAATCAGTGTATCTTCTTCCATTTTTTTTCACTGGCTTCAAAACAAGAGTCTATGCACCACTCTACATTATACCTTAACTCTTGAATGTAGCAAGTTCATTCAACCCAAAAAAAACCAATCCTATTTCGTGAATTCTCGCATATATCAAGCTATATAGCATCTCTAAAACAATAGCTGCTTCACATTTTAAAAATATCTTCAGTAACGAAAGTGTTCTATTGGAACAAAAAATATTCAATCAATACGTCTTGACAAAAAGCAATGGTAGTTATACAATGCATTTTTGTACGATATCCCTTGAGAATGTTGACCATCAAGATCTACATTAAGGTACAAAGTAGTTCTGATTATCCATAACTAATTTGCCTTGGAACTCTAGTTTTATATTAGAAAACAATTGACGAGATACAATGCTGTCATTCATCATAATAAAACTAATGATGAATATGCATCAGTTTGACAAGGGAACTGCACTTGACGCACTATTTTCCACATTCAGTAGACTATACAATAAAATGGACGAAGTTTTCAGTGAGCATTCTGAACCTCATGTTGAAAAAGCAGGCTTAACAGCTCCAATGGCATTTTTTATCATCAAATTCAAACATATAAGAGCAGCCATTTCCAACTTATGCGATTACTATATAACTAGGAAGCCGAAGACTGCCATCATCTTCTTGTAATTGTAATGGCTGTGTAGAAAAAGAATGTCGAACCTTTGCATGATTCTCTGCTTGTTTTTGGAAATGTTTTACAATACCTTGCAACTCCATTTTACGCACTGCGACCTGTTCTTCTGTGATAGGTCGTTTTAATCCAAAATAGAGAACTCCACCACCAATCAGAGTCACGCCTAAAAGGAATAATATTGCAGTAAACACACTAAATGCATATGGTGTATTTTGTCCACCAGGGATACCATCAAGATTAATTCCAAAAAGCCCCGTAAGTATAGAAAGAATAAGGCCCCCACCTCCCAAAACCGATATGTTATGTGTAATACGGATACTTTTGTCCTGCATGAACAATTGTATGGTTGTAAGAATCCATTCAGAATTGATCTTCTGTTTATAGTCTATACAGATGGGTGCATTCAAATCTAAAATCTTACCTGTAACCATGCTCGCACATTGTTCTGCATAACATCTTGAACAGTAAAGAGCCGGTCTCGAACAGCTTCTTGCTCACCAATCATTTCTCGTGTGCTTGCTCTTACCTTTTTCAATATTTTCTGTGTGAATTCACCCCTCAAATGCTCTGAAAGCTCAAATATAATTTCCTCTCTGGCATGTAGAGACCATTTCACTCTAATAACCTACACAAATGTTCCAAACCAGCAATTTTCTTGTGCTCTATTTTCATGAAATAAAAACAATACTTTGAAAAGAAAGGGATCATAATAAACTAATATTAACTTACTTTGCTGCACATATTCTGTTTATCACTGAAGAAAGATAGAATTTGTACAGAATTGGAAAACATCTTGCTATTATGTTTATGGAAATAATTTTTTTCCAGGCATGGATAGGAATATTTTGCTGCTTTAACTGTGGCAAGAAAAAAAAAAGACATATCACGCTTTAAAAAGTTGCAGCATCCCTCTCAAAATCATTAACGTCACACACACACTGTCAATTTGAGACAGCCTTTTGGATGGTCTTACTCCACAAATATAAGTTACCCGAAACAGGGAAACTGTTGGATCTGAGATCCAGAGAGAAAATAATACACAGAATATTAATAACAGACATTCATCAACGAACACAAGAGTTTACTGTGGTAAAACCTCTGAGAAGGAAACATCCACGGAGCAATGGTATCGGTCTTCTTTATTATTCAATGAATGAAGATTACAACAGCTTACAACTCTCCGACTCTTCTCTACGAAAATACAAGAAATATATACATTTCTTTCATGGTTACTCTTAACTAAACAAACTAAATTAATTCGGTAAGTCCGTTATGCAGCCACTAAGAGAACGGTGGTTACCCGTTTCCAACAATCTCCACCTTGACAACAATTTACCTGATACCTTGCTCATTGCTCTATTCATCACCTTTCCTGCAAGCCTAGAGAAGCTAGGCACCATCGTAGCTTCTCTAAAGTAACCGGTTTCGTGAACATGTCTGCACTATTCTCTTTAGTGTGAACCTTTTCAAGAACCACTCCACCTTCATCAACAACATGTCTAGCAAAATGGTATTTTACGGGAATATGCCTTGTCTTACTGTGATAAGCTGGATTTTTAGCCAAATGAATAGCACTTTGACTATCACAAAAAACTTTTATAGTGTTCTGAACTTTTCCTAACTCACCCAGCAAACCTTTTAACTAGACTGCCTCTTTGCAAGCATGTGAAGCAGCTATATATTCTGCTTCTGTAGTGGATAAAGCAACAATATTCTGAAGCTTTGAAATCCAACTAATAGCTCCACTTCCAAGAGTAAAAACATAACCTGAAGTGGACCTCCTTTTGTCCAACTCACCTGCAAAATCAGAATCAACATCACCACAGACTTCATCACTACAACCATCAAAAGTGATACAATAGTTGCTTGTGCCTCTTAAATACTGAAGCACTCATTTCACTGTTTCCCAATGCTCTTTTCCTGGATTTGCCATGTACCTACTGACAACACCAACTGCATGTGAAATATCCGGTCTTGTACTTATCATCGCATACATTAGACTTCCTACTACATTAGCATATGGTATATGAGACATACACTGCTTTTCTTCATCATTTTTAGGACTCAAACCCGAAGAAATATTGAAATGAGAAGCTAAAGGGATATTAACATGTTTCACCTTATTCATATCGAATCTCTGATGTATTTTCTCCACATACTTCTTTTGTGATAACCACAACTTGCCATTTTTCCTGTCTCTATGTATCTGCATGCCCAAGATCTGATTTGCTACTCCTAGATCCTTCATATCAAATGTCATAGCTAACCGAGCCTTTAACTTGCTGATTTCAAACATGCTCTTGCTTGCGACAAGCATATCATCAACATATAACACCAAAATAATGAACATGCCATTTTCCAACTTTTTAAAGTACACAATGATCATACTCACTCCTGGTAAAATTCTGACTCACCATGAAAGAATCAAATTTCTTATACCATTGCCTGAGAGACTGCCTCAGGACATACAATGACTTTCTAAGCTTGCAAACAAACCTCTTGTTGCGATTCTGAACGAACCCTTCTGGTTGTTCCATGAAAATTTATTCATCTAGATCCCCATGTAAGAAAGTTGTTTTGACATCTAGCTGCTCTAATTCCAAAGCATACGAGGCAACTAGTGCTAACAAAATTCTGATAGAAACAAGGTTTACAACTAGTGAAAAAATCTCATGAAAGTCAATACCTGCTTTTTGAGAAAACCCTTTTGCAACCAGTCTCGCTTTGTACTTCGGTACAGTGTCATCAGCGCCTTTCTTCAGTTTGTACACCCATTTGCAGCCAACCACTTTCCTACCCTCCGGAAGTTCCATAAGATCCCATGTCTTGTTCTTTGCCAAAGAATCCATTTCTTCTTTCATTGCAAGTTTTCATTTGTCACTGTCAGACACTTTCAATGCTTCCTGATAACTGTCAGGTTCTCCTTCATTTGAAATTAAAGCAATAGATGTGACAAAATCATCACACCTCTTTGGAAAAGTTCTGTTCGGTGTAGATCTTCATAGAGATTGCTGTGGTATCTCCTTTATTTCTGTCTGTTCATCATTCTCTTCCTGAGGAGTGTCCACATGAATATCCTCTTCTTGGACATCCTCATGATTCCCCTTTGTAGATGACTCAGTATCAAACTGAACTTGCTGAAACTGTGGAACATTAGCCTGTTTCAAATCATTACTCACATCTAAATTTGATAGAGAAAGTTTATTAAATGTAACATCTTTGTTTATGATGATTTTGTGGACAGTAGGATTCCACAATCTATATCCCTTAACACCATCACCATAGCCAACAAAGATTAATTTTCTTGATTTAGGATCTAATTTGGACCACTGATTTTTGGGAATAAGAGCATATGCTTCACAACCAAATACTCTAAGATTAGAATAATCACATTTTTGACCTGTCCATAACTCTTCAGGAATTTTGCGGTCAATGGCCGTTGATGGTGATCAATTGACCAGGTAACAAGCTGTAAGCAATGCCTCTCCCCACAATTCCTGTTGCAAGTTCACATTACTGAGCATACTCCTTGCTCTTTCAAGAAGAATCTTGTTCCTGCGTTCAGTAACGCCATTCTATTGCGGAGTGTAAACAGTGGTCTTATGCCTCTCGATCCCATCATTCTTGCAATAATTATCAAATTCCTTATAAGTAAACTCGGTTCCATTATCTGTTCTAAGACATTTAATGAACCTGCTAGTGCTCTTTTCAACCAAAGCTCTAAACTGCTTAAATATATCAAAACCATCAACTTTACTCTTTAACAAATAGATCCATACTTTCCTCGAGTAATCATCTATAAAACTGACGAAATATGATCATCCCCCATAAGAACTTTTAGGAGATGGTCCAAATAGATCAGAATGAATATAGTCTAGGATACCTTTACTAATGTGTTTTCCAGATTTAAATTTTTGTCTAGCTTGTTTTCCATAAACACAATGCTCACAAAAATTCAAATCTACATATTTTAAACTAGGAAGCAACTTCCGATCAGCAAGTACCTTCATTCCTCTTTCGCTGATATGACCTAACCGCTGATGCCATAGACGAGTGAAGTCTGTTGCACCAATTGAAGCTACTATTGCTTGATCGATTTTTGTTCTCCCTTCAAGTTTATACAAGTTCCCGACTCTGTTTGCCTTCATAACAACCAAGATACCTTTCGATATCTTCATGACTCCACCTTGAACCGCAAATTTGTAATCAGCATTATCAAAAACTCCCATTGATATCAAGTTCTTCCTTAGTTCAGGTACATATCTCACATCTGTTAGAGTCCTAACAATCCCATCATACATTTTAATTCTGATACTCCCTATCCCAACAGTTTTACATGTAACATTATTTCCCACATAAACTATACCTTCATCTACAGATTGGTATGTGTGAAACCAACTTCTATGGAGACACATGTGATGAGATGCTCCAGAATCAACTAACCAACCATAATGATATTCTAAGACATTAGAAGTAGTTAATACCTCATCAATCATACCTGAATAATTTTATGCTATGTTTGCCTCATTTGTAGAGTTCTCCTGCCTAGAAGCTTGCTTTCGTTTCCAGCAGTCTTTTTTAAAATGTCCTGCTTTATTGCAAAACCAACACTTCAATTTACTCTTTTTTCCCTTCGACTTTGATCTTGTTGTACCCCTTGAATGTTGTCCTCTTTCACTGGTTCTTCCCCTGGTCACCATTACTTCTGATGTCGAGTTTTCAAGACTAGATTTCTTTCGATTTTCCTCAGAAGTTAAGGCTCCCACAACATCATCAAAGGTAATAGGCTCAACAGAAATAAAACTTATTGAGGTTACAAAATGTGCCCATGACTCTGGTAGAGAGCACAACATTAAAATCACCTTGTCTTCAGAACTAATAATATCTTCCATACTAGACAACTGACAAACAAGAGTATTGAACGCATTCAAGTGATCAAAATTTTTTGTACCTTCTTTCATACGCAACGTAAATAACTGCCGCTTCAGGAGGATTTTATTTGTCAAGGATTTGGTCATATACAAACTTTCCAGTTTTTTCGAGAGACCTGCTGTTGTAGTTTCAGACACAATGTTAAATAAAACATCATCGCCCAAGCATAATAAAATAGCACTCAGAGCTTTTTCATCTATCTCGTTCTAGCCTTCATTGGACATATAATAGGGTTTCTTGGTTTTCCCTACCAGTTCCTTCACCATTCCTTGCTATACCACCATATCCCTCATCTTGACCTTCCACAGCTTGAAATTGTTGCTCCCATTGAATTTTTCAATTTCAAATTTAAAACTTCGTGTTTTCGCCATTTTCTCAAGAAATTTTTAAATATCATTGCTATTTACTTTTATTGGAAATATTTATTTTCTTGAACAAAAAATATTCCTGAACAAAAAACAACCGTTCCGAGCTTGAATGGGTTGAATTTTTATTTAATATATATATATATATATATATATATATATATATATATATATATTCCAATAAAAATTAGCAAATTTTTTTTAATTCCAAACTTCCAAATAAACTTGACAGAGTTTTTTATTACTTCAAACTTCCAATAAACTTTAGGCTTTAATTTTTATTCTAAACTTCCAAAACTCTTAATAAACTTCCAATAAAAGCTCAGTTTTTTTATTCAAAATTCCACCTTAAAAAAAAATTCCAATAAATAAAAAATTGCTTTTTTATTTATTATTTATGATGCAGCACCCACGCATCAGCTTTTCTCCCAAGAAGCACCGGCAGTAGCACTGGCTCCTCTTCCCCGGCACTTCTTCCTCCTTCACGCTGGCATTCACCTTCACTAGTCACAACTGCTTGCACTAGCAGATGCGATCTCAGGCAACAGATGGGATCTCTCTTCGTGCGGGTCAACAACACATAGAACCTCTCTTCGAGCGGGTCAGCAACAGACAGAACCTCCCTTACTTACAGCGTAGTAACTCTTTGAGCCCTTCACGATGACACCGTCTTCAGCAAAAGCAACAGCCACTTCCACTGATTTGGATTCTACCACATAGTCTCAGCACTTAGGCTCTGATACCACTTGTTGGATCTGAGATCCAAAGAGAAAATAATACACAGAATATTAATAACAAACATTCATCAATGAACACAAGAGTTTACTGTGGTAAAACCTCCGAGAGGGAAACATCCACGAAGCAATGGTATCAGTCTTCCTTATTATTCAATGAATGAAAATTACAACAGCTTACAACTCTCCAACTCTTCTCTACAAGAATACAAGAAATATATACATTTCTTTCATGGTTACTCTTAACTGAACAAACTAAATTAAATTTGGTAAGTCCGTTATGCAGCCACCGAGAGAACGGTTGTCACCCGTTTCCAACAGAAACAATTACAGCTTCCTAACCAAAAATGAGTTCTAGAAGCACCACTTTCAAAATATTAGGAAGTGGGGAAGTGGGAGAGAGTAAATATTTCAATGTTCATAAACAAGGATACAATCATTCATCGATTCATATAGATGCATAATACTCGTGTTAATGCTTATAGCCAAAATTTGACTTTATTTATCAAGATTTAGGCAATTAAAATGGAAACGATTACATCGAATGCACAACAAAAAAATTACTTCATAACTTAAACAATACACTCAATCTACAATTTAAAAGGACATTAGGTGTCAAGCTCATTGTTGGGGTTCTAGTTCTGGCCAAATTTTTGTTAATTGTTGGGGTTCTAGTTCTGGCCAAATTTGAGCCGCCATTTGATGAACATGGTCAATGTTCATATTCAGTGCAGCAGAAGTTCAGAATCATTTGCCTAGCTAATTTTGGTTGGTCATTTTTATTTTTATGTTGAAATGACTATGCCTCATGGGGTTTTTGTAATAAATTGTGCTAGTAGGGGTTTTGAGTGGCTCGGTCCCCTAAGACATAAAATTTCAACTAAGGTATTCTAAGGAGCTTTTTCCCTTGTCAATTATGCTTTGCCTATAGCTGAGTATATTCGATGAGGTTTTCTCCATCTTCCTCCAAAGCTAGAATGCCCGATTTTGAATTTTGGGCCTTGGGGGGTCATTTTCTAAGCCTCGAGTTGCTTTAAAAATTTGTCAATTTTTTTTATCGGCGGCATTGAGTTTTTTTATTTTTATTTTTTGTCTACAAGGAATAGTTAAAATTTTCAATTAATTAAACCATTTTGACCATGGTTTAATTGAAAATTTTCAATTTGTAATAATTGAGTGGTCCGGGGGATGTTTTTGGCAAATAAATAGCATCCCGAAGATCGGAATCTGCATGCTGACTAGAAGGGTGGCTGTGAGTCCATACACCAGCTCAAAAGGTGACTTTCCAGTTGAGTTCTTTTTAGTGATCCTACCTGCCCACACAACATACTTAATCTTGCTATCCCATGATCTCTTATTATCCCCCACAGTCTTCTTGAGGATAGACATTAATTTTTTATTGGTGGACTCGGCAAGTCCATTGCCCTATGGGTAATAATCAGATGAGTGGGATAGGATAATGCCATATTTGAAACATAAGTCATTGAATTTTTCGGAACTAGACGCTTTGGCATTATCGATTGTTATCTTAAGGGGAGTTCTGAATCAGGTGATGATTCTTTCTTCGATGAAATCAATAACAACCTTCTCGGTGGTGGTTTTAGTGGGTATGGCCTCTACCCACTTGGTGAAGTAATCAGTCGCTGTGAGAATCCAGCAAAAACCATTGCTGGAGTTATCCTTGAATTTGCCAATAAAATCAAGCCCCCACTGCTGAAAAGGGGCAAGGACGACAACTAGAGTAAGGGGAAGAGCTGCCAACTTCCGCTTCCCAGTGAAAAGCTGACACTCCTGGCAGCACTTGACATGCTTGTGAGCATCCGCAAAAATGGTTGGCCAGTAATATCCAGCTCTTAGAATTTTGTGGGCATTTGTATTTGCTGCATAATGACCTCCACAAAATCCTGAGTGAAACTTTGCTAATATCTTCTTAGAATCCTGTTCATTGATGCACCTACGTATAATACCATCTAGGTTCTGTTATCACATATATAGTAGCCAGGCTACCATATTCTATTTTTCAGACACAGTACATTTTTCAGCTAGATCTCTTACATATGAGATGCTGAGATGAGCATTTCTGATGGATCATTTTTGTATTAGTGGACTATTGTACTCTCCCATGCCAGGACTGAGTCTCAGGACACTTAGATTTGAGGACCAATATAGTCATTTATGTTATTTCAGAGTAGTAGTGGATGCCCAGTGATATATCAGTACTTTCTCATTGGATATGTAATGTTCCAGATGGATTATATTGCATGGATATGACTCAGTATTTTATATGGTGTTGTAGTTATTATTGCTCTTATATTGATTCTTGTGACATATATTGACTTGTGGTATCATGCTCTGGCGGTCATAATTATATGGACTTGGTTGTATATTATACTATGTATTGATGTCCTTACTCTGGCTTTGAAGTTCTTGATCTATACTCATTGGTTTTACCCTCCTTAGGGACAATAGAGGTGGTCATTCCCACCATTGTTTTGGCTTGCTAGTGTTGGCTCCATCATTTCATTGTCTTCATCCATCCATTACCTTCCAGTTTAATTTTCAACCCGACTGACTTCTTGACTTGTGGCATGGAGGACCTTTTTCCCCGCTAGAACCTTTGTTGGACAAGCCTCCCTGTTTACATTGTGTCTCAGCTCTGAGTTGGTGACAAAACTTGCCTTTGGTAAGTTGGATAGTATGCCTAAATCATTCTGGTCAGTTGTCCCGATGTTTGGCACTGTGCAGAATTCCCCCTAGTCACTTGAGATGTTGTTGGCTAAAACTAAAAGCTCATGTACTACTTTTATTGAAATATTAAATATGCGCCCATGGAAAATGAAAATTGTAAAACTGTGTTTCTTAACATATGTAAAAAGGGCAAGAGCAATGAAATGCTAAAATACTCCTTGAAGAGTATAAAAAAGGTCCAAAAAGCAATGGTTAAAAAATGTTATATCAAAGAATTGCTGACCTTGTTAAAAATAAATATGGCCTGGATGAAAGCTGCGATTGGCTGTGCTTTTGAGCACTGGTGAAGTCCCAAAGGGTTCATATTGGCCAAAAGGGCCACAGAATAAAATGTGATCCTAATGAAACTGGATCAAGATTGATGTAGACATGATGCCTAAGTTGAATAAGCACTCTCTAAACAACTCATCCATTTGTGAGGCACTGCCATTCCTTGTGCTGTTGTTTGTCCAGTATTGGTTATAGTGAGTTCTCACTTTCGTTGTCCAAAGTGTCATGATGTTGAATAAGAGGTCATCCTTTGCCTTAGCCTTGTCATTTCCACCTTTCACCTTTCATTAGCAAAATGACTACAGCTATGAAGTGAGTATAGTCTTGAAAGTCTGAGTCTAAGTAATAATAAATAAAGCTTGATATTTATAAGTATTTGCTGATGTACTGCCAGTGAAATGAATGCTATTTGTTGATTTTGTTACATGAATGAGTTGTAGAGCATGGTTTAAACTCTTAACACTTGCAGCAGATTGATCTATTCTGAGTTATTATTGGTGTTTGATTATTCATAGATGGTTATATTATTTATTGGTTATGATTGATGATTAGACAGAGACCTATGAGGGGTATGAGTATACACCTTTTATGGATTGGAACTCTCTGAGTCCAATGAGACAGTTTATTTCCAGTTCCGGGAACTTACAGATGTGATCAGGCTTATTCTGCTTTTCTGATGCAGTTTTTCTTCACAGATTGATTTGTTTGAGTAGGGAGATGTTTCAGTTGGATCTCCTAGGGCGTTGTATGGGAATAGGGGGGTGTAGCCACTTGTTTGTACCATTGTACCCCCATCCCAGAGCGCTTGGATGGCTCAATTTGACAATGCAGGCACCCTAGGAGGCTGTTTTAGCAGTATCACGTTTCTCGAGGTAGATTAAAAAATGATCAAATGGCTATTGAAGAAATCGATTTGGGCTACTAAGGCAAAGAAATGGCATGGGGTGAGTCACAATGATGAGAGTGATGTCTTCCACATCTTCTTCAGCAATTTCAGCATTTTAAGGGGCCTGCACCTATTTTTGGGCAAATTTTATATATTTTCTGAAGCTTTTTGGGAGACCCACGATTTCCTCAAGGAGGCACAAAAGTCAAAATTTTAAATTTGTTATATTATTTATTGTGCCATGCGGACACCCAAACGGAGTTAGTCAAACATTCCTTGGACCCACCATGTGCTTTCATTTATTTCTTGTTGAGTGGGTTACCTTTATTTGGGTGGTTTAAGTCCACTTTGGTAAATTATAATTATATTGATCCATGTATTGTATGTTGAGGTCATCTCAACCTAAGTTGCAGGAAACGTCATAAACCCCCCCGTACCAAGCTCGTTTCCGGTATGAAACGCTGAAACCCGTGTGATACGCCCTTGAAACGCGTTTCAGAAAGGACGAAACCGTACCACGATGATGAAACGCGTATCAGACAACTGGAAACTCGTTTCACACGCGTATCACCTCCCTCACGCCGCGTTTCACTTTCGGATTAGGGCAAAACCGGGCCCAGTTGACATTTAATTTGTTAATATATATAATTTCGTGGTCTAATACACATTTCGTGGTCATTTCGTGGTCATTTCATTGCAAGAGTCTCATCAGATATGCACAGTCTGTGACTCGTGAGCCAAGGTCGTGGTCTAATACACATTTCGTGGTCATTTTGTGGTCATTTCATTGCAAGAGTCTCAGCACATACGCACAGTCTGTGACTCGTGAGCCAAGGTTGAGTTCCATTGTGGAAAGGGAAGAGCAGGGTTTACATGTTTTTCAAGTTGTTAAAAGAGGGCACACATAGGGAAAAAACACCACAAGCCAGAATCACCACAGTCCTGTCTACAAGCACAATATTGCTGTCTTGTAGCAGCTTACTCCCTATTTCTGAGTTTAATCTCCTGTAGCAGCAAGTGTGCACTGGTTCACTGTAGTAAGAGGAAAGGAGAGGTCGCCTCAGCTTGGTTTGTGGCCAGAAATTGTTTGGAGGTCAAAATCGTGCTTTGTGGAGCGTTTCTCAACCATAACGAGTTACAAACTCTTCCAGGCATGTAATTTTCTTTGAATTAAAATATCAGATCTGAGAATTTCTTTAACTATGGTTGTTTGTGTTATGAAAGACTGTTGTTAGTGCTATTTTATTCCCTAAATATTGTCATAGCCAACCATGTCCCATATTGCTGCATGAAACTCCACATTACAACTAGAAAAAAATAGTGTCACACGCTGGGAGAGACTTGGGTCACCTACAGCGGCAGTGTAACTAATTGTTTGACAAAATATGTGAATAGCAGAAGTGTTTATTCTATCCATTACAGGTTTAATTAAGTACTGTGACAGTTCACATGATTTTAATATTGTAAGAGTATGCTGTTGGGATATTGTCATATTGTTTGAAATCTAGATTATTTCAAATTCCTGTATCTTGTGTGCAACTCCTTGATAAACATACACAGTCTAGATCTGGAATAAATCTACAGTCACACTTATATGCTTAGCAATACATTGTGAATGCCCAACAGTGATAGTGTGGGCCTGTGTGATAGCAGGAGTTATTTGTTGCTACAGCAATCTGAATTTCCAGATTCGTGGCATTTTAGGGCAGCAGAAGTCACTTCTTCCATCGATTTCACCAGCGAATTTTAAACAGCAACCATTTTTAGGCAGCTGAAGCAAACAGGTTTTCCAGTTAGGTGGCATTTTAGTGCAGCAGCAGTGCCATTTTGGTGTTTAGTGGTGAGCAACAGCCAACAAACAATCTGTCAGGGTTCTGTTTTTTTTTATTTGGTTTATGCTTCATTTTTTACAATTTTAATGCAAATTTGTTTTATTGTTTCACCTATTTTTTTGCAGACAGCAAAAGCTATGGCTGCCAATCAAGAAGCCACTTTTCCTCCACTGCCTAAGGCAAACAAAAGAACTGACTATTACCCATTATGGAGGCATGTTAAGAAGATTGCAAGAATTCCAGGTGGTGGTTCATGGGAATGGCGTTGCATGCTTTGCAATGGCCTGTATAAGGGCTCTTACCCAAGAGTGAGGGCACATTTTTTGCATGAAACCGGGAAAGGGGTTGACAGTTGCATGAAAACAAGTGATCCAGGGGAAAGGAGGAAGTTTGAGGATGAACAGCAAGAGGCTGATAGGGTTAAAAGAAGGCATGATGAGCTTAATAATGCCTCACGTCAAGCTCCGTCCATGGAGCCAAGGATTGTGTTGGAAGCAAGAAAGAGGAAGGCAGCTCAGAGTCAAATACAGGGACATGCATAAAAAATCAGCAATAGTTCTTCTCCTTCAATTCAAGACAGCAGGATAGCTAAAATGGTGGATGTGCAAGGGAGGGAAGAAGCTGAAACAAGAGTTGCTAGAGCCCTTTATGCTTGTGGCATCCCATTCAATGTGGTTCGGTCGCCTTATTGGCAAGACATGGTTAGGGCAATTAACACTGCTTCCAAAGGGTTCAAGGGGCCCAACTATGAAAAAGTACGAACCGATCCCCTAAAAAAAGAGAAGGAGCTTTTAGAGGATGTTCTATCACCTATTCGTTCTTCTTGGGGTAGCTCCGGTGTTACCATTGTCTCTGATGGATGGACAGATACTAGGCGAAGACCATTGATAAATATTATTGCCACTTCACCAAAAGGAGCAATGTTCCTAAAGGCTGAAGACTGTTCAGGGGAGGTAAAGGATGCTCCTTTTATTGCTGATGTTATAATGGCAGCTATTGAGAAAATAGGGCCTAGTAAGGTGGTGCAAGTTATCACAGATAATGCACCGGTTTGCAAAGCTGCGGGTCTAATTATTGAGAGCAGGTATGACCACATTTTTTGGACCCCATGCATTGTCCATAATCTGAATTTGATCTTCGAAGAAATTGACGACAAAGTTCCATGGATAAAGGAACTAACAGGGCAAGCAAGGGAGATAATTAAATTCATCACCAACCACCACCAGTCTCAAGCAATATTTCGAGAATTCTCCAAATTAGAGTTGTTGAAAGTTGCTGAGACAAGATTTGCCTCCAACTTCATCATGTTGCGTCGCCTCGTTGACGTTAAGCAACCATTAGTTTCTATGGTGGTGAGTCAACTTTGGGTTGAGTGGAGACAATCAGATTCAGAGTAGGGTACTATGGTGCACAGGTTGTGCCTTGATGAGGAGTGGTGGAGCAAGATAGATTTCTTGCTCAAGTTCACAGGCCCCGCGTTTGAGCTTCTCCGTAGTGCGGACACGAACCGACCTTTCTTGGGAGAGGTATATGATGGCATGGACACCATGGTTGAGAAAACTATGGAAATAATTTCACAAGAGAGTCCTCATCTATTATTTGTTGAGGCTCAATTTGCTGATTTAGTGCAGAAAATCATGGTTGAGAGGTAAAACTTTTAATTTCATTGCTGATTTGTAAAACTTTTATTGCTGATTTGTTTAATGTTTTTTATTGCTGATTTGTAAAACTTTTTCTATTCCCATGCTGATTTGTTTTCTTTCTCACAACGCCAGGTGGAACAACTTCAACACTCCACTTCACACTTTAGCACATGCCTTGAACCCGAGATTCTATGATGAAAACCTCATTGCTCAAAGCAATGGGAAGAGGAAGGCTCCACATAAGGATAGAGAGGTGGCCAATGGAGTGAAAAAAGCTCTTATGAGAATGTTTCCAGCTCATCTACATAGGGAGGTCAAAGAAGAATTTGCTAATTTTGCTGCAGGATTGGATGATTATTCAGACATATCAGCTTTGGATGAAAGAAGCACCATGAATCCAATTAGGTGGTGGATCTGTCATGGAGCAAATGGTGTACATTTGCAAACCCTTGCCATTCGTATTCTTTCACAAGTGGCAAGCTCTTCATTAGCAGAAAGGAATTGGAGCACCTATGGTTTTATTCACTCTGTGAAGCGCAATAGGTTGGGTTCACAAAGAGCTGAGGATCTTGTTTATGTGCACTCCAACCTTCGCCTTGCATCTCGTAGAGGTCCAGAATATAGCTCATGGCCTTGTAAAGATTGGGATGTGGAACCAGAAGCTGCTGACTTGGACATATCTCTTGCTGCACTGAATATTGTTGATGAACCTAGAAGTGGAGTTGGAATTTCTTCCTCCAATCCACAATCCTCTGTTCAGCGTGCATCTTGTTCCATTTTTGAGGAAGACTTTGATGATCAGGATGATGACTATTAGTCTTTGACTCTTACTCTTTAGTTTTTACTAGCTTTTGCAGTTTTGCCATGTTATAGTTATCATTTATGTATTGACAGTTCACATTTTCATATATGTAGCACTGTAGTCTGTACTCTGTAGCCTCATATATGAAGGCTGATTTTGGATATTACTATTTGGCATTTGCCATTTGGCAACTTGCATTTTATAATAGAAATGGAGTGATGGACTTATGAATGAAATGTGATGACTCATGAGTAAAAATGTGATGTTATAGTTAAAATTTAAATCAAAATGTTTGATGTTTGAAATTATCATTAATGATTTATCACTTGTAAGTTGTCATTTATGTTTCACATTTAATTTGTTAATATATATATATATTGCGTTTCCCCGTTTCCTAAATTTTGGGGGGTCGCGTTTCCATCGCGTTCCCGTATCAGATACACGTTTTCGTTTCCCCGTATCATGCAACTTAGATCTCAACCATTGATTAGAACATTGTATCTTTTAATCTTAGCCACTCGTTTTGAAAGTGGTTAGGATTTGGTTCTAATTGAGGTTCTCTCATTTCTATTTAAAGGAGAGAGCTTCTCATTTGTAAGGGGTCTTTGGCTCTTCGATCTAAAAAATAGACTGAAACTGCACTAGCGCCCTCACTGAAAATTGGCCTTTTTCGAAAGTAGGTTTTTTCTGAAAACCGACATGATAGGCTGATAGATCAGTCCCAAACATCCCAGAACACCCTCAACGCTATGCTAATTCATCCTGGTTTGCCCTAGATCTAAAAAACTCAGTTTTCAGCCTCCTAGCCCCATCATCAGATTTTGACTTTTCTAGATTTGATTTTCCTGATTTGGGCTTGTAGATCAGGTCTCCCTGATCTTTTCTCATCCTCAACGCTGAGCCATCAACCTTCCGGTACCCCCTAAAGCTTCAGATTTGTCTTCCTAGGCCCTAGCACTAGCTATCTACTGAGCTGGGTTTCCTGTACCTTGGCTTTTTCTAGACCAATTGCTTTCTGGTTTCGTAGATTAAGGTGTTTCCTGAAACGTTGTCTTATTGCTGACTCCATTGCCCAATGCATACAAAGCACTGATCTCCAAGCTAGCGCTGCCCTTAGGCTCTTAGCCTTTGCCATCTACCAACATTCACTGATAGCTCAAACACCTTTTACTAAATCTGATTTCTAGGTACTGGATAGTCCCAACTCTATTCGTGCTCGCCCTGTCATAGTTACGTTTCCCAAGACAGTTGCTAGTACCTAAACCCTAGAGCTAGGTTCCCATTCACCTTGCACCTTAAGTACCCTGAAGCCCCATCTGATCTTCTTCTGGTGTCTAGGTTCGATATCTCTTGTTGGGAGCAGATCCGAGTCTCCCCCATTGTTGTCCTGGACTAGGATAACCTAAAGTGAAGGCTGCCTTGATTGGTGTGACAACCATCCATTTGGGAGTCTAGGCAGTCGTGGTTCCACCCCTTAGTTGCTCGCCCCTTTACCATCCATTCTGGATCCACCTTAAGCAGGCAACTACAAGGTTGGTGATAACATTTTGGCGCCGTTGCCGAGGAGGTAGAGGCCTACCTTGGTTCAACATCCCTCACCTTTCCATACAACATATATTTTTCAGTAAATTACTTGTGTGGTTCACCTGGCGACTCCACATTGCGACTCCACTGAGGATTGTACCCAATATATTAATCTTAAATTCCTAGAGCGTCCCAGCAACCCTCAAGGAATCCCCATAACTTACACAAAGAAAAACAAGCAAGTGTCCAACCTCACTGTCCCCTCAAGTCATCCTTTGGGATCCCTTTCATCTAGCCCAATGGCTAGAGCAGCTCCTAGTGGAAATCAAACTGCTCCTCCTCCCCAAAACATTAGGGTATTTGGAAGGAAGGCTAAGGCATCGCCTTTAGATTTCTCCCTGATCCCAGGGGCCCTACATGACATGGCGGAGAAATATTTTGAAAAGGTCCCCAAGTTTGATGGAGTATCCGCTACCTCCATTGAAGATCACATTGACAAAGTATGGGATCATATGGAAGCATATGGAGCTGTGGATGAAGATGTATTCATGAGAGGTCTTCTGTTTTCTCTGGAAGGAGATGTGCGAAAGTGGTTTGATAGATTACCTACTTCATCCATCAATGGCTATGACCACTTCGTCACAAAGCTTAGCAATGATTGTTCTCATAAGTTGGATGGGAAGTTCCTCTTGCATCAGCTAATTGACATAAAGAAGAGGGAAAATGAAACAGTCCACGAATTCAACTTGAGATTTGATAAGACTGTAGGAAACATCCCAGAAGAGATTAGACCAAAAGATCAAGCGATTATCATCCATTATTTGAATGCTTTTGATGGTTGGTAGGGTTTTAATTTGAAGGATAAAAATCCAAATGATTTGAAGACTGCCCAGTTCAATGCAAAGATGGCTGAGCAGCAAGCGGCATCTATGGGCAAGCAAAACTTCTTTGATCATTATGCCCTGTCCACTTCTAGATCCGAGCCTAAACTCCGAAAGCCTAAGGAGCATGTGAATGAGCCAAAAGAGACAAAGGACACGTTAGAAACCATGCAAGAAATGATGAGACAACTAACTGTCTTGACCAAAAACGTGACTAGTTTCCATGATCCAGAGAGACATAGAAACCCTTATGGCCCTAGACCCTATTGGAACAACAATAGAGGTCCTGAGAGAGATCCTAATAGAAGAAGGCCCGAGTATCCAGAGAATCCTGAGAACAGAAATGTTAAATGGTGTGATGAAAATGATGAAGAACCAACAAACACCAGTCACCCTGATGACCAACCAAGCAACATTAATTTCATAAATGATCTGTCCTACGATGATGAGTTTGGAAGAATTCTTTTAGAAGAAGAGCTATGGGAGCAGGAGGAGGAAACTTGGGAGTAGGAGGAAGATATGGTTTATGAGCCTAAACCCTCATGTTGTGCGATAGGCATCCCTGAAACAAAAGAAGAACCACAGGTTAGAATTTATAAACAAAGAGTGGGTTGCCATCCTTCTTTCTTTGACAAAAGAAAAGTAGTGAACGAAGACAAAAAGGAAGAAGAAGATCTTGCATTAGGAGATTTGAATCTGAACATTGACATCGAGAAAGAGTTAAGCAAGATAATGTGTAGCATCCCTATAACTGAACTGATGAATGTTCCATCTGTAAGATGCCAAGTAGAGGAATTCTTTGATAGTGTTGGCCAAGACAAAGCCCCTGAGTTTGTTTTAGAATTCGGTCACGAACAGAGTCCCGAGAGAACGTATTCTAGCAAAGATGAAAAAGATCCGTCGGTCAACATACAATCTGCTATCTATGAGAGAAAGAATGGTGGTCATCCTCCCTTTTATCTAACCTTGCATATTCAAAATATGCTCCTACATAATTGCATGTTGGACTCTAGAGCAGCTATGAATGTAATGCCTTTGCATGTCATAAAGGAAATGGGATTGGAAGTGACTAGGCCCTACGGAAATGTTTGTGGCATAGACTCGAGGCGAGTGCCATCCTATGGTTTGATCAAAAACCTTAGAGCTGATCTGTTTGCATGCTCAGACATTTCCACTATGATGGATGTAGTTGTTATTGATTTACCCCCAGCTTATGGAATGCTTCTATCTAGAAAGTGGGCAGCTGGTTTAGGTGGATATCTTATGATGGATCTATCATACCTTTGTGTCCCGAACTCTGACAGAGCTTTGATCAAGATCAATAGGGAACCTTGCTATGAGAAGCATCTGGAGACTTTTGAAGAATGGATAAAGAACACATATGGGGAAGAATTGTTGAATAATGCTAAAGCTCATTTTGTAGAAGATGCGAATAAAGTATGGAAGTATAGGCATCCTGAAAGCATGTTTCTAGCAATGGAAGACTCTGATTTATCTTCAGAAGAAAATCAAATTGTCGGGATAATTAGTATGGAGATGTCTAAAGGTGAGTGCTCCAAGGAATTAGAGGAATTAAGAAGAAATGAGATCCTAAGTCAAGATCCCGAGCAAAGCAATGCTGCAAATCCTATAGTTAAGGTTGATGAAGTCAATGATGACAGGCATGTGGAAAGAATCCCCCATAGAGTGAATGAATGGTTTGCTTTGATTGACCAGAATAGAGAAAGAGAAAGCCAAGGACTAGAGCCTATTTATCCATGGGAAAGCCATCTTGAACTGTCTAGTGAAAAGGCTGATATGAAGGTCAGCGAAACCCATGTTTCTGATTTTGCTAGGTCATTATCTCATTTGTCTTTGGAAAATGATAACTTAATTCAAGTCCATGATAGCTCTCTAAGCTGGCAAGAGGATGCTTCAATAAATGATGCTCCTGAAGGAGATTTTAGTCTAAATAATCTTGCTATTTTTCAAACTCCTTCAACCATGCCGATTAGTGCCTTGTTTGCTTATCCTCTCATTCCTAGCTTTCTCCTGCCACCTGAGTCATCTAGTCCTTACAATCATGACCTATCTCACGTTCCTAGAGTAGAACCAGTTGACTTAGAGGTTATGCCTATTCATGTTCCTGTGGGGGAAGGATCTAGCCAAGGTAATGTTACTCCTCATCTTTCAGAAGAAGAGGGAGAAACTGTCAAACATGTAGCATCTCCTCATAGTAATAAGCCTAGTGCAAGTCCGGAAGGGGTAAGGGAAGAGCTTAGAGAGATCCTAGTTGGTAGCATAGCTATTTCCATTGATGGTAGTCCACCCAGATTTGATGTAGTGCCTCCCAGGAGAAGCTTAGAGATAATCACCCCGCAGCCACAAAAAATCGTTGATAGCCATCCCATGCCTATACGTAGCATTGAAGTAGTTCCCGAATCGGTAAATAGGAATAGATTTCCCACCGGAAGTCAAGTCCTTATCCAAAACCACTTGCTGCATTTCCGATCGGGGCAAGCTAATGATCTATGGGTTGGACCTTTTTCTGTAGAACGGTGTGTTGGTGATATATGTTTTCTTGTTACTAGTACCAGGTGACAGATTCTGCTTCCTGTCAACCAGAGAGATTTGAGGGGATACATTCCCGACCCCACTTAGCCTTGAGTTCCACTTTGCCTGGTAGAGTAGAGTAAGTAGGACTTGAATAAGCTTTCCCGACAGTAGTATAGAGTTTTTGCTTAGTTGTCTGAAGCTCACTTTTTAAGCTCTTAGTGTAATTCTGTTTTCCTGCAAAATAAAAATCAAACTTTTATTGAAAAATTATAGTTATAAATTAGATTTATTTTTCTGCTTTTCATTTTCATGCATCTTTATTTTTTAGTATTTATATACTTTCCACATATTGTTTTGACGACCGATCTGTGAGTTTGGTATAGCTCTGGGCGTGTTGCAGGTAGTCAGGTACATTTTGGTAGCGGTTGCAGAGCTAGATCTACGGATCGAGGATGCGGGAAGCACAGTGTGAGGACTAGAGATTCTGAGGTTCTCAAGTGCTCTTTTCAGCAGAGCGCTTGTCCCAACTGGAGCCAGATGTTATCACATATATAGTAGCCAGGCTACCATATTCTATTTTTCAGACACAGTACATTTTTCAACCAGATCTCTTACATATGAGATGCTGAGATGAGCATTTCTAATGGATCATTTTTGTATTAGTGGACTATTGTAGTCTCCCATGCCAGGACTGAATCTCAGTACACTCAGATTTGAGGACCGATATAGCCATTTATGTTATTTCAGAGTAGTAGTCGATGCCCAGTGATATATCAGTACTTTCTCATTGGATATATGGTGTTTTAGATGGATTATATTGCATGGATATGACTCAGTATTTTATATGGTGTTGTGGTTATTATTGCTCTTATATTGATTCTTGTGACATATATTGACTTGTGGTATCATGATCTCACGGTCATATTTATATGGACTTGGTTGTATATTATACTATGCATTGACGTCCTTACTCTGGCTCTAAAGTTCTTGATCTATACTCATTGGTTTTACCCTTTTTAGGGAGAATAGAGGTAGTCATTCCCACCATTGTTTTGGCTTGCTAGTGTTGGCTCCATCATTTCATTGTCTTCATCCATCCATTACCTTCCAGTTTAATTTTCAACCCGACTGACTTCTTGACTTGTGGCATGGAGGACCTTTTTCCCCGCTAGAACCTTTGTTGGACAAGCCTCCCTGTTTACATTGTGTCTCGGCTCTGAGTTGGTGACAAAACTTGCCTTTGGTAAGTTGGATAGTATGCCTAAATCATTGTTGTCCGGATGTTTGGCACTGTGCAGAATTCCCCCTAGTCACTTGAGATGTTCTTGGCTAAAACTAAAAGCTCATGTACTACTTTTATTGAAATATTAAATATGCGCCCATGGAAAATAAAATTTGTAAAACTGTGTTTCTTAACATATGTAAAAAGGGCAAGAGCAATGAAATGCTAAAATACTCCTTGAAGAGTATAAGAAAAGGTCCAAAAAGCAACGGTTAAAAAATGTTATATCAAAGAATTGTTGACCTTGTTAAAAATAAATATGGCCTGGATGAAAGCTGCGATTCGCTGTGCTTTTGAGCACTGGTGAAGTCCCAAAGGGTTCATATAGGCCAAAAGGCCATAGAATAAAATGTGATCCTAATGAAACTGGATCAAGATTGATGTAGACATGATGCCTAAGTTGAATAAGCACTCTCTAAACAACTCATCCATTTGTGAGGCACTGCCATTCCTTGTGTTGTTGTTTGTCCAGTATTGGTTATAGTGAGTTCTCCCTTTCCTTGTCCAAAGTGTCATGATGTTGAGTAGGAGGTCATCCTTTGCCTTAGCCTTGTCATTTCCACCTGTTGCCGCCTAATACACACTTTATGACACGGGGAAGTCTCCAACCCGCTTTGTGTGTCCTTGGGGGCAAGTTAGAGCTGGGGACCACTGTCACCACAGTCCACAACTCCTTCGTTTAGGCCAAATCCCAACAGAGCCAAGGGGGGTAGTCCCTACAGGAAGGTTTATTAACAATTTAGTTAAAGGGATTTTATTTTATTAAGGCTACAAAATTACAAGATCAGTGCCTAGATTAAATGGAGTCAAAAGATTACAAGTTACAAACTTACAAAAGAATTAAGAATGACTATCCACAGTTGTCTAAGCTAAGAAAGATCTACAATATTAACAATATGAACAAATGCTAAAGAATGGTTAAACAAATATACAATGATACCTGAAAATAAACAAGATATACACCAGATGAACCAGTTATTATCTCAAAGATCTAATGACAAATTGCTTTCAAGTTACAAGGTTAAACAATGTTTTACTCAAGCATGCCACAGTACTTTAAAGATATTATACTTGAAAGTGCAAGGTACTGAAATGAAATTGAGATGTTTGCAAGATGTACTTGTAAAATGAAAGCCTTGAAAAAGCAAAGACTTTAAAGCAAATACAGAAACCGAAATGTGGGTAAGACGTTTTGCAATGTCTCTTGGTTCGTTTTAGGTAGGTTTTATTAAAGTTTTTCCTCTTGAAATTTAGTTTTCGAACCGGTGGTGTGACTACCCCAATCTACTATTTCTCAAGTCAAAGAGGGAGTGCTGGTGCGCTCAACAAAGCGGGAGCAAAGCCCACCCATAGCTCCCAGGTCAAACCCCAATGCCCCGGTGCTCAACAAGGAGGACGTAAAACGCCTAGAGACCCCCCACGGTCTACTACCCCTTCTAGCTTCTTGAGGTCACTGTTTTTAATTCACAGGAAAAATAGCAAGATGGATGCCTATTAAACTAAGACTCCTCTATCCCCTGTCGTATCTCGCGAGTACCCCGAAGGGTGATAACCGAGTAGAGGAACAGAGGGTAGTGAAGTTGTTGTTGGTTAATTTTAGGGGTAAATTTTCAGTCTTGATGATTAGCATACAAGGTTAATTTTATACTGTCAACAAGATCAATCAAGCGGTATCCCTTACGGGAGGTGCTGGTACTTGATCTTGGACTGAAAAATAAAATGTGAAGATTGTAGCAGAAAAAAAAAGTTGTTTTAACTAAGCTAAGCCCCCACTTCTCCTGCTTTTCATATCCAACTTGAAGTCCCTAAAGGGAGATGACAAGTGGACAGAGGATACACCGGATAGGTGAGTTGTATGGTTACCTCTTTAACAGAAAATAAAATTACTGAAACTTGAAGGAAACTGTAATTAGCTAAAGCAATGCCTAACCACACAACAATCTCTATGACAGAGATGGTGGTCTGTCACAGAGATAGTGGGTAAACAGAAAATAAAACTAGTTATCCTAACCTCACTTCAATCCCTTAAGGGAAGGTGGGTGAACAGAAATAAACTTGCATAAAAAATTTAACTCTAAGCAACTAGTTTCTAAGTTATCTCTACACTACTCATATACAAATTTACAGCAGGGAATACCCCAAAGAGAACTTTTCTTTTGGGGTTTACAATCCTTTAGAAGAGAAAAGAAGAAGTGGTTTTTGGGACCCTTTTGGACCAAACTTTTTCTGGGTTTTTTCTGGACAATTTAGGGCAGCATAACCCCCTCTTTTTGTGCATAAACCTGCAAAAAATCAGCAACTTTACTTGCTGGAAATTACTGCAGAAAACTAAAACAGAAAGTTAGCATAAATTAATGTAAAACCCAGAAAATTTACAGAAAAATCTCAACTTTAAAAAATTGGAAAAACTGAAATTTTAGTGGTTAAAAATGAACGTTTTTAGGCTGAAAATGACATATTAACAGCATATTTAAAACTCTATACTAATATATAATGGATGAAAGCCCTAAAACAAGGGTTATATTCACTATACAGTGAATAAAACCCAGTTTCAAGATGGGAAAAGGAAAATGGCCGAAAATGAAATTTGTAAAAAGAAACCCTTGGAGGAGCTCTTCTTAGCTTGGAAAACCTGTAAATAAACTTATGAGAGAGCTGCAAAATGTAAGCAAAGAGGTGAGTACCCAATAAATCTACCAAAATACTTTGATAAATCTTGTTAAAAACTCACAAATGGAAGCAGAAATACTTCTACTTACAAATCCCTCCACAAAATACTTTGTGGAGAGCTATCTAAGCTAATACAAATGCAGATCAAATAAATACACATACAAGTTACCTCACCAAAAAGATGCATGAAATGAGAGACCCACACCAACAGTTTGCCTCCAAAGCTTTCTTCTATTATGGCCCAACTAGGGCAAGATTCAATACAACAATAGCAAGAGGCTTGGGCCAAATGCTTGAGAGAATATGAGAGGAGAATAGGGGAAGATTTCAGCAGCATAACAATAGCATGAGAGAAGTCTCTAAACAAGAGAGTGAGACCCTCATTATATAGTTGAGGAGCAACCCCAACCCCTTAAAGATCAATGGCCAAGATTAGATCTAGATCTAGATTAGATCTCCACCACTAGATCTAGGTATATTGACTTTGCACTCCTCTCAACTAATCAAATGGCTTAGGCACCCTCTCAATCCATGGCTTGAGTGCTTGATCCATGCCTCAGCCATTCTACACCCTTAGATCTAGGGTTTCCATGACTCAAGTGGGGGCCCCTTTGACTCAAATTTTAATTTTTATTATTTTAATTTTTTATCTTTAATTTTTTAATTTTTTATATAATCTTTAATCTTTAATCTTTTATTTTTAATTTTGAATCTTTAATATTTTATTTTATTTTTTACTTTTTATTTTTATCTTTTTACTTTTTTATTTTTATCTTTTTATTTTTTAATCTTTTAATCTTTTATTTTCAAGCTTTAATCTTATATTTTTTTATTCTATCTTTTACTTTTTTATTTTTTGATTTTCTATTTAATATTTTATTTTTTAATTTTTTAATTTTTGATCTTTTATTTTTTATATTTTCTTTTAAAATTTCTATCTTTTTATTCTTTTATTTTTTATTATTTTATCTTTTATTTAAATCTTTTAATTTAAATCTTTATTTTTATCTTTTATTAAGACAAGAGGGGTACCCCACTTGGGAAATCTTCAAAAAATTATTTTGACCATGGGGGGGTTAATTTAAATAAAAATTGATTATGATCAACCACCTCCCAAACTTAATTACCATGGCCTTATTTGATTTTTTCCTTCAAAATCAAATAATTTAATTTTTCACCCTTGAAAATTAAATTAATTTCCTACGAAAAAATACCTTGTCTTAACTAAAATTTGGCTAACTTTCTAACCCCTTGTCAAAATGACATGAGACTTGAACCAATGGCTTAGGGGGTGTCATAGCTTTTTCATTTGCATTCATAGCCCCTATTACAAAATGCCAAGGTTCAAAAAATTACATTATTACATCGAAACTTAATTAATTAACCACCAAATGGTAAAGTTAATTAATTAATTAATAAAAAAATAAAATTAAAATCCTAACGAAATTCCGCAAGACTACAAGATATGCCTAGCATGGTCACGAATAACATTTTGAACCCTTAGCCACCCCATGGACTTGATTATTAGAACGCCCGTCACCACTTTGGAGGATTTTGAGTGAAAAACCTAACCAATAAAAATCGTTAAAGAACAAGATTAATTGGAAAGGGAAAAAACACTCGATGAGGGGACTTCCCTAACAATCAGTTCCATGGTGTGGCGTCCATATCATATGACCCACACTAGCACATAAAATTACATTATTTTCCCACCCAGGGGAGTGGACATTTCGTGTACAAAAGGGGCATAATTGCCCTGCTGAGTGAAAAATCCCCAAAATTTTTCCATGATACAAACTACACATAATGTACATCTTCAATGTACATGAGGTTGCCACCTAGTCGAAATAGGTGGGCAACACCACCTTCTACCCTTCACTAGCAAAATGACTACAGCTATGAAGTGAGTATAGTCTTGAAAGTCTGAGTCTAAGTAATAATAAATAAAGCCTGAAATTTATAAGTATTTGTTGATGTACCGCCAGTGAAATGAATGCTACTTGTTGATTTTGTTACGTGAATGAGTTGTAGAGCATGGTTTAAACTCTTAACACTTGCAGCAGATTGATCTATTCTGAGTTATTATTGGTGTCTGATTATTCACAGATGGTTATATTGTTTAATTGTTATGATTGATGATTAGATAGAGACCTATGAGGGGTATGAGTATACACCTTTGATGGATTGGGACTCTCTGAGTCCAATGAGACAATTTATTTCCAGTTCCGGGCACTTACAGATGTGATCAGGCTTATTCTATTTTTCTGATGCATTTTTTCTTCACAGATTGATTTGTTTGAGCAGGGAGATGTTTCAGTTGGATCTCCTAGGGCGTTGTATGGGCATAGGGAGGTGCAGTCACTTGTTTCTACCATTGTACCCCCATCCCAGAGAGCTTGGAGGGCTCAATTTGACAATGCAGGAACCCTAGGAGGCTGTTTTAGTAGTATCATGTTTCCCAAGGCAGATTAAAAAATGATCAAATGGCTATTGAAGAAGTCGATTTGGGTTACTAAGGCAAAGAAATGGCATGGGGTGAGTCACATTGATAAGAGTGATGTCTTCCACACCTTCTCCAGTAGTTTCAACATTTTATGGGACCCACACCTATTTTTGGGCAAATTTTATATATTTTCTGAAGCTTTTTAGGAGACCCACGATTTCCTCAAGGAGGCACAAAAGTCAAAATTTTAAATTTGTTATATTATTTATTGTGCCATGGGGACACCCAAACGGAGTTAGTCAAACACACCTTGGACCCACCATGTGCTTTCATTTATTTCTTGTTGAGTGGGTTACCTTTATTTGGGTGGTTTAAGTCCATTTTGATAAATTATAATTATATTGATCCATGTATTGTATGTTGAGGTCATCTCAACCATTGATTAGAACATTGTATCTTTTAATCTTAGCCACTCGTTTTGAAAGTGGTTAGGATTTGGTTATGATTAGAATTCTCTCATTTCTATTTAAAGGAGAGAGCTTCTCATTTGTAAGGGGTCTTTGGCTCTTAGAACTGAAAAATAGACTGAAAATGCCCTAGCGCCCTCACTGAAAATTGGCCTTTTCTAGAAGTAGGTTTTTTCTGAAATCTGACACAATAGGCTGATAGATCAGGTCCCAAGCATCCCAAAACACCCTCAACGTTGTGCTAATTCATCCTGGTTTGCACTATCTAAAAAAATCAGTTTTCAGCCTCCTAGCCCCATCATCAGATTTTGACTTTTCTAGATCTGATTTTCCTGATTTGGGCTTATAGATCAGGTCCCCCTGATCTTTTCTCATCCTGAACGCTGAGCCATCAACCTTCCGGTACCCCCTAAAGCTTCAGATTTGTCTTCCTAGGCCCTAGTGCTAGCTATCTACTAAGCTGGGTTTCCTGTACCTTGGCTTCTTCTGGACCAATTGCTTTTTGGTTTCATAGATCAAGGTGTTTCCTGAAACGTTGTCTTACTGCTGACTCCATTGCCCAATGCATACAAATCACTGATCTCAAAGCTAGCGTCGCCCTTAGGCTCGTAGCCTTTGCTACCTACCAACATTCACTGATAGGTCAAACACCTTTTACTGAGTCTGATTTCTAGGTAATGGATAGTCCCAACTCTATTCGTGCTCGCCCTGTCATAGTTACGTTTCCCAAGACAGTTGCTAGTACCTAAACCCTACAGCTAGGGTTCCCATTCACCTTGCACCTTAAGTACCCTGAAGCCCCATCTGACCTTCTTCTGGTGTCTAGGTTCGATCTCTCCTGTCGGGAGCAGATTCGAGTCTCCCCCATTGTTGTCCTGGACTAGGATAACCTAAAGTGAAGGTTGCCTTGATTGGCGTGACAACCATCCATTTCGGAGTCTAGGCAATCGTGGTTCCCCCCTTTAGTTGCTTTCCCCTCTACCATCCATTCTGGATCCACCTTAAGCAGGCAACTACAAGGCAGGTGATAACATTTTGGCACCATTGTCGGGGAGGTAGAGGCCTACCTTGGTTCAACATCCCTCACCTTTCCATACGACATATATTTTTCAGTGAATTACTTGTGTGGTTCACCTGGCGACTCCACATTGTGACTCCATTGAGGATCGTATCCAATATATTAATCTTAAATTCCTAGAGCATCCTAGCAACCCTCAAGGAATCCCCATAACTTACACAAGGAAAAACAAGCAAGTGTCCAACCTCACTGTCCCCTCAAGTCATCCTTTGGGATCCCTTTCATCTAGCCCAATGGCCGGAGCAGCTCCTAGTGGAAATCAGACTGCTCCTCCTCCCCAAAACCTTAGGGTATTTGGAAGGAAGGCTAAGGCATCGCCTTTAGATTTCTCCTTGATCCAGGGGGGCCCACATGACATGCCGGAGAAGTACTTTGAAAAGGTCCCTAAGTTTGATGGAGTATCAACTACCTCCATTGAAGATCACATTGACAAAGTATGGGATCATATGGAAGCATATGGAGTTGTGGATGAAGATGTATTCATGAGAGGTCTTATGTTTTCTCTGGAAGGAGATGTGCGAAAGTGGTCTGATAGATTACCTGCTTCATCCATCAATGGCTATGACCACTTCGTCACGAAGCTTAGCAGTGATTGGTCTCATAAGTTGGATGGGAAGTTCCTCTTGCATCAGCTATTTGACATAAAGAAGAGGGAAAATGAAACAGTCCACAAATTCAACTTGAGATTTGATAAGACTGTAGGAAACATCCCAAAAGAGATTAGACCAAAAGATCAAGCAATTATCATCCATTATTTGAATGCTTTTGATGGTTGGTTGGGTTTTAATTTGAAGGTTAAAAATCCAAATGATTTGAAGACTGCCCAGTTCAATGCAAAGATGGTTGAGCAGCATGCGGCATCTATGGGCAAGCAAAAATTCTTTGATCATTATGCCCCATTCACTTCTAGATCCGAGCCTAAAATTCGAAAGCCTAAGGAGCATGTGAATGAGCCAAAAGAGACAAAGGACACGTTAGAAACCATGCAAGAAATGATGAGACAACTAACTATCTTGACCAAAAAGGTGGCTAGTTTCCATGATCCAGAGAGACATAGAAACCCTTATGGCCCTAGACCCTATTGGAACAACAATAGAGGTCCTGAGAGAGATCCTAATAGAAGAAGGCTCGAGTATCCAAAGAATCCTGAGAAGAGAAATGTTAATTTGTGTGATGAAAATGATGAATAACCAACAAACACCAGTCACCCTGATGACCAACCAAGCAACATTAATTTCATCAATGATCTGTCCTACGATGATGAGTTTGGAAGAATTCTTTTAGAGGAAGAGCTATGGGAGCAGGAGGAAGATATGGTTGATGAGCCTAAACCCTCATGTTGTGCGCTAGGCATCCCTGAAGCAAAAGAAGAACGACAGGTTAGAATTTATAAACAAAGAGTGGGTTCCGAGCCTTCTTTCTTTGACAAAAGAAAAATAGTGAACGAAGACAAAAAGGAAGAAGAAGATCTTGCATTAGGAGATTTGAATCTGAACATTGACATCGAGAAAGAGTTGAGCAAGATAATGTGTAGAATCCCTATAACTGAACTGATGAATGTTCCAGCTGTAAGAAGCCAAGTAGAGGAATTCTTTGATAGTGTTGGCCAAGATAAAGCCCCTGAGTTTGTTTTAAAATTCGGTCACGAACAGAGTCCCGAGAGAACTTATTCTAGCAAAGATGAAAAAGATCTGCCGGTCAACATACAATCTGCTATCTATGAGAGAAAGAATGGTGGTCATCCTCCCTTTTGTCTAACCTTGCTTTTTCAGAATATTCTCTTGCATAATTGCATGTTGGACTCTGGAGCAGCTATGAATGTAATGCCTTTGCATGTCATGAAGGAAATGGGATTGGAAGTGACTAGGCCCTAGGGAAATGTTTGTGGCATAGACTCGAGGCGAGTGCCATCCTATGGTTTGATCAAAAACCTTAGAGCTAATCTGTTTGCATGCTCAGACATTTCCACTATGATGGATGTAGTTGTTATTGATTTACCCCCAGCTTATGGAATGCTTCTATCTAGAAAGTGGGCAGCTGGTTTAGGTGGATATCTTATGATGGATCTATCATACCTTTGTGTCTCAAACTCTGACGGAGCTTTGATCAGGATCAATAGGGAAACTTGCTATGAGAAGCATCTGGAGACTTTTGAAGAAGGGATAAAGAACACATATGGAGAAGAATTGTTGAATAATGCTAAAGCTCATTTTGTAGAAGATGCAAATAAAGTATGGAAGTATAGGCATCCTGAAAGCATGTTTCTAGCAATGGAAGACTTTGATTTATCTTCAGAAGAAAATCAAATTGACGAGATAATTAGTATGGAGATGTCCGAAGGTGAGTGCTCCAAGGAATTAGAGGAATTAAGAAGAAATGAGATCCTAAGTCAAGATCCCGAGCAAAGCAACGCTGCAAATCCTATAGTTAAGGTTGATGAAGTCAATGATGGTAGGCATGTGGAAAGAATACCTCATAGAGTGAATGAATGCTTTGCTTTGATTGACCAGAATAGAGAAAGAGAAAGCCAAGGACTAGAGCCTATTTATCCATGGAAAAGCCATCTTGAACTGTGTAGTGAAAAGGCTGATATTGAGGTCAGCAAAACCCATGTTTCTAATTTTGCTAGGTCGTTATCTCATTTGTCTTTGGAAGATGATAACTTAATTCAAGTCCATTATAGCTCTCTAAGCTGGCAAGAGGATGCTTCAATAAATGATGCCCCTGAAGGAGATTTTAGTCTAAATAATCTTGCTATTTTTCAAACTCCTTCAGCCATGCCGATTAGTGCCTTGTCTACTTATCCTCTCATTCCTAGCTTTCTCCTGCCACCTGAGTCATCTAGTCCTTACAATCATGACCTATCTCACGTTCCTAGAGTAGAACCAGCTGACTTAGAGGTTATGCCTATTCATGTTCCTGTGGGGGAAGGATCTAGCCAAGGTAATGTTACTCCTCATCTTTCAAAAGAAGAGGGAGAAACTGTCAAACATGTGGCATCTCCTCATAGTAATAAGCCTACTGCAAGTCTGCAAGGGGTAAGGGAAGAGCTGAGAGAGATCCTAGTTGGTAGCATAGCTATTTTCATTGATGGTAGTCCACCCAGATTTGATGTAGTGCCTCCCAGGAGAAGCTCAGAGATAATCACCCCGCAGCCACAAAAAATCGTTGATATCCAGCCCATGCCTATACCTAGCATTGAAGTAGTTCCCGAATCGGTAAATAGGAATAGATTTCCCACCAGAAGTCAAGTCCTTATCCAAAACCACTTGCTACATTTCCGATCGCGGCAAGCTAATGATCGATGGGTTGGACCATTTTCTGTAGAACGGTGTGTTGGTGATATATGTTTTCTTGTTACTAGTACCGGGCAACAGATTATGCTTCCTGTCAACCAGAGAGATTTGAGGGGATACATTCCCGACCCCACTTAGCCTTGACTTCCACTTTGCCTAGTAGAGTAGAGTAGGTAGGACCTGAATAAGCTTTCCCGGCAGTAGTATAGAGTTTTTGCTTAGTTGTCTGAAGCTCACTTTTGAGGCTCTTAGTGTAATTCCATTTTCCTGCAAAGTAAAATTCAAACTTTTATTGAAAACTTATGGTTATAAATTAGATTTATTTTTCTGCTTTTCATTTTCATGCATCTTTATTTTTCAGTATTTATATACTTTCCACATATTGTTCTGACGACCGGTCTGTGAGTTTGGTATAGCTCTGGGAGTGTTGTAAGTAGTCAGGTACATTTTGGTAGTGGTTGTAGAGCTGGATGGACGGATCGAGGATGCGGGAAGCAGAGTGTGAGGACCAGAGATTCTGAGGTTCTCAAGCGCTCTTTTCAGTGGAGCGCTTGTCCTAGCTGGAGCGAGATGTTATCACATATATGGTTGCCAGGCTACCATATTCTATTTTTCAAACACAGTACATTTTTTAGCCAGATCTCTTACATATGAGATGTTGAGATGAGCATTTCTAATGCATCATTTTTGTATTAGTGGACTATTGTACTCTCCCATGCCAGGACTGAGTCTCAGCACACTCAGATTTGAGGACCGATAGAGCCATTTATGTTATCTCAAAGCAGTAGTGGATGCCCAGTGATATATCAGTACTTTCTCATTGGATATATGGTGTTTCAGATGGATTATATTGCATGGATATGAGTCAGTATTTTATATGGTGTTGTGGTTATTATTGCTCTTATATTGATTCTTGTGACATATATTGACTTGTGGTATCATGATTTGGCGGTCATATTTATATGGACTTGGTTGTATATTATACTATGTATTGATGTCCTTACTCTAGCTTTGAAGTTTTTGATCTATACTCATTGGTTTTACCCTCCTTAGGGAGAATAGACGTAGTCATTCCCACCATTGTTTTGGCTTGCTAGTCTTGGCTCCATCATTTCATTGTCTTCATCCATCCATTACCTTCCAGTTTAATTTTCAACCCGACTGACTTCTTGACTTGTGGCATGGAGGACCTTTTTCCCCGCTAGAACCTTTGTTGGACAAGCCTCCATGTTTACATTGTGTCTCGGCTCTGAGTTGGTGACAAAACTTGCCTTTGGTAAGTTGAATAGTATGCCTAAATCATTCTGGTCGGTTGTCCGAATGTTTGGCACTGTGCAAAATTCCCCCTAGTCCCTTGAGATGTTGTTGGCTAAAACTGAAAGCTCATGTACTACTTTTATTGAAATATTAAATATGCGCCCATGGAAAATGAAAATTGTAAAACTGTTTCTTAACATATGTAAAAAGGGAAAGAGCAATGAAATGCTAAAATACTCCTGAAAGAGTATAAGAAAAGGTCCAAAAAACAATGGTTAAAAAATGTTATATCAAAGAATTGCTGACCTTGTTAAAAATAAATATGCCCCGGATGAAAGCTGCGATTAGCTGTGCTATTGAGCACTGGTGAAGAGCCAAACAGTTCATATAGGCCATAAAGGCAACAAAATAAAATGTGATCCTAATGAAATTGGATCAAGATTA
>LPNX010880091.1:0-161145 GCA_001517045.1 Pseudotsuga menziesii | reverse complement strand
CTAAGTTGAATAAGCACTCTCTAAACAACTCATCCATTTGTGAGGCACTGCCATTCCTTGTGTTGTTGTTTGTCCAGTATTGGTTATAGTGAGTTCTCACTTTCCTTGTCAAAAGTGTCATGATGTTGAGTAGGAGGTCATCCTTTGCCTTAGCCTTGTCATTTCCACCTTTCACCCTTCACTAGCAAAATGACTACAGCTATGAAGTGAGTATAGTCTTGAAAGTCTGAGTCTAAGTAATAATAAATAAAGCCTGATATTTATAAGTATTTGTTGATGTACCGCTAGTGAAATGAATGCTACTTGTTGATTTTGTTATGTGAATGAGTTGTAGAGCATGGTTTAAACTCTTAACACTTGCAGGAGATTGATCTATTCTGAGTTATTATTGGTGTCTGATTATTCACAGATGGTAATATTATTTATTGGTTATGATTGATGATCAGACAGAAACCTATGAGGGGTATGAGTATACACCTTTGATGGATTGGGACTCTCTGAGTCCAATGCGATAGTTTATTTCCAGTTCCGGGCACTTACAGATGAGATCACGATGATTCTGCTTTTCTGATGCAATTTTTCTTCACAAATTCATTTGTTTTAGCAGGGAGATGTTTCAGTTGGATCTCCTAGGGCGTTGTATGGGTATAGGGGGGTGCAGCCACTTGTTTGTACCATTGTACCCCCATCCCAGAGAGTTTGGAGGGCTCAATTTTACAACGTAGGCACCCTAGGAGGCTGTTTTAGCAGTATCACATTTCCCGAGGCAAATTAAAAAATGATCAAATGGCTATTGAAGAAATCGATTTGGGCTACTGAGGCAAAGAAATGGCATGGGGTGAGTCACAATAATGACAATGATGTCTTCGACACCTTCTCCAGCAGTTTCAACATTTTATGGGGCCCGCACCTATTTTTCGGCAAATTTATATATTTTCTGAAGCTCTTTAGGAGACCCACGATTTCCTCAAGGAGGCACAAAAGTCAAAATTTTAAATTTGTTATATTATTTATTGTGCCATGGGGACACCCAAACGGAGTTAGTCAAACAAACCTTGGACCCACCATGTGCTTTCATTTATTTCTTGTTGAGTGGGTTACCTTTATTTGGGTGGTTTAAGTCCATTTTGGTAAATTATAATTATATTGATCCATGTATTGTATGTTGAGGTCATCTCAACCATTGATTAGAACATTGTATCTTTTAATCTTAGCCACTCGTTTTGAAAGTGGTTAGGATTTGGTTATGATTGAGGTTCTCTCATTTCTATTTAAAGGAGAAAGCTTCTCATTTGTAAGGGATCTCTGGCTCTTGGATCTGAAAAATAGATTGAAACTGCCCTAGCGCCCTCACTGAAAATTGGCCTTCTCCAGAAGTAGGTTTTCCTGAAATCTGACATGATAGGCTGATAGATCAGGTCCCAAGCATCCCAGAACACCCTCAACGCTATGCTAATTTATCCTGGTTTGCCCTAGATCTAAAAAAAACAATTTTCAGCCTCCTAGCCCCATCATCAGATTTTGACTTTTCTAGATCTGATTTTCCTGATTTGGGCTTGTAGATCAGGTCTCCCTGATCTTTTCTCATCCTCAACGCTGAGCCATCAGCCTTCCGGTACCCCCTAAAGCTTCAGATTTGTCTTCCTAGGCCCTAGTGCTAGTTATCTACTAAGCTGGGCTTCCTGTACCTTGGCTTTTTCTATACCAATTGCTTTCTGGTTTCGTAGATCAAGGTGTTTCCTGAAACGTTGTCTTACTGCTGACTCCATTTCCTAATGTATACAAAGGACTGATCTCCAAGCTAGCGCTGCCCTTAAGCTCTTGGCCTTTGCCATCTACCAACATTCACTGATAGCTCAAACACCTTTTACTAAGTCTAATTTCTAGGTACTGGATAGTCCCAACTCTATTCGTGCTCGCCCTGTCATAGTTACGTTTCCCAAGACAGTTGCTAGTACCTAAACCCTAGAGCTAGGGTTCCCGTTCACCTTGCACCTTAAGTACCTTGAAGCCCCATCTGATCTTCTTCTGGTGTCTAGGTTCAATCTCTCCTGTCGTGAGCAGATCTGGGTCTCCTGCATTGTTGTCTTGGACTAGGATAACCTAAAGTGAAGGCTGCCTTGATTGACGTGACAACCATCCATTTGGGAGTCTAGGCAGTCGTGGTTCCACCCCTCAGTTGCTTGCCCCTCCACCATCCATTCTGGATCCACCTTAAGCAGGCAACTACAAGGCAGGTGATAATCGGTTCCTCCAACCCAGGCCCTCTTGGGTAAGGCAATACCTAGCAGTCTTAAGTCTCAAAGTCGCACGCTTGTGTCCTTTGAGGTGATCAGGGCAGGTGAGATGGAGAAGGAAGAAAATGATGTCTGAATACCAATGGTTTTCAAGGTTTTGAAGGGCAGGAGTCATGGCTGGCTGAGGGATGTCATTCTCTGCAATCATCTCAATGGCTTCTTCGTTCTTCTGAGTAAGTATTTTTGCAAGGCCTTGTCCCTTGATTAATTTAGTGGCCTTTATCTCAAGGTCATATTCCTGAATTTTGGATACCCAAGTACCCCTTATTCCTAAACAATCCTTTTGAGAAAGGATATCCTTAACCGCAATGTGGGGAACGTATCTAGTGACCTTAGAATAACCAATGTAAGTCCTGAAATGTTTCAAAGATTTAAC
This sequence comes from Pseudotsuga menziesii, assembly GCA_001517045.1. Classification (NCBI taxonomy): domain Eukaryota; kingdom Viridiplantae; phylum Streptophyta; class Pinopsida; order Pinales; family Pinaceae; genus Pseudotsuga; species Pseudotsuga menziesii. The sequence continues at coordinate 158,472 of LPNX010880091.1, read as the reverse complement.
CAAGGCATAAGCCTGCTTCTCCATAATGGTATACTTTAGTTCGGAATTCTGCAAAGCTCTACTCATAAATGCTATGGGTTGCTCGAACCCTTCAAAGTTCTTTTGGAGCAACACACCGGCAATGGTGTCTTCAGAAGCAAATGAAAAGATCATAAAATCCTTCGCATAATCTGGGCTGACTAAGACTGGAGACCTGGTAATAGCATTCTTTATCGAATCAAAGGTTTTCCTTCCTTCACTGGTCCACACAAACTTGGCATTTTTCTTAAGTAAGGCCTGCATGGGTTTCATTAATTCGGCCAAGTTTGGAATGAATCTTCTAATAAAATTTATATGACCGTTGAAGGACTGGGGGGCTTTAACATTCTTAGGGAGGGGAATCTTTCTTATGGCCTCTACTCTTTCAGGATCAATTTTGGCACCGTCCTTGTTGATGATGTGTCCTAAGAGTTTTCCCTCTTCTATGCCCAACACCGACTTAGCCGGATTCAAAGAAATGCCATACTTCCTACATCGCTCGAAAATCTGCCTGAGATGACCAACATGGCTGAATCTTTCTTTCGAAAAAACAATGAGATCATCTTGATATATCTCAATGACTTTTCCAATCAACTCCTTGAAAGCATAATCCATGGCCCTTTGGAAAGTAGCTCCTGCGTTTAAAAGGCCAAAGGGCATTCTCAGATATTCAAAAGTGCCCCAAGGAGTTGTGAAAGTGGTCTTATGCCTATCTTCCTCTTGAATGACTACTTGATTATAGCCAGAAAAACCATCTAGCATCGACATCATGCTTGATCCAGTGACCTCTTGGAGGAGGGTGTCCATGTTGGGGAGGGGGTAATTGTCCTTCTGACATGCTATGTTTAGATTTCTAAAATCTATACATATCCTTATACTCCCGTTCTTCTTTCTAACTACGAGCAAGTTAGAACACCATGTTGAATGTCTCGTAGGAGTTATTATTCCTGCTGCTAGCATTTTTTCTAACTCCTTTTTAATGATCGGTGCTAACTTAGGATTTATTTGCCTAGGTTTTTGTCTGAAAGGCTTGCCTTTTTGACATTCCAGTTTTAAGGGAATAGTATGTTGAAATACATCTTCCCTATAGGCTTTGAGCTCGTCATAAGTAAAGGCAAATACATCCCTATACTCTTTGACCAAGTTTATGAGGCTATTCCTTTCCTTTTCGGAAGTACCTTTTCCAATTTTTATAATTTTAGGTTCTGTTTCTGTCCCAATGTTGATTTCAATGTAATCTCCCGATTTCATCTGCTCAACATTGCTTTTTCTTCTGTCCTGTCTGTCAAAGATGTTTTCTAAGGCAACTAGACCTCGTGGGGCAGGATTGTTAAACTGGTCACCTTCTCCATAATATTCTTTGTTTTCTTCCTGATCATTTACTTTAAAGTTTAGGAATTCGTCGACATTATGAATGAATCTCAAAATTTGTTCATCGTCTTTGAAGACCTGCCAATGTTCAACACTATCAGGAACAGAAGATCTGAAGTTAATCTCTAAAGGACAATCCCCCTCAAACATCTCATCCGATGGCTAAAGAGTTGACACTGAAACTGCAAGCTTGTTGGAGGCACTATTCTGATCTCTAGGGACTGCTTCTATGTTAAGGGCATCAAAGAATTCCATTGTATCCCAGATTGCATTTCTATATTTTTTAAGTCTTTGACACTTACATGCAAACTGACCCTTAACTTGTTGGACAATTAAGTCAGAGTCCCCCTTAATATTAAGCAACTTAGTCCCCATGTCCTTGGCAATCTCAATGCCCAGTAGAAGTGCCTCATACTCCGCCATGTTGTTAGTTGCTTTGAATTCCAATCTGAAAGCAAAGTTGAAAACCTTACCCTCTGGTGAAATAATGACAACACCAGCCCCCTTGCCCGTTCTAGAGTAAGCACCATCAAAATTCATTCTCCACAACTCACTAAGTTTTTCCGTCTTCATCTCTTCTTGGATGGGTTCCAAGAAGGTGGAATTGATTTGATAGGAACCATTTTCATCAGTGTGGTAAGCATACTCATTCGTTGGTCTTTGAGGGTTTTCAACATGGTGTCTTTTTTCCTTTTCAGAATACAACTTAACAAGTGAAAACTTTGATGCTGGTACGATGGCATAGGTCCAATCCATCTGGATTGATCCTCCCAAAGTGGCACCCCATTTCCTAGAAAGCAACATACCCCATTTGTCCGGAACATCAATAACAAGGATGTCCATGGTGATCTGGATATCCGGATATTTAGCCAATCTAACTAACTGGTTCTCAATCATCCCTTCAACTTTAACTAGTCTAAAGTCCATGGCACATACATTCTGGTATGGCCTTATGGTTCTTAAGTCAAGCTGCTACATGAATTTTTGGTCATGATGCTGGAAGCAGATCCCGAGTCTAACATACAATTGTGTAGAAGAAGATCACCCATCATCAATGATACGTAAAAAGGGGGATGATCTTCTTTTCTTGGGTCTCTAGTATATAGAACTATAGGTGGATAGGCAAAAACATTATTTGAAGTTCGTTCCACGGTATCAGAAAATGTGACCTTTTTAGGGGTAAGGGGCTTTACAGGACTTGAAGGACTTTCTTCAGTTTGAGGATCAACATTACTCGGCGGATCTAAGATTTTCAAAAGTCTCTCTCTTTGGCCAGGGATTTTACATAATTCAAGGACTGGAACAAGGACTTTTGTATTCGCTAGCCAATTACCTAAGTCAAAACTTAAATCAACAATTTCTTTAGTTTCTACTTCTTTGGGAGGATTAGGAGCTGTTACCTTAGGAATATTCTGTGCAGAAGACCCCTTTCTTTGATAAGTTATTCCCTTGAAGTTCTGAGTGTTGTTGATCTGCTTAGCTGAAGGCATCTCACCATAGTACTGAGTTAAGTTGTCAACTTGTGTTTCATAACGATTGGCCTGTGGCCAATTTCCTATGGGGATGCTAGGGATGTCATCTATGTTGTTGATAAAATCAGGCTCACTTGTTGACGTATTCGGACCACTACCTTCAGGGTGACCATGCTCCTAAACATAGCACGCATAGTGGTAGCTAGATTCCTCATGGAAATCTCTGCATGCTCTACAAAATGGTTTATACTGTTCAACCATGTTAGCGGCCTCTAGCTGATGGGGAGGCCTTTGCTCATGGTTGGGAGGCTTTCTTTGCCAAGTTGGCTTGGCAAAAAAGGTTCTAGGAGCAGGCTGAGTTTGAGTTCTTTCCATCGTTATCACCCTATTTTGAATCTCCTTCAACTGCACTAAGTGTTTCTGTTCTGCTTCCTCCATATTTTTCTTCATCTCCCTTTTCATTTCAATCATTTGTTTTTCATAGGCATTCTTCATAGCTGATAAAGGATCCTTGTCTTTAGGTTCACTAATTTTCAAAGGGGTTGAAGACCTTGAATAACCATGGAGGTTAGATTCACCAGATGACTGCATGTTCAGATCAATTTTAATTGTCATTTCCTGAGCCTGGAGCAAGTTAGCAGGCTCCTTGTCTTTGATCTGGTACTGCATTTTGCCACTAAGTGCATCAATGTAATAGACTAGAATTGTTGGTGCAGTTGGGGCATAATCAGTAGGGATGGCTTTTGACAATTCAATGAACCTAGTATTGAACTCATCCATTGTTTCCGTATCCTTCTTTTTTATGTTGGCAGGGACGCAAGTTGATGTCGAGGTTCTTTCTTTTCACCAAACTTGTTGGTAAAAGAGGTTTTGAAAGTAGCTAAAGTATCAAAAGCATTATCTGCCAAATTGTTATACCAGTCGCTGGCCTTTCCATCCAAAGATAGAGCAAATAATTTCATATATACGTCATCATGTTGGCTGACCAGATCACTGACATAAGCATTGATGCACCTAGAAAAGTTCCTGAGGTGCATGGCAGAGGTAGTGGCATCAGTGTCGGTATACATCGGGAGCTTCTCAACAGCTTTGTCTGGAAGACGGTGGGGTTGACCTGCTATCTGAGAAAAGTTGAGCTGAGTAAAATACTCACCCACTATGTTGGAAATAGATGTATTAGTGTTTTCTGGAAATAAAAGGTGGATGTCTGAAACAGACTCAGATCCAAGTTCTGCAAGGATCCTACGAGAAGCTAGTTTGTTCAATCTCCTCCTATAGACTTTTTCAGGGTCAGGGATGAAATCAAACAAACCTTTAGAGTTTCTTCTAGTAGAATACCTTGAGGTGTTAACTGACAGTGGAGTCACCAAGTGGACTTAAGTCTAATTTCGGAGAGTGATTGGACTAAAAATCTACCAAAAAAGGGGAAAAAGGTAAAAAACTAAAAATAAACAAAGGTCGTTCAGGAACAAAAATATTTGTCCCCAGCAACAGCGCCAAAAGATGTTGTCCGCTGATTGCACACCAGCAGCAGAAACCTAATGAAAGTTGTCTCCTCACTTGAGAAAGTCGAAGAGGTGTAACCTTGGGGGCAAGCACAAAGGTAGGTACTGTCACCTACTCCTAGCTCCTCCGTTTAGGCTAACTCCTAACAAAGCCAAGGGGGGTAGTTCCTACAAAAGAGTTTTCTAAGGCTCTTTGTGGTTAAAGTGTTTTTAATTGGTTGCGGATGCGGATGGGTGTTTTTTAAAAGTTATTATGATTAAAAGTGTTTATTTATTTATGAGTTCGACACATAAAACAAAGCAATCCACGTTGCTAGCAAGAGATTAAAAGATAAGAAATAATTGAAGACTTCAAAAATGTGCATTCACAGATAGGAATTAAAGAGGCCAAAGACAATTGATCCCAATATAATAATTATGCGGATTAAAAGACTAGTGCCTTATGGAGCCGAAATACTGAAAATGCGTAAAGAGATTAACAACAAGTCTTGAAATAAAACTATTGAATATTAGGTTGTGCAAGTGCTCTTGGTATATTTTTAAGGATTTTAAGTGCTCTTGCTTAAGGTGTCTGGAAATCCTAACTGGAAATACCTTCAGTGGCTCCGTTCGAAGACATGACGGACCTGTCTGGAATCACAACTAGGTGTTCAATAACTTAACCAACTGTGTCCAGATTGGGTTGCCCGACGCCCACACTTGGAATTTGCCCACTACCTGAGTATTGTATCGAGACAATGCCGGTGCATTGGTTATGGGGTGAAAATTTTAATTAAATTGTTATTGCGGTCTTAGCAAGTCCATTCACCGTTCTGAGTACGAGCCCAACTCGAAAGTCGACAAAGCATACTAGGTGAAGGATATCAATGAAGTAAGTTAATTAGAGGGGTGTGTGTAGAAAGTTTTATTAAGTTAATTAATTAAACTCTCCGACAGAGAACGCTCTTGACCTTGTCTTATGACAAAAGTGCAAGAGTCTTATCTGATCTAGATGCCTAATGCAAGGATTATGCAAGACTAATGATGCTCTTCGATAGAAAGTGCTCTTGACTTGTGTTTCTGCAAGTTCAAGAGTCTTACTTATTGATTAATTGAATTAGAAAACAATATGATGCATGAACGTAAAGCAAAGATGGTTTATTAAACTCTCCGACAGAGAGCACTCTTGATCCACCTTATGGTGAGATTCAAGAGATTTTGGTTCCTTTTAAGATGGACAATTATATGGAAAGATACCAAAATGCAACAATCCAATCTAGCAATTAGTGATTATACTAAAGAACAACTAGCAATTAGTGGAAATAAAAACTAAGTACTCATAAGTTGAAACTGTGCTAAGAAACATGAAAAGGAAACAAGACACACTTCCCCCAAATAGGGGGAGTAAAAAAAAAAAGATGGGAGACTTGCTCCCACCTAGCCCTTTTATTAATTTTTTACAATGATCATTATGCTCAACTTCTTCTTGAATGAGCAAATGGTGAGAAAGGGAAGAAAGATGAGGGAGATGTTTTAGTCTTTTGCTCTTGCTTGCTCCCTTGTTTGTTTGTAGCAGTGTTACAAACATCGCCGATATATCAGCAACATACATCGCGATATATCGCGATGTTGACTCGCTAGCGATATATCGGCAATATATTGCCTCGATATTTTCCCTAACTTTTTCATGATATTTGACGATTTTATGGCAATATTTGTCGATTTTTCGCGATATTTGCCGATTTTATGGTGATATTTGCCGATATTTTCGAATGTGTTGTGATTTTTTGTATTTTTCGTATTTTTAAATATTTTTGTATTTTTTATTTTGCCGGTATATTGACGATGTTTGCCGACATTTTCGTCGATAATTCCGATAATTTCTTTTTCGACCCTTGGCGATATATTCGCCGACACGATATTTGTAACATTGGTTTGTAGCTTTTGGGCTCTCCTTCACCTGCCTGAAACTAAGAGCTCTAAACACAAACTTGTTATGATGTTAGTTTATAAAAAATAAATTGAAACTAGATCTACAAACTAGATGACAAACAACTACTCAATCCCTACCAAAAAGGAAGAAGAAAAAGAGGAGTAAAAAGCTAAGGAGAGAGAGGTGAAAAAGGGATGAAGAGAGGACAAAAAGACTGCAAACTGAAGAAAGAAGGCTGCAAAAAGTGATGAAGAAGGCTGAAAGTAAGGCCCAAAAGATGGCTGCAAAAGAGGACTACGAGATGGCTACAAAAAGTGAAGAAAGGGGAAGAAAGAGGGTTGTCCAAAAGGTAAAAAGGAGGGAAAAAGTGGACAGCGAGAGATGGGAAGAAGTGGCTGCAATAAAAAAGACAAACAAGGCTGAAAATTACAAACAGGACAGCCAACCAAGGCATAAGGCTTGGTGAATGAATGTTCACTTTAGCCCAAGCCTTGCCCTAACCCAAGAATATGAAGATTTTATGAATTTTAAAGGATGAATAATAATGAAAGCAAACACTTGAACTTGTGGCCTTTTGATGATGCTTGGATTCCTTGAAGCTTGAAAATTCCGGAAGTTGCCTTGGCTTCAAGAGGAGAGGATACACCTGAGCTCAAACTCCTACTTGATTTGATGAGGTAATCTACACAAATTCAACTCAACACTTGCAAAAGATGGATTAGATCATGTATGTTTTATCAATTAAAATATAAAAGAGCATATCATATAACTGAATAATCAATGCTACTTTTAATTCCTAAGAGCAAAATCATAAAAGATTAAGTTGAAACGTCAAATAATCAATCTTACGTGCTTATAGAAGCCTTCTAAAGCATGAATTGTTATCCAACCTAAGCATGAAAAGAAAGAATTGAAACTTTATCACCTCATTCGCCAAGCATTGATCCACATTTAACAAACCATGCATGCCTCCAAAGCCTTAAAATTTTATTCCACGGTTGCATAAAGCAACAAGCATTACAGAGTTTGGACAGAGTTTCTCTACACAAAAATCCATCCCAATAGAGTTGAAAGAGCCTCTATTTATACAATGAGAGAGTGCTAAAACCCTAAAGCCAAATCACATAACCTAACCAGCTTGGTCACATAACCTGGGAGCCCAAACCTAAAATGAAGAGCTGGGAGTGAGGGGAGGCCTCCACCTAGGCAAGGCCACCCCACTCCAACCCTAGCTACTGAAAACAACCCAAAACTGAACCCACACGTGTGGAAGGTGCCCCCATGCTGAGGAAGGGTGTGAATGGATGAAGGAGGTGTGAGTCTGCATAGGAGAGCCATCTGTTAGGTCTGGAAACCACATATGCTAGGTCTGGAGGAGAAACTACCTAGTGATCATCAGTGCAAGCTTCTGTTCTGCCTCGATCAAAACACCAGATGAATGAATGCTCCCCACCTCATCCCACACGTGAGCTTAGTTGAAGGAGGCGCAATTACTAAGTGAAGATGTCATTTATATCATTGAATGCTGACTGAAACTACCTTCCGTTAACTCCAATGCTCATTAATGCCCAATGAGATGTCATTTATCTTTTTATTTTGCTGAATTTGGGTTAATTTGGAGAGTTTTAATTTTCTCCAAAATAATCATTTTTTTAATAAATAATCATTTTTTCCTCGAAAATGACTTTTCTAAGAAAAATGGCATTATGTGTCCAATTGATGATCTAAAAGTTGGATTTGATTGGCTGGCCGATCAAGAATGATTTTTGGCATAAGGTTAGAGCCTTCAATCACTAAATTCAGGGTTCGGATGACCGACTTAATACAAATGGGATTTTTTCATTTAATTTATGGAAAAATTAATTAAAAAACTTAAAGAAATAATTAAAAATTTAAAAAAAAAATTAACCCATTTGAAAAAAAAAATTCAAAATTTTTTTAAAAGGTCCTATGGACTTGGGACATGACCATGCTCTACTCTAACAATGCCTAGTAGGTTTATAACACTCAGTTGGGCTCTAATAACCCCCCAAGGCCTAGAATTCAACATCAGGCATTCCAGCTTTGGAGGAAGCAGGAGAAAACCTCGTCAATTATACTCGGCTATAGGCAAAGCATAATTGTCAAGGGGAAAAAACTCCCTGGAATACCTTAGTTGAGATTCTACATCTCAGGAGACCGAACCACTTGAAAATACCCTACTAGCACATTTTATTACAAACCCCGTGGGGCCATAGTCAAAATTATTCAAATAAAAAACTGGCTAGCCAATATTGGCTAGACGTGAGGACGGATCAACTGATACACTGGAATCAGACATTGAACATGTCTGTCAACTAGCGGCTCCTCAGGTAACCCAACTATGGTACAAAAAAGTTGGTAACATTTGGCTCCAACTGTGGGACAGGTACTCACTTGATCTATTGATCAAAAAGAGTGCCTGAGAATCCAGGAATCTCTGGTATGCATGTAAACAGAAGTGTCTCAGGTCCATGTATATGATAAAAATATGCCATGATGAAATACCAGAAAATATTTTTGCTTTTTTCGAAATAAAGTACATGAAATAAACTTTTTTCTTTTTTAGCATATATAAGTGGAGTATAATACAAATGTTAATATACAAAAGGAAAGAGCTTTGATACAACATTCTACAAAGATATGATACACAAAAATATAGTACAGAAAACATAAACTACACAAAAATACAAGGATGGGTTTAGAAAATCCCTGGGATGACCCCTTGGTCATCTTGGAGGTTGTTTCGATAAAAGCACTTCAAATGTTGGCCATTCATGGGCAGGTTTAATATTTCTCCATCCATAGTGTTAAGGAGAAAAGAATTGGTGCCAACCGTGTTGCGGATGATAAACGGGCCTTTCCAAAGGCTGTCAAATTTTCCATGCTTCCTAGGCTTCTCCCTTCTCTTATCCCATAAGAGAACAGCATCCCCTATTTAGAAAGATCTCGGCCTGACTGACTTGTCAAAGGTGCCCTTTATGTTTTCTTGATGTCTGAGTGACTGATTAAGGGCAACTCTTCTAGATTCATCCAACTCTATAATCTGATTGATTCTTCGCTCCATTTCTGCCTGTTCCGTGCCATATTCACTTAGCATCCTGAAGATCGGAATCTGCATGCTGATCGGAAGGGTGGCTATGATTCCATACACCAGCTCAAAAGGTGACTTTCCAATTGAGTTCTTTTTAGTGGTCCTATTTGCCCACACAACATACTTAATCTTGCTATCCCATGATCTCTTATTATCCCCTGCACTCTTCTTGAGGATAGACATTAAATTTTTATTGGTGGACTCGGCAAGTCCATTACCCTTTGGGTAATAATCAGATGAGTGGGATAGGATAATGCCATATTTGAAACATAAGTCATTGACTTTTTCGGAACTCAAGGCTTTGGCATTATCAGTTGTTATCTTAAGGGGAGTTCTAAATCTGGTAGTAATTCTTTCTTCGATGAAGTCAATAACAACCTTCTCGGTGGCGGTTTTAGTGGGTATGGCCTCTACCCACTTGGTGAAGTAATCGGTCGCTGAGAGAATCCAGCAAAAACCATTGCTAGAGTTATCCTTGAATTTGCCAATAAAATCAAGCCCCCGCTGCTGAAAAGGGGCAAGGAAGACAACCGGAGTAAGGGGAAGAGCTGCCAACTTCTGCTTCCCAGTGAAAAGCTGACACTCCTGGCAACACTTGACATGCTTGTGAGCATCCGCAAAAATGGTTGGCCAGTAATATCCAGCTCTCAGAATTTTGTGGGCAGTTGTATTTGTTGCATAATGGCCTCCACAAAATCCTGAGTGAAACTCTGCTAATATCTTCTTAGAATCCTGTTCGTTGATGCACCTAAGTATAATACCATCTGGGTTCCTCCAACCCAGGCCCTCTTGGGTAAGGCAATACCTAGCAGTCTTAAGTCTCAAAGCCCTACGCTTGTATCCTTTGAGGTGATCAGGGCAGGTGAGATGGAGAAGGAAGAAAATGATGTCTGAATACCAATGGTTGTCAAGGTTTTGAAGGGCAGGAGTCATAGCAGGCTGAGGGATGTCATTCTTTGCAATCATCTCAATGGCTTCTTCGTTCTTCTGAGTAAGCATTTTTGCAAGGCCTTGTCCTTTGATTAATTTAGTGGCCTTTATCTCAAGGTCATATTCCTGAATCTTGGATACCCAAGTACCCCTTATTCCTAAACAATCCATTTGAGAAAGGATATCCTTAACTGCAGTGTGGGGAACGTATCCAGTGACCTTAGAATAACCAATGTAAGTCCTGAAATGTTTCAAAGATTTAACCAAGGCATAAGCCTGCTTATCCATAATGTTATACTTTAGTTCGGAATTCTGCAAGGCTCTACTCATAAATGCTATGGGTTGCTCGAACCCTTCAAAGTTCTTTTGGAGCAACACACCGGCAATGGTGTCTTTAGAAGCAAATGAAAAGATCATAAAATCCTTCGCGTAATCTAGGCTGACTAAGACTGGAGAACTGGTAATGGCATTCTTTATCGAATCAAAGGCTTTCCTTCCTTCACTGTTCCACACAAACTTGGAATTTTTCTTAAGTAAGGCCTACATGGGTTTCAATAATTCGACCAACTTTGGAATGAATCTTCTGATAAAATTTATATGACCGTTGAAGGACTGGAGGGCTTTAACATTGTTTGGGAGGGGAATCTTTCTTATGGCCTCTACTCTTTCAGGATCAATTTTGACACCGTCCTTGTTGATGATGTGTCCTAAGAGTTTTCCCTCTTCTATGCCCAACACCGACTTAGCCGGATTTAAAGAAATGCCATACTTCCTACATCGCTCGAAAATCTGCCTGAGATGAACAACATGGCTGGATTTTTCTTTCGAAAAAACAGTGAGATCATCTTGATATATCTCAATGACTTTGCCAATCAACCCCTTGAAAGCATAATCCATGGCCCTTTGGAAAGTAGCTCTTGCGTTTAAAAGGCCAAAGGGCATTCTCAGATATTCAAAAGTGCCCCAAGGAGTTGTGAAAGTGGTCTTATGCCTATCTTCCTCTTGAATGACTACCTGATTATAGCCAAAAAGACCATCTAGCATCGACATCATGCTTGATCCAGTGACCCGTTGGAGGAGGGTCTCCATGTTGGGGAGGGGGTAATTGTCCTTCTGACATGCTATGTTTAGATTTCTAAAATCTATACATATCCTTATACTCTCGTTCTTCTTTCTAACTATGACCAAGTTAAAAAACCATGTTGAATGTCTCGTAGGAGCTATTATTCCTGCTGCTAGCATTTTTTCTAACTCCTTTTTAATGATCGGTGCTAACTTAGGATTTATTTGCCTAAGTTTTTGTCTGAAAGGCTTGCCTTTTTGACATTTCGGTTTTAAGGGAATAGTATGTTGAAATACATCTTCCCTATAGGCTTTGAGCTCGTCATAAGTAAAGGCAAATACATCCCTATACTCTTTGACCAAGTTTATGAGGCTATTCCTTTCCTTTTCGAAAGTACCTTTTCCAATTTTTATAATTTTAGGTTCTGTTTCCGTCCCAATGTTGATTTCAATGTAATCTCCCGGTTTCATTTGCTCAACATTGCTTTTTCTTCTATTTTGTCTGTCAAAGATGTTTTCTAAGGCAACTAGACGACGTGGGACAGGATTGTTAAACTAGTCACCTTCTCCATAATATTCTTTGTTTTCTTCCTGATCATTTACTTTAAAGTTTAGGAATTCATCTACATTATGAATGAATCTCAAAATTTACTCATCGTCTTTGAAGACATGCCAATGTTCAACATTTTCAGGAACAGAAGGTCTGAAGTTCATCACTAAAGGACAATCCCCCTCTAACATCTCATCCGATGGCTAAAGAGTTGACGTTGAAACTGCAAGCTTGTCGGAGGCACTATTCTGATCTCTAGGGACTGCTTCTATGTTAAGGGCATCAAAGAATTCCATTGTATCCCAGATTGCATTTCTATATTTTTTAAGTCTTTGACACTTACATGCAAACTGACCCTTAACTTGTTGGACAATTAAGTCAGAGTCCCCTTTAATATTAAGCAACTTAATCCCCATGTCCTCGGCAATCTCAATGCCCAGTAGAAGTGCCTCATACTCTGCCACGTTGTTAGTTGCTTCGAATTCCAATCTGAAAGCAAAGTTGAAAACCTTACCCTCTGGTGAAATAATGACAACACCAGCCCCCTTGCCCGTTCTAGAGTAAGCACCATCAAAATTCATTCTCCACAACTCACTAAGTTTTTCGGTCTTCATCTCTTCTTGGATGGGGTCCACGAAGGTGGAGTTGATTTGATAGGAACCATTTTCATTAGTGTGTTAAGCATACTCATTCGTTGGTTTTTGAGGGTTTTCAACATGGTGTCTTTTTTCTTTTTGGTAACACATATATTACTAAAAGATGGTAGGAAAGACAAGGCAAAAATAAAAAAATTTGGAAAAATTTTATACTTAGAAATTTTTTTGAAATTTTGCATGTAAAGCACAAATTTTCCCTAGATCTAACAAAGCCCTAAAAACAGATCTAAATAATGAGTATTGAAAGCTTGGATTTATTTCATGAGCAATGCAAAAAATTTAAAGAGAAGGTTAGAGAAGGAAGTTTCTTGTGGATGGAACATAAGAGATGGAGGAAGACTCCGAATTTCTTTCAAATTGGAAGAACACGATCCTTGTAGGCCCTGCAATCACAAAGTGTTAAACAACCAGTTGTTTGAAGCTTGGGCTAGATGTAGCTGAACTCACACCCTTCTTCAACCTGTGAGCCCTGCTAATACCAAAACTCCGATACAAGTGAGATTATATCCATGAAAAATATGCTAAGATGGTTCAATCAAGATCAATATTACGTTTAACTAACTACTCATATTCATCAAGATTATAACCCACTTTGCATAAATAGTTGATTTGAAACTACAAACAACTATTCTACCGTGCCAACAGTGGCCCTCTTGAGCTTAACAAATAAACTGATCTCATTCAAGTAAAAAAAGAGTAATGGGTTAGAAGCAGTATCACCTCAACCACAAATCATTCACCACATGCAAAAGAAAGATGGACCTCCAAAGTCGAAATTCTTATTGATCAAATGTAAGCAAATCTTAATACAATTTTTGCAGAGTAACTCCAGCACAAAAGTTCCATCCAAATAGAGCTAAAGGAGCCTCTATTTATACAATGAGAGAAGGCCTAAACCCTAACACCACACCACGTAGGGAGGGTACAAAACCTAATCATCCTGCAATGTGAATGAGCCAAAACCTAAAGTAACCAAGCTGAGAGTGAGGGGAGGCCTCCCCTAGGCAAGGCACCCCCACTCCAAGCCTAACCATCCACTCTCCATGCCAAATGAGCCCACCCTGATAAAAAACGTGAGTCTCCAAGGCTAGGGCGTGAAGGAGGCGAGAGAGCACACGTGAGGGTAAGTAGGACTAGCGTGAAGGTTTGGAGACGCTCAGAGCTAGGTAAGGAGGAGCCCATACCTAGCAATTAATCAATACATGTCTCAGTTCAACCTCGATCAAATCACCCAGCAAATGAGCAAGCTCCAACTCACCCAAGCGTGGTCATCACGGAAGGAGGCGAGAGAGCACACGTGAGGGTAAGGAGGACTAGCGTGAAGGTTTGGAGACGCTCAGAGCTAGGTAAGGAGGAGCCCATACCTAGCAATTAATCAATACATGTCTCAGTTCAACCTCGATCAAATCACCCAGCAAATGAGCAAGCTCCAACTCACCCAAGCATGGTCATCACAGAAGGAGGCGAGTTGGCCAACTGGATGAGGACTCAATGCTCACTGAATGCTAACTGAAGCCGAGTTCTGTTAACTCCAATCATCATTAATGTCGAATGCCATGTCATTTTGCATTTCATTTCGCTGAATTTGGATTAATTTGGAGAGATTTGGATTTTCTCCAAAATAATCATTTTTATTATTTAATCAATAATTTCCCCAAAACTGACTTTTTTGAGAAAGTATGCGTTATGTGGCTGAATGATGATCTGAAACTTGGAGCTGGTTGGCTGGCTGACCATGAATGATTTTTGGCTTAAGGTTAGAGTCTTCAATCACTGAAAACGGACCCCGGATGGTTGACTTATTACAAATTGAATTTTTCAATTTAATTTATGGAAAAATTTAATTAAAAACTTAGGGAAAAATAAAAAATTAAAAAAAATAAAAATTTAACGTGTCTGGTAAAAAAATTTCGAAATTTTTTTTGAGGGTCCTAGTGACTTAGGACATTGTTGCCCACCTATTTTAACTAGGTGGCAACTCCATGTATATGAGGATATACATAATTGTACCTTAGAAAAATCTGAGGATTTTTCACTTCTGCAGAGCCACTGCCCCTTTGTAAAACGAAATGTCCGCTCCCCTGCGTGGGAAAATTAATGTAATTTTATGTGCTAGTGTGGGTCATATGATATGGATGCCACACCATGGAACTGGTTGTTAGGGAAGTCCCCTCATCGAGTGTTTTTCCTTTTCCAATTGACCTTGTTGTGTAAACAAGTTTAATCGGTTTGGTTTTCACTCAAAATCCTCCAAAGTGGTGACGGGCGTTCTACCAGTCAAGTCCATGAGGTGGTTAAGGCTTTAAAGTGTGATTCATGACCATGCTAGGCATCTGTATAGAGTCTTGCGGAGTTTCGTTGTGTTGTTGTATTTTTAATTATTTTTTCAAGTTAATTAATTTCACCTCATGGTGATTAATTAACTCAGTTTTTGATGTAATAATGTAATTGCTCAAGCATGGCATTTTGTAATAGGGGCTATGAATGCAAAGTTAATTGCTATGAAACCCCCTAAGCCACTGCTTCGAGTCCCATGTCATTCTGATGAGTGGTTGAGGAGATAAACCATTTTTGTCTAAGCAAGGTCTATTTTTCCTAGGGAATTAATTAATTTCCCTAAGTCAAAATTCACATTTTTTGATTTTGAAGTAAAAAATCAAAAATTGCCATGGTAATTTGGTTTGGGGGTTCCTAAGCCTAGGAAAACTTATTCCAAAGTTTTTCACCCCCCCATGGCCTAGATATTAATTTTTCAAGTTATTTTTTAATTTTTCCTAAGTCAAAATTGGAAAAATTTTAAAAATTAAATTGAGAATTTTAATCTAAGGTGAATTTAAATTTAGCCTAAGTCTAAAGGTTAAATAATGTTTTGGAGAAATGCCTAAACTACCACTAAAGGAGGCGTCCAAGTCAAAACCCTCACTAAAATGGAGGCGCTAGTATAAAATGAAGGCACTACCAAATTGGAGGAGGGTGCAAGCATGAAGGGTCTCCAAAATATTAAGTGAAACGTCCAAGCTATGAAGGGAGGCGCTAACTTAAGGAAGAAAACCACCAAAATGGAGGGCGCTACACTAATTTAGTGAGGGCGCTATTATATGGTGGGCGCCACCAATTAGAGGGCGCTATCAATTTGAAAGGGGGTGCATGCCACTTTAGAGGAGGCGCTAGCCATATGAAGGAGACGCCCCATATTTAGAGGTGGGCGCTAGTGCTAGATGGAAGTGCCACCAAATATAGAGGGACGCCTACACTTATTAGAGGAGCGCTAGCTTGTTTAATGGGGCGCCTACATATGGACAAGACCGCCAATTAAGAGGACGTCCAGCCAAAATTAGAGGGGGGCGCCTATGCTATTGGGCCCACTATATTTCTAATTTTATTTAAAACCTAAAGGCAAGATCTATGGTGAAAATTTAGTCTAAGACCTAGATCTAAAGGTGAAGATTGCTTAAGACATGGATTAGGCTTCTAAGCCATTGATTAAAAATTAATACAAGGGTGTGGATTAATTGAGAAGAATGGAAAGCCAAATACCTAGATCTAATGGTGGAGATTAAACCCTAGATCTAGATCTAATCTCAACCATTTATCTTCAAGGGGTTGGGGTTTGCCTCAACTATTTAATGAGGGCCTCACTTCCTCATTATTCAGGATCTCTCATGCTATTGTTATGCTGCCGAAAATTTCTTATTACTCTCATATTTTCTTGCTATACTTTGTATTGAAGATTTGCCCAAGTTGGGCCATTTAATAAAAATTCTTTGGAGGGATACTATGCTGCAAATTCTTTCATGATCCACTACTCTTGAGGTAACTTGTGTATTTTTCTAGTTTTGCATTATTGTACTAGTCTAGTTAGCTCTCCACAAAGTATTTTGTGGAGAGATTAGAGAGTAAAAGTGCTTTTGCTTTCTTTTGTGAATGATCTAACATTGTCTTTCAAAGTATTTTGCAGGAAGTGTTAGATATTCTCCACTAGCCTTATGATAGTTTGCAGATCTAGAATTTTTGCAGGTTGACCAATCAAGGAGACCTCTCCAAGGGCTTCATTCCGGCATATTTTAAATTCGGCCATCTACTTTCACCCTTCCTAAAAGGGGGTTTTATTCACTATATAGTGAATATAACCCTTGTTTTAGGGCCCCAACCTATTATATATTAGTTAGGGCTTATATTTCTGCTGTTTAAACACTGTTCAGCTAAGTTTCTTCGATATTCTCCTCCGATTCTTATAGTTATTCTGAATATTGCAATTGTATCAGTTTCAGCCTATATTTATCTACACTTTGAGCTTAATCGTGGTATTCCTCGTCTGACATCAAGCAATTGAGATCAGAACGCGAAGCGCTCAAAGCTGTTATAAATATTTGTCTGTCATTCAGTCTGCATAACAGTTTCCAGCCCTTTAAATCTCTTATTTCTGCAATATTTCACACTCAGATTTTTTATGTAAATTTGTAAATTTTGTACTAATTTTTTAACAACAAATTTTTAGTGTTTTCTGTGATTTCCAGGGAAGAATAGCTTGCTGGTTTATGACAGGTTATGCACATTTGAAGGAGATTTGATGCTCGAATAGGCCCAGAATTCCCTCAACCTTCAACCAGTTCAAAAGGGGTTCCAATCCTCAACTCTCTCCCTCAATTTTTTTCTGATTTATTGTAAACCCCAAAGAGAGTCTCTTGGGGTATTCTGTAAAGTTTTGTAACCATTTGTAATTTATAAGTAAGTAGATTAGGAAGAGGTAGATAACTAGTTTTATTTCTAGCTACCCACCTATCTTTGTGACAGACCATCATCTCTATCACAAAGATTGTTGTGAGGTGAGTTTACTGTAGTTAGTTGTGTTTTTTCTTTCAAGTTTATGCAACTTTACTTTTCTGTTTAAAAGTAATCATACAACCCATCAAACCTGTGTATCCTCTATCCACTTGTCATCTCTATTTAGGGACTTCAAGCTGGATATGAAAAACAGGTGAAGTGGGGGCTTAGGTAATTAAAATAACTTTCATTTTTACCCACTACAATCAAATATTTTATTTCCCAAGTCATTTGTTAATCGCTTTAAAATAAACACTGCATCTTAACCATCAAGATTAAAATTTACTCTTAAAACTTACCAACAACAACTTCCCACATCCTGCTCCTCTACTCGGTTATCACCCTCCGGGGTACTCCGAGATACGACCAGGGGAAAGGGAAGTCTTAGTTTAATAGGCATCCATCTAGAGATTTTCAAGTTGATTAAAAACAGTGACCTTGGAGGCGACTTGGGGTAGTAGACCGTGGGGGGTCTCTAGGCGCTTCGACGTCCCCCTTGTTAAGCACAGGCCATTGGGGTTTGACCTGTGAGCTACGGGTGGGCTCGTTCCCACTTTGTTGAGCGCAACAGCACTCCCTCTTCGATTTGAGAAGAACTAGATCGGGGTAGTCACACCACCGATTCCAAAATTTAATTTAAGAAGAACAACTTTAATAAAATCAACTAAAATAAACCAAGAGACATTTCAAAACCGGTTCTACAACATTTTCCATCTTCAGCACTCTTTTATTCCAACATTGCACTACAATTTTTATTTCCAGCACTTTATGTTCCAGTTACATCTATTTACTTTCATTTTGCAAATGGTCATGTGGTGAATGTTAACTGCTTAAAATCTTTTCATACTTTAAATTTACTGCTAATTTAATAATCTTCATTCATAACAATTTTCTGTCATTTTGTAGATCTGCTTCATTGTCCGTATTTGTAAATCATCTATACATTTGTTTATTGTTTTATTTCATTATTGTTTATAATTATATTGTTTATTCGTATATTTCATTTGTAGGCACCGAACTATAGTTTAATCGCAGATTAAAATCTCAATTTTATTTGTAAAGTTCATAAAGACATAGTCTAACTTTAGACTCCATTTATATAGGCACTGGTCTTGTTTTATATAGGATCTTAGCCTTATTCTTTAAACGATCCCTTTAATTAATTTATAATTAATTAATAAACCTGGAACTTAGTTTTCCCATAGGGACTACCCCCCTTGGCTCTGTTGGGATCTTGCCTAAACGGAGGAGTTGTGGACTGTGGTGACAGTGGTCCCCAGCTCTCACTTGCCCCCCAAGGACACACATAGCAGGTTGTGACTTTTTTGCATCTTAAAGTGTGAATTAGGCAGAAACAGACATGACATAGTCTATTCTAATAATGTCTAGTAAGTTTATACATACTTAGTTGGGCTCTAATAACCCCCTAAGGCCCAGAATTCAAAATCGGGCATTCCAGCTTTGGAGGAAGTGAGAGAAAACCTCGTCAATTATACTCGGCTATAGGCAAAGCATAATTGTCAAGAGCAAAAAACTCCCTGGAATACCTTAGTTGAAATTCTACGTCTTAGGAGACCGAACCACTTAAAACACCCTACTAACACATTTTATTACAAACACCGTGGGGCCATGTTCATAATTATTCAAAACAAAAACTGACTAGCCAAAACTGGCTAGACACAAAGGCAGATCATCTGATACACTAGAAACAAACATTTATCATGTTTGTTAACTAGAGGCTCCTCAGCTAATCCAACTATGGTACAAAAAAGTTGGCAACATGATCCTTAATGGAGGTAGCTGACACTCCATCAAACTTGGGAACCTTTTCAAAGTATTTATCAGGCATGTCATGGGGTGTTCCCTGGATTAGGGAAAAATCGAAAACCAATGCCTTGGCCTTCCTTCCAAAAATCCTAGGGTTTTGTGGAGGAGGAAAATTTTGATTTCCAGTAGTGTTTGTTCCGGCCATTGGACTAGATGGAGCTAAAGGAGATCCTAAAAGATGACTCAAGAGGGCAGTAAGACTACAAATCTTCTGAAAGAAGTTTGAGGAGCTTTCTTTAGTTTGTTTGTGGTTCCTCGTGTAGGTTATAGGGATCTCTTCAAAATTTGTAGGACATTCTAAGAACTTAAGACTGATACGTTGGGTACGGTCCTTAGTGGAGTCGCTAGGTGAACCACACAAGTAATTCACCAAAAAGAGATACGTCGTAGGGAAAGGTGAGGTATGTCAAACCAAGGTAGGCATCTACCTCACCGGCAATGGCGCCAAAATGTTATCACCAACCTTGTAGTTGCCTATGTGAGATGGATCCAGCATGGACGGTACAAGGACAAGCAACTATGGAGGTGGAACCAAGATTGCCTCAACTCCCAAATGGATGGTTGTCACGCCAATCGAGGCAGTCTTCACTTTATGTTATCTTAGCCCAAGACAACAATGGGGGAGACTTGTATCTACTCTCGATAGGAGAGATCAAACCTAGACACCAGATCAAATCAAATGGACTTAACCTACATAAGGTGTAAGGTGATGGAAACCCTAAATCTATGGATGACGTCACCAGGTGAACCAAGGCTTTGGATCAAGGTTTAAGAGATATGAGATTTGATCCAAGATGGGGCATGGATGACCAATGGGGTAAATACTAGATCTGGGGTTAAGGTACTAACAAGAGGTAAAGATATCCACTTCCTTGGGAAACATGACCAATGCAAAACAGGTAAGAACGGGATTGGGGCTATCTAGTACCAAGGGATATACTCCAAGGAAGATATGACAATGTCAAAGCACCCGAACCACCCGAAAAAGGTCAAAATGCAAGAGAAAGAGGCAAAAGAGGGGTAGCTCTAGGATTTGGAGAAACAGTGCCTTGGGATTTGGGCAAATGGACTCACTTTCAGCCCAGCGTTGAGGAAGACCCACTTAGGGTTTGGCTTGATCTACAAAACCCAGAAACTGTTTGCTGAAAAAATCAGATCATGGGAAAAGATGGCAGCATGGAGGATAACGCTAGGGTTTGGAGGCCAATTTTTCAGATCTAGGCCAACTGGGTCACTTTTGGCTCAGCGTTGAGGAAGATCCTCTTAGGGTATGACCCGATCTACCAAACCCAGAGGTGGTTTGCCCCGAGATCAAGCGGTTTGATCTATAATATTTTTTGGTTTTTTCATTATTTAGGGTTTTAAGGTAAAAATGGAAATACAAATGCCAATGGATTGAGATCTTGGAAGAGAAGACTAACCTGTAGATCTTACCTCGAAAACCTTGTAGATGCCTCGATGATGATAATCCTTGATATCCCGATCAATTTGAGAAGATTTGAGTGAGTTGTATGCCCAACGTTTTTCCCCAAGAAGCCGCTGCGCCCTCTCTCCTGCACAACCAACGTCAACCATATCAGATTTGTTGTATCATGAGAAAAAAGAAAAAACTACAGAAAAATAGCAAGATGAAATCATATATCACATTGATGTTAATGAAAACCCCCTGATACAAAATGCATCCAAGCCAAGCGAGTTGAGGAAACCCTACAAAAACGCCCAAGTTGAAGTTGCCCTCCTGTAGACAAGACAATGTTTCCCGAAAAATATATAGATCTCACATCAAATACCCAAATGCTAGGAAGCAAAAGATTTTCCAATCACCATCTAAGAACACCAAATGCAAAGGAGATCCAAGAATTTCCACAAGAAATTTTTTTATATTATCTAGATCCAAGAGCCAAAGACCCCTTACAAGTGAGAGCCAAAATCCTAACCACTTTTCAAATGAGTGGCTAAGATTAAAAGATACAAATGTTCTAATCAACGGTTGAGATAAGCTCAACATACAATACATAGATCAATACCATTATATAATATAAAAGTGGAGTAAAACACCGTAGGAGAGGGGATCCCACTCAACAAAAAATAAATGAAGCACATGGTGGGTCCAGGGAGTGTTAACTAACTCCCTCTGGGTATCTCCATGGCACAATAAAAATAATATAATTTTTCAACAGTGAAATTGTGCCTCCTTGAGGAAATCGCGAGCCTCCAAAAGCTCCAGAAAATAATATAATATGCCTGAAAAATAGATGTGGCCCATCCAAGTGCTGCAGCTACTGGAGACAGAGTGGAAGACATCACATTCATCATCATAACTCATCCCATGCCATTTCCTTGCCTTAGTAGCCCAAATCGAATTCTTCAGTAGCCATTTTAATTATTTTTTATCTGCCTCGAGAAACGTGGTATGTCAGAAACTGCCTCCTAGGGTGCCTGTGTTATCCAACTAAGTCCACCAGGCTCTCTGGGAGGGGGTTAATATGGTACAATCAAGTGGCTAGACCACCTATCCCTCATACAGCACCCTAGGAGATCCAAGAAAGATATCTCCCTGCTCAGACAGGCCATCAAGTATGGCAAAACTACACCAAAAGGGTATATTGAGCCAAATCATCTCTACAAGTGCTCGAAATTGAAAACAAGTTGTCTCAGTGGACTCGGAGAGTCCAAATCTATCTAAGGTGTATACTCATACCCCCTCTAGGTCTCTGTATGATCATCTACAACATCCAGATAGACAAAATAATAATCTGTAAGTGACCACATAACTAGTAATATACCTCAGAATAGTATCCATCTGCTGCGAGTGTTCATAGGTCAAGACATGCTCTACAAATCATTCAAATAACACTCATAACAAATAGTAATCATTTCACTGGCGATCTATCAACCACATATAAGGATTTCATTTAGTAACTATAACTCAGACCAGACTTTCAAAACCATACTCACTTCATAGTTGTAATCATTTTGCTAGTGAAGGGTGAGGGCTAAAATTTACAAGGCTAGGCCAAAGGGTGACTACCCACTTGACATTATGACACTTCAGATATGGAAAGGGGATACTCACTCTAGCATATGACAGACAAGCAACAACAAAGGGGATGGAAGTGTCTCACAAATGGGTGAGTTACTTCAGAGGTGCATATTCACCTTGACAAATGCTCACAATCCAACTCATTACAAGTAAGGCCAACAATCCTTAGATATAACTTTTAGGAACCATCGCTTTTTTGGGCCTTTGATTTTCCATAGCCTTGGTCCATGTTTTTATTACATGGATTTTTATTATTCAGGCTTGATGGATTCATGTATGTTGAAAAACACTACTTGTCATGAACGTTTTAAGATATTCTTTTCATTGTACTTCAAAGCCAATTTCATTAGGCTAGCCTTGCATTCACGTATGTTTGAAAACACTACTTTTTTATGAATGGGATTTTTCAGAAGATATTCATTTCATTTCCAAACACATTGTATTGATGGCAATGCTACTTGTTTCAGGTTAGCCAACACAACCTAGGCAACTCAGAGCCGAGACACAAATAAACAGGGAGGTTTATCCAATCATAGAGGCTCTAGTGGGAAAAGGTCCTCCATGCCATAAGTCAAGTAGTAAGTCGGGTCAGAAACATAATTGGAAGGTAATGGATGGGTGAAGACAGTGAGTGGTGAAACCAACACTAGCAAGCCAAAGTATGGTGGGAATGACTACCTCTATTCTCCATAAGGAGGGTAAAACCAATGAGTATAGATCAAGAACTTCTAGGTCAGAGTAAGGACATCAATACCTAATATGAATACATCCAAATCCATATATTTATATGACTGGCAGATCATGCCAATAAATGCTAATACATGTCACAAGAATGAGTATAAGAGCAATAATAACCATAACACAAGATATATATAAGCTGAGTCATAAACATGCAAACAATCCATCTGAACCAACATCTGTCCAATGAGAAAACACTGATGCAAATCTGGGCACTAATAACTACTCTGCAAATGGCTAAAATGACTACATCAGTCCTCAAATCTAAGTGTCCGGAGACTCAATCATGGCATGGGAGAGTTCTATAGTCAATCAATCAAATCATGATCCATCATAGATGCTCATCTCAACATCTCATATGTAGGGGAACTGGATGAAAAATGTACCGGAATCTGAAAAAATAGTATATGGTAGCTCGACTACTATATATGTGACAACAAGTTGATTCCTTCATATTCCTCATCGCTTGAGGGATCTTCTTTGAATTGTGAGAGCTTGATTTTCAGTTGCTCCCATCTTCTCTTCTCTTATTATGAGACGATCTTCTTCTTGTGTGCACTCTTCCTGGAGTTTGCTGAAGGTAATCAACTTCCTTCTGAAATGCATTCCTTGAGTGAATGAACCCCATGATCTTGGGAGGCCATTCAAGGAGGTTATAACAATCTCTTTTTCTTCTTTGATTGCTTCGACATAGCATCGAACACTTCCTTTTGGTGTCTTCAAGGATGACACATGAGGGATGAGATGATCTCTAATAGAATCTGTAATGATTCTCTTAGCTCTAGCCTTAGCCTCATCCCCCTTAGGATCTTAGAACTTCCTTACTGAAATACTAATCCAAGTCATTTTCTTCAAGGATCACAGAGGTCCTACACTTCCATACTCGGAAGTTGCCAGCTTCACCAAGCTTGTCATCAACCTGGGTATGATTAGTCATTTCGAAATGAGAACCTCAAATGTAAATAGCAAGGATTTAGATCTCACCAATTTGAGGTGTCTGACCTGGTTCTGGAGCTGGCTGATCTAGGGTTTGTCAAAGAAACCCTAATTTTTCAAACTTGGAATTTCGAACTTCTGATTGGACAGAAAGATTGGCCTCTTCAAGGCGAGCTGTCCAATGCACTCCTTTTCTGAAAACAGTGGTGGGAAGCGCCCATAACAGTAAGCCCTAGTTTTCCAATTTCTTCTGCAAAAATGTCTGAAATTGATTCTCCTGTATCTCAGAAGTTTTAGATCATTACAGTTTGAAACTTCTCACCGAGATAGCCTAATATGTCTTCTTTCCAACCCCACGGGTTGAGCAAAAATGGATTCTCCAAGTGGGACTTATGCCAAGTTTCCCAAGGTGGTTGTTTTTAGGACTATTAAGCATAAAGAATGTGTACGGACTGCCATGTGTCACTGTTTCACATTCTAGGTCTGCAAAGCATTCCATAGAAACTACACTCCGTGCCCTACCTGCAACATCTTGCGAAATTTTGTTTAGACCTTCCTAGCCCGAGATATAGCAAATCTTCCTATGTCACCTGTTTTTGACTGTATTCTAGAGGAGGCTGGAACCCCGATTTGGAGGAAACATATCTCTTGAAGTATAGCAAATCTCAGGCTAAAACTTTTACACAAGGTACAACAAGAATTTCTCTTCGGCTTGTAAAAGTTTCTACTTCCAAGCTGTCTCCAGTATTGCGTTATAGCGAAAGTACTACAATGAATAAATTCAGCCTTCTAGTGTTTTCAAGCATGAAACCCTAATTTCCATTAGCTGCAATTGTAGTTGTATTTTTGCTGCACAGTGAAACTTCTCTGATTCAAAACCTGCTACCACCAAAAGATGTGCCCTAGTGAGACGAGTTAACCTAGTCCTCCTTGCTTGATGATCTGTGGAGAGAACACATTTAACTAGAAATCCCTAGTTCCCGTAGCTACACAATGCCTTCTTTCAGAGAGGCTTTGATACCATGTTAGTTTTTCTTAAGATTTGATTAGATTATCTAGGATCTTTATCTGAAAGAATAACAAGTACATCAAAATGCATAAGATGTAGTGTCCTCTTCTGCTTAGGCATTGAGGACCAAAGTGCTAACCTATGTGATTCTTGTGGGTTCGAGCGGTTACTGACAGTTAGGGAATCAACTGAAGACTGATGCCATCTACAGAAAAGCTAGGACATCAATATTATATCACCATTGGGTCGAAGAGGGCAACCGGAGCCAAAGGCCACCGACATGCATGACATCTAAGCATTATTTAATGATGCCTGCACCCAATTAAGTCTCCATGCGCATGCATGCAAGTCAACTGCAAATTAGAAGTTAAAGTGGCCTAATTAGGTCAAAAGTTAGGGTTTTTGCAGTTGAAAGTTATAAAAAAAAGATAAAGTGAATGGAGACTTTACCTTGGATGATTATTGATTTTGGAGCTCTTGAGTAGCAACACAGCATGCGACCATAGCAGTTGGGGTTGGAGACGGCGTCTTTAGCTAACGAGGTTTTGACAGTGAGATATCTGCCCTAGTCTCCTTCAAGATAAACCATCCAGGTTTGTCACCGTGTCTATTGCATTCATCATTATCCAGTGTTCTAGTATATGCCAGAAGGTTATTTGTAGGTTCATCTGTACAACTGGGAGCATTTAGCTGGAAAACCCAAGTCATTCACCAGGACTCTGGATCATCATATTTCTTCCGCATGTGGCCTGCATCCTCACTGATAGGATCACTCTACTGCATTGAGTGATTATCAGCCATCAAATTGTCCACCTGTGGCAGCCAGCAGCAGATTACAGAGGTGTGGGGGAATGAGCAGCAAATTGGTAGATCAATTCACTAGGGCATCGGGAAAGGCCAAAACTCTTGCATGCTCCAGCCATCCTCTACGGCATGGGCACACCTACCTTCCGCCATATTTTCAGCTGAAACTGACCATCCCTTCAGCAACAACGTCACACTTAGCTGATTCAGCCTACCAGGGTATTACGACGGAAAACATAGTCATTTCTTCATCAACTCAGTTCATCTTGCATGCGTATTTTCTTTGGAGAATATTCAGTTGGCTTATCAGTGGTAAGTGTTCATTCTATCCTGCAAACCCTAACCCTAATTTCAGCTATAAAATAGGGAAATTTTGCATGGCAGTTTGCATGCCTGGCTATTTCAGTAACTTTGCATAGAAATAGAAAATATCAGTATTTGAGATATTACATCAGATATAAAAGATACACAAAACACAAAGATTTTCATTGAGGAAACCATAAAGGAGAAAACCCCGCAAACTTCTTCAGAATAGTACGATGATCAAAAGTAGTAATAAGAAACGTTTAGCAACTATTTTTCTCTCCTCCTCTGACTGTCTCTCTCTCTCATGCGCCTTAGAGAGTGTGTGAGGTGTGTATAAATGAGGGACAACGCCTCCCTATTTATACCCTTTCAAGTCACTGACCAAATATAACATTCGAGCGTACATGTCATCTCACATGGGGCCCACTTCTCCTAGACAGACTACAAGTACATACTCCATAATGTTACATTAGGGACTATTGCCCTGACTTGCAATGGAGGTTGTACATCAAGGTCTAGACACAATTTAGACATCCCGTGAAGTGGTAACACACATCCCCAATGGGGGTACAACAACATACAAAGATAATATACATCAGAATATCTTCCAAAGTTACAAATACATCAACAAGTTTAATTAAAACAATTAAAAATGTAATGTAAGTGTGTCTGGGAAGGGTATTTTGCCATGGGGTGCTCGTTTTTTAACTCAGAGCACCCACTATACCCCTAAACCCACTTTGGGATAAACCTGAGTGATTATTTATAGCGACCGCAGGGCCCTGTCATGCTACACCCTCGTTTGGTGTAGTGTTAGGAACACCCTTGCGACTCTGATCTAGCCCACATTTTCTCATGTAAAACCACACTTGGTGAGTGTTATCACATATATAGTAGCTAGGCTACCATATTCTATTTTTCAGACGCAGTACTCTTTTTAGCCAGATCTCTTACATATGAGATGCTGAGATGAGCAGTTTTGCCGAATCATTATTATGTTTGTGGACTATTGTACTCTCTCATCTCAAGACTAAATCTCAGGACACTCAGATTTGAGGATTGATGTAGCCATTTAATCATTACAGAGCAATTATTGATGCCCAGATGTATATCAGTGCTTTCTCATTGGACAGATGATGTTTCAGATGGATTATATGCATGATTATGACTCAGCTTTTTATATTGTGTTATGGTTATCATTGCTCTTTTACTCATCTTTGTGACATGTATTAACATGTAGTGTCATGATCTGGCGGTCATAATTATATGGACTTGTGTGTATTTTGTATTATGTATGGATGTCCCTACTTAGACTTGGAAGTTCCTGATCTATACTCATTGGTTTTACCCTCCTTAGGGAGAATAGAGGTAGTCATTCCCACCATTGTTTTGCCTTGCTAGTGTTGGCTTCATCATTCATTGTCTCCACTGATCCGTTACCTTCAAGTTTTGTTTTAACCCGACTTACTACTTGACTTGTGGGATGGAGGACCTTTCCCCGCTAGAACCTTTGTTGGACAAGCCTCCCTGTTGATATTGTGTCTCGGCTCTGAGTTGGTGACAGAACTTGCCTTTGGTGAGTTGGATTGTATGCCTAAATCATTCTGGTCGGTTGTCCCGATGTTTGGCACTGTGCAGAACTCCCCCTGGTCACTTGAGATGTTGTTGGCTAAAACTGAAAGCTCATGTACTACTTGTATTGGAAATGTTATATATGCGCCCATGGAAAATGAAAATGCTAAAACTGTGTTTCTTAACATATGTAAAGAGGGAAAAAGCAATGAAATGCTAAAATACCCCTTGAAGGGTATAAGAAAAGGTCCAAAAAAGCAATGGTTAAAAATGTGCTATATCCAAATATTGCTAACCTTATAAATATGAATATGTCCCGATGAAAGCTGCAATTAGCCGTGCTTTTAAGCACTGGTGAAGTCCCAAAGGGTCATATAGGCCAAAAAGGGCCATGGAAATAAAATTGATGATCCTAATGAAACTGGATCGAACTTGATGTACACATGATGCCTAAGTTGAATAAGCACTCTCTAAACAACTCAACCATTTGTGAGGCACTGCCATTCCCTGTGTTGTTGTTTGTCCAGCATTGGTTATAGTGAGTATTCCCCTTCCATATCCAAAGTGTCATGATGTTAGGTATAAAGTCATCCTTTGCCTTAGCGTTGTCAATTTCATCCTTCACCCTTCACTAGCAAATTGACTACAACTATGAAGTGAGTATAGTCCTGAAAGTCTAGTCTGAGTAATAATAAATAAATCCCTATATATGTATTTGGTTGATGTACCGCCAGTGAAATGAATGCTATTTGTTGTGATTGTTGCTTAAATAATTTGTGGAGCATGTCTTAGCCCTATAGCACTTGCAGCAGATGGATGATAGTCTGAGTTATATTATTGGTATCTAGTCATTTGCAGGTGATTATATTGTCTATTGGATGTTGTTGATGATTAGGCAGAGACCTGGAAAGGGTATGAGTATACACCTTAGATGGATTTGGACTCTCTGAGTCTAATAAGAGAGTTTATTTTCAGTTCCTAGCACTTGCAGAGATGATCAGCCTCATTTTACCTTTCTGATGCAATTTTGCTTCACAAGATGATGTGTCTGAGTAGGGAGATGTTTCATTTGGATCTCGTAGGGCGTTGTATGGACATAGGGGTTGCAGCCACTTGTTTGTACCATAGTACCCCCATCCCAAAGAGCCTGGTGGGATCAGTTTGGCAACGCAGGCACCCTAGGAGGCTGTTTTGGTAGGTTCGCGTTTCCCGAGGCCAATTAAAAAATGATTAAAAGTCTATTGAAGAAATCGATTTGGGCTACTGAGGCAAGGAAATGACATGGGATGAGTCATGATGATGAGAGTGATGTTCTCCGCACCTTCTCCAGCAGTTGCAGCACCTGATTGGGCCCACACCTATTTTTTTGGCATTTTATATTATTTTCTAAAGCTTTTGGGAGGCTCACGATTTCCTCAAGGAGGCACAAAGTCAAAGAATTAAAATGTTATATTATTTTATTGTGCCATGGGCCACCCATAGGAAGTTAGTTAACACTCCATGGACCCACCATGTTCTTCATTTATTTCTTGTTGAGTGGGGTACCCTCTTGATGGGTGATTTAGTCCACTTTGGTACTTTATGGTTATATTGATCCATGTATTGTATGTTGAGCTCATCTCAACCATTGATTAGATTCTTAGCCACTCGTTTTGAAAGTGGTTAGGATTTGGTTATGATTGTGGTTCTCTCATTTCTATTTAAAGGAGAGAGCTTCTCATTTGTAAGGGGTCTTTGGCTCTTGGATCTGAATAATAGAAAGATTTTTCCGTGGATATTTTCTGGATTTGCTTTGCATTTGATGTTCTCAAATGGTGATTGGATAGTCTTCTGCTTCCTAGAATTGTGGAAATTCATGTGAGATTTATATTTTTTCTGCTGTCATTGTCTTGTCTACAAGAGGGCGTTTTGGCTGAAGCGTTTTTGCAGGGAGACCTCAACTCGTTCAGTTATCTTCGTCTTGGATCAGGGGGTTTTCATTAGTGTCATTGTGATCTATGATTACTTCTTTTTTACTTTCCTATAGCATTTGGTTTCTTTATCTTGTCTTAGCAAATCTGATATTGTTGGCGTTTGCTCATGCAGGGTAGGGGGCGCATTGGTGGTTTGGGGCTTACATCCGTCATAGAAATCACGTGGATCTTCCAGAATTGATTAGGATAGCAAGAATCATCGCTGTTAAGGCTTCTACAAGCATTTCCAGGTACGATCTAACAGGTAATTCTCTTCTGTTTAGCAGATCTCAATCCATTGTACCTATTTTCCTTCCATTTTTCTAAAAATCCTTAAAATACTAAAAAAACCCTAAAAAGTACTAAATCTGGGAACTGCCCGATCTTTGGCCAAACCACTGCTGGGTTTCATAAATCGGGCCTCCCCCTCACTGAATCTACTGCAACGCCGGTCAAATTCCTGCTGGTTTGACCTAGATCTGAAATATTGTCTGAAAACTGCATAGCACCCCCACTGAAAATTTCACCTGCTAGGGTTTTGACTTTTTTTGTATTCTGACTTCATAGACTAATAGATCGGGTCTCACACATCCCAAATCACCCCCAACGCTACTCAGATTCATGACAGTGTGACCCAGATCTGAATTTTAGACTGAAACAACCTTAGCACCATCACTGAAAAACTGAACCTTTCCAGAGTTTGCTGTTTCCGAAATCTAACAGGCTAGGCTGATAGATCATGTACTGAGCACTCCAGAACACCCCTAACGCTGAGCTAGTTCCAGCCTGCTCTCCCTAGATCTAAAGAAATCAGTTTTTCATCCTCTCAACCTCATTCGTCAACTTTGACTTTTTCGAGATCCGACTTTTCCTAAATTTCTCTGAACCGAGTGTATAGATCAGGCACTCCTGATCCCATTTCCTCTTCAACCCTGAGTTGGTTGTCTGCTGGTGGCCTCAGATCAATAGATCTGTCTCATCCAACCCTAGCGCTAGCCTTCCTTGACTGAATTCTTGCCTTAACTGAGCCATTCGAACCAAAACACTTATCTGGGTCCACAGATCAGGGTCTACCCAAGGTGGGTTCACCTCAACGCTGGGTGTATACTTACTCCATTGCCCAATGCACGAAAGGCACTGATCTCCCATCCTTAGCGCTAGCCCTAAATTGACCTTTTCCCCTTGAAATTGGTTGTTCCTTGATGACTCAGACAATCACACCTATTCACCTTCTTCATTGAGTCTGTCAGCCAGGTATTAGATAGTCCTAACTTTTTTCCTACCCATCTTGCCTCGGTTACGCTTCCCAAGGCAGAGACATCTTCTTTAGTTTCTAGTACCAAAACCCTAGATCTAACCATTTCCCCCAAAGGTCATCCGATTACTGCTTTGGATCAGCCAATATACTGCTGAAGTCTTGATCCATCTACTGAATCCTACTATAGATCTAGAGATTTTGAACACCTTACACCTTACGTACCTCAAAGTTTGTTTTGATCTAATCTGGTGTCTATGTTTGATCTCTCCTATCGGGAGCAGATCTGG
This sequence comes from Pseudotsuga menziesii, assembly GCA_001517045.1. Taxonomy (NCBI): domain Eukaryota; kingdom Viridiplantae; phylum Streptophyta; class Pinopsida; order Pinales; family Pinaceae; genus Pseudotsuga; species Pseudotsuga menziesii. The sequence continues at coordinate 127,328 of LPNX010880091.1, read as the reverse complement.
GCCTCCCCCATTGTTGTCTTGGACTCAGACAACATAAAGCGAAGATTGCCTTGATTAGCGTGACAACCATTTCTTTGGGAGTCTAGGCAGTTTGCGTTCCACCTCCTTAGTTGCTTCTTCCTCTATCATCCATCCTGGATCCATCTTGCACAAGCAGCTACAAGGTTGGTGATAACATCTTGGCGTCGTTGCTAGGTAGGTAGAGGCCTACCTTGGTTCAACATACCTCACCTTTCCCTACGACATATCTTTTATTGGTGAATTACTTGTGTGGTTCACCTAGCGACTCCACCCTGCGATTACACTGAGGACCGTGCCCAACATATTAATCTTAAGTTCTTAAAACATACCATAAATCATAATGAATTCAGATGTATTTCTGAGGCACATGAAGGAATTAACCAAAAACATGATTGAAAATACAAGACAAATAAACGAAAGGGATAGATGGAGGTCAGACTACGGGTATGAGGATGATCTCGAGCATGACTATGGGTATGAATCTAGTTATCACAATCTTTATGATACCCACCAACTTCCTCACCCATGCAAAAGAGATTTCCCAACCATCCCAAGTGGACCTATAAGTCAAAATGAACCTAGAAATCAGTCCCAGTCAAAGCCTTATAGCCAAGTAACCAGAGCTGTTAAAAAACAAGACAGACGGTCTCCTTTTGACTTTTCTGAAATACCGAGAGCACCTCATCCTATGCCAAACGATTACACTATCAGGTTGCCCCAGTTTAGTGAAAATAATGATATATCTATTGAAAGTCATTTGGACATTCTCTGGGATTACATGGAATCTAGAGGTGTAGACAATGAAGATGTTTATATGCGAGCCTTAGGAGAATCCTTGCAAGGGGATGTTCAGCTATGGTTTGATCATTTAGCACCAGGATCCGTCGCTGGGTATGACATCTTCACAGATTTGTTAATTGATAGATGGAGTAGGAACACTGATAAAATTATAGTGTCAGTCTAGAAATGACTGTGCAGTTGATAATCAATATATCGACAATGTGCTTTCTCAATTGGACCATCCCTCTCCTGATATGTTCCAAATTATGAGCGTTCTTGCAATCCATAAGAATGTTACAGAGTACTTCAAGAGTAATGTTTCAAAATCTCATGTTGAAACTAAGAGGGATATCAATCAAATCATACAAGATACTCCGCTATTATTACCTAAAGCAGTCACAGAGCAAATCCTGGATTTGATCTGTGGAAGGGAACCTGATCACCATCAAGAAGCATCCATAGTTGAGCTTTCCATTTGTGAGTCCATTAAAGAGCCTTTAGAAGAGTAACTCTATAGTCATTGTCTAATTGACGATAATTTGAGTCAGTATGCAAGTCATCTGAATTTGGATTCAGACTTTGATGAAATCAATCAAACATTCGATGAAGAGCAATCTTGTGCTCATATTGTGATTGAAGAGCATGCCTGTAAGAGTGATAGGGAAACTAAAACCAAACTTATTTATGTTTTTCCTTATCTAAAGCTTAAAGAAGAACAATCACATGATGATACGATTGTAACTAAACTTGAACAAGAATATTGCAATGAGGAGCCTTGTCCTGATAGCATCGATAGAATTCTTCATCCAATCCTTAATCAGAATATGTTGATTCAATGTGGGGATACTGACCTTGTTTTGAATCTTGAAATCACTCCTGGAATTAATTTAAAAGCTCTTTCCTCTCATCAAATTCTGAGATCAATTATTCCAAGTCTCAAAGAAAATTTTCAATCCACCCTCCCGTCCCAACTTTTCAAATCTTCTTGTATGGGATTGTCTCTTAGTCAAGTTGTTACTTTTGAAATTTTGAATCAAAAGTTTAAGCATTATCATATAATTGGGGGAAAGGCACTTCATGTCTATTCTCAGTCACCCGTAATGAACAATTTTTTTCAATTTGTAAATTTGTATTATGGATGGCTTGAGAAATAGTATAAAGATCAATTTCATCTTTTCTCCATTTTTAAACAACAAATGGGGTTGATCTCATTCACAGTTTCATTACATTACAACTTGTCCCCATTTGATTCTCTTGGAGTAAATAGATTTGATGTCCTAGTAGGGTAGAGGAGAAAACAAAGAACTGTTTGGAGTGGCCAAGTCATGAATCATATTGTCTTCCTCCATCAAGAACGAACTTGCATTCCTTTTATGACCCTATCAGCATCTTGATGGATGAGTTTTTAGAAATTCAATCTTATCCCTGGCATGATTTCATTTCTCTTGATCCATATCTTTCTTTGATTTTCAAACAACAAGTTATAATGGCTTCAATTTTCATTTACATTACTTACAAGCCATCTTTGATTTGTTGTATCATTAACAGTAAAGAAAGCTCAATAGATTTGTTCAGCAAGTGGTTGCATTGGATTTATGGTTTTACCTAACACTTGTCTAAATTGGTTAGAGTAGGGTAGGTAGGACTTGAATAAGCCTTTCCCGGCAGTAGTGTAGAATCTTGCACCTTTGTTTGAAGACCTCTAGGCAAATCCGAGAGAGGTTCTCATGGAAGGGCCTCAAAGGGGAGGTTATGCAGCACGTGCGGGAATGTAGTATATGTCAGCAAGACAAGATTGAGCACATCCATCCAGCGGGGTTGCTTCAGCCACTATCGATTCCAGAAAAGAAGTGGGAAAGTGTTTCCATGGAATTCATTACAGGATTTCCCAAGGTCCAAGGGAGAGATTGTTTATATGTCGTGGTTGATCGACTGACCAAATTCACCCATTTCTTTTCTATATCATCTTATTACTTTGCAGCTCAGGTAGCTGAGTTATTCTTCAAGGAGGTCTTCAAGTTACACGGGTTACCTAAGACCATTGTCATAACCGAGACAGTAGATTCATAGGTGCCTTCTGGCAGGAACTATTCAGATTAGTAGGGACCGAGCTTGCTACTAGCACGAGTTATCATCCCTAGAGCGATGGACAAACTGAAATTATCAACAAGTGGATTGAAGGATATCTGAGGAACTACGTAACAGAGTAGTAGCAAACCTGGATTAAATGGCTACACTTAGGGGATCACTGCTACAACACTACCTATCACATGTCTATTAGGATGACACCTTTTAAGGCATTATATGGCTACGAGGCCTTGGACTATGCAGATTTAGCATTCGGAGACAGCAAGGCTCCTAAGGCAAAGGATTGGACACATGACAGTCAGGATATTCTTAAAATCCTGAAAGAGAACTTATAGACAGCCCAGAATCAGCAGAAGTTGTAAGCAGACAGACACAGGGTTAAGCCGAGCTTTGAGGTAGTAGATTTGGTATACTTAAGGCTCCATCCCTACAAACAGTCTTCACTTAAGAAGAAAGGAGCGAAAAAGTTAAAACCTCGCTTCTACGGACCCTACAAAATAATCAAGAAGGTGGGAGAGGTGGCATATGAACTAGAACTGCCACAGGAGAGTAAAATTCACAATGTATTTCATGTGTCCAACCTGAAGAAGACCATTGGGCAACACATTGCTCCATCAACAAAATTACCTCCTTTAGATGATGAGGGACTATTGATACTGGTTCTTGAACGGATCATACAAACTCGAGAAAGAAAACTTCGGAACCGGGTGATTAAAGAATACTTGGTTTAATGGAAAGAATTACCTCTAGAGGATGCCACATGGGAAGGAGAACAAGTATTGCAGCATCCCAGTTTGCAGATGCTTGAGGACAAGCAATCTCAAGTGGGGAGGACTATAATGTCCTCTTTTGCTTAGGCATTGAGGACCAAACCGCTAACCTATGTAATTCCTGTGGGTTCAAGTACTGACAGTTAGGAAATCAACTCAAGACTGATGCCATCTACAGAAAATCTAGGGCATCAATATTATATCACCATTGGGTCGAAGAGGGCAATGAGAGCCAAAGGCCACCGGCATGCATGACATCTAAGCATTATTTAATGATGCCTGCACCTAATTAACTCACCATGCGCTTGCATGCAAGTCAACTGCAAATTAGAAGTTAAAGTGACCTAATTAGGTCAAAAGTTAGGGTTTTCGCAGTTGAAAGTTATAAAATAAAGATAAAGTGAATGGAGACTTTACTTTGAATGATTACTGATTTTGGAGCTCTTGAGTAGCAGCACAGCGTGCGGCCACAGCAATTAGGGTTGGAGACGGCGTCTTCAACTAACGGGGTTTCCCCAGTGAGATATCTGCCCTAGTCTCCTTCAGGATAAACCATCCAGGTTTGTCACCGTGTCTATTGCATTCATCATTATCCAGTGTTCCAGTATATGCCAGAAGATTATTTGCAAGTTCATCCGTATAGCTGGGGGCATTTAGCTGGAAAACCCAAGTCATTCACTAGGACTCTGGATCATCATATTTCTTCTGCATGTGGCCTGCATCCTCATTGATAGGATCACTCTACTGCATTGAGTGATTATCAGCCATCAAATTGTCCACCTATGGCAGCTAGCAACAGATTACAGAGGTGTGGGGGCATGAGCAGCAAATTGGTAGATCAATTCGCTAGGGCATCTGGAGAGGTCAAAACTCTTGCATGCTGCGGCCATCCTCTCCGTCACGGGCACACCTACCTTCTGACCTATTTTCAGCTGAAACTGACCATCCATTCAGCAAAAACGTCACACTTAGCTGATTTAGCCTACCGGGGTATTACGGCGAAAAACGAAGTCATTTCTTCATCAACTCAGTTCATCTTGCATGCGTATTTTCTTTGGAGCATATTCAGTCGGCTTATCAGTGGTAAGTGTTCATTCTATCCTGCACACCCTAACCCTAATTTCAGCAATAAAATAGGGAAATTTTGCATGGCAGTTTGCATGCCCAGTTATTTTAGTAACTTTGCATAGAAATAGAAAATATCAGTATTTGGGATATTACATAAGATATAAAAGATACACAAGACACAAAGATTTTCATCGAGGAAACCATAAAGGAGAAAACCCCGCAAACTTCTTCAAAATAGTACGATGATCAAAAGCAGTAATAAGAAATGTTTAGCAGTTATCTTTCTCTCCTCCTCTGATTGTCTCTCTCTCTCATGCGCTTTAGACAGTGTGTGAGGTGTGTATAAATGAGGGAAAATGCCTCCCTATTTATACCCTTTCAAGTCACGACCAAATATAACATTCGAGCCTACATGTCATCTCACATGGGGCCCACTTCTCCTAGAGAGACTACAAGTACATATTACATGATGTTACATTAGGGACTATTGCCCCGACTTGCAATGGAGGTTGGACATCAAGGTCTAGACACAATTTAGACATCCCATAAAGTGATAACACACATCCCCAATGGGGGTACAACAACATACAAAGATAATATACATCAAAATATCTTCCGAAGTTACAAATACATCAACAAGTTTAATTAAAACAATTAAAAATGTAATATAAGTGTGTCCGGGAAGGGTATTTTGCCATGGGGCGCTCGTTTTTTAACTCAGAGCACCCACTATACCCCTAAACCCACTTTGGGATTAACTTGAGTGATTATTTATCACTTAAATTAATTTCTCTCGAAAAAAGGCCAAAAAGTGTCAAATAATTGAAAATTTTGCAAAAGTCAAACTCCTGAATCAGTGGGAGCATGTATGGGACATGTCTGAAGTTGTGGCATCTCAATTGAGGATCAATTGTGAGTTAACTAAATGTCAAATCGACTTGATCCCAATCATATCCAAGCAAGGCGAGTTCACTCCCAGTGGAGAATGTGCCCTCCCTCATGAGAGAGGTGCATGTGTTGAAGTGGCATGCATTAAGTGTGCAGCATGATAATCCCAAAGTGAGGGCGCATTTTTGCGGAGAGGTGGCGACATCTCCATGAACTCAACTCCAACACAATCCCACATTTAACTCAAGCGCTCACCCTCTACCCTTTGTTATCCACTAAATTGCACTTAGTTGGATTTCCAGTGAGCCTCCAAAGTCGTGAACAAGTCTCTTGTTCGTTATCGGTGCTCAGAGTTTAGAAGTCCTTTCAGGCCTTCTAGGCCCCTTTTTATTTTTTCCATGTGTCCATACCCCTTGGGGAAGTTGTAAAAAAATGTCGCAGCATGATGAAATAATGTAACAGACTTGGATTTCCTAGGACTTAGAAATCAATCCAACTAACCTAGAGTGTTTTTTCCTTGTTAATTATAGGTTGCTAAATAAATGACTTATTTTTAAGTTTTTCACTCAACCTCCAAAGTTGGGGTAGTCGTCTTGGTGGTTAGGCCTTAGGAGTTTATTAAAGTCTAGGCGTCAATGTATATTAGCATGCTAGATATTATTATTGAGTCATATGAACAAGTGCCAAGTCTCGCCTAGTTTTTCGTTTTTTATTCACTAATAAAAAAAAATTCCGTAAAAAATGGGTAATTTTTTAATAGTTTAATTACAAAAAATTCAAAATCTAATAAAAGTGTGGTTGGGAAGGGGATTTTTCCATGGGGGTGCTCGTTTTCTAACTTAGAGCACCCACTTTACCCTAAAACCCACTTTCCAAAGTATTTAAGTGATTATTTTTCACTTCAATTAATTTCTCTCGAAAAAAGACCAAAAAAGTGTCAAATAATTGGCCAAAAAGACAGACTGAATTCCTAAATCAAAGGGAGCTTGTCCCAGACATGTTCCAGAGGTGGCAGAGTTCATTGACAATCATTCCTAAGTTAACTAAAGATCGAACCAGGTGATTGGCATCATATCTCATTAAGGGCAAGTTAACTCTAGATGAGGGGGGCACATTCTCTCCAAAGGAGGGTGCATTCTTCTGTGTGGCACTCTTGTATTTGTTGGATGGGGATACTACGGAGGGAGGGCGCACCTCATGAGAGGTGGAACCCATCCCAAGGAAATCAACTCCAACATAATCCCTCATTTATCTCTTTAACTCTAGCTAACTCCCTCCTGAAGAATGCACCCCCCCCCTCCCCCCCCTCTCCGGTTTTTCTACTTAGCCAAGTCCTTTGCTCCTCATTTCTCTTGATCAGAGGACCAAGGGATGCTAAAGCTGTGTACTTGTAGTTTATAATACTTTTCTTGAAATAATAGAAAGGCTTTGCAGGCTACATGGGTGTATCATATTGGATGTGTGGATGTTGATTGTTGACTATGCTTAAGGAGGTAACTGTATCTTGGTTAGATTTGTCCGCTTATGCTTGTCAATCTTTCTTCCTTAGAGTGATTGTTTCTAATCCATAGGAGTGAAAAGTTAAATTGTTTAGCTCTTTCATTTATTTGTTTATGCTTAAAGGCTAAGGAATCTTCATTTTCTAGTTTGATTACTTGCATGACATCCTAACCTTGAGTGTAGGCAATACAAATTTGACAGGTTTTGTGGCAAGTCTACTCTCATCCACAAAAGAAGGTGATTCTTTCTTGACTTCTCTTTCACTTTGGATCTCTACAAAAGAAAGACATAGTCCCTCTTTGATCCACCTCTACGGACTCCATTTGCCTGAGCATTCCCAAGCTTGAAGCTCTCTCCTTCTTCCCTCTCTCCACTTTCAATTTAAACATCTATTGGTTACTGGTTCTTTAGTTACAAATCTAGTGCTTCAAGTTAATTTATCAATAGATCTGATTTATTTTCTAGATCTAAGTCTTCCTTAAAGTTTTCATTTCAAGCTAGATCTAGTGTTACTAGTCTTCTCTTTTACGAGTAAAATTTTGATATATTTTAAGACTTTAAAGTTTAGATTAGATTTGTGAGTTTCAAGTTTAAATCAAGCAAATTGGTGATTTATTAGCTGCCCTTTAAAGGATGTCCAAGACCCTAAGAAAGTTGGTCTTACAAGCCAACTTGTCTTATTTCTTTTTCTTAGATCTAGTTTTAACATAGAATTTTTTGGCTAATTTTTCTAAATTGTCCAAATCGCTTTCAAAGTGATTTCGGGCATTTTTGCTACTAATTAGTTTGCTGGTTTTTTTTGTTTTGATAGCAGGTAGAGAGGCAATTTTGCAATATTTTGGACAACTTCAAGCAAACCCAAGCTCCAAAAAGCCTCTTCTATCTTTTGTTCTTCTCTTTCTTCCAAGCATTGTAACCTCTTCTATCCAAACTTATTAGGGATAGAGAGGACTTCTTCAAATCATTCTAAATCCATAATAAAAAAAAGTGAATCAAGTGGGCTCCCAAGAGCCCATACCCCATCCCCCCTAGGGGGATTTGTACCTGTCACTTTTCATGCCGTAAATTTCTTCTTTAATTTCTTTTGTTAAAATAAAATAAATTAAGTTAAAATTAACCATTTGTTGGTCATGTTTCAACAGTGGGCCACAAACTCACTTAGGACCAATGTTACAAATATCGTGTCGACGAATATATCGCCGAGGGTTCAAAAAGAAATTATTGGACTTATCAGCGAAAATGTCGGCAAACATCGGCAATATATCGGCAAAATAAAAAAAAAAATACAAAAAATGAAAAAAATCACAATATATTTGAAAAAATCGGCAAATATCGCTATAAAATCAGCAAATATCGCAGCAATATATTCAAAAGAATTGGCAAATGTCACGATAAAATCAGGAAAAATCGCCAAAACTTAGGGAAAAATATCGAGGCGATATATTGTCGATATATCGCCAGTGAGTGAACATCGCGATATATCACGATGTTGTCGATATATCAGCGATGTTTGTAACACTGTTTAGGATGTAGGAACCAATAAATTATTTTTGCATGTAGTATACTTTAAAGCAGTTTTCAATTTCAATTATTTTTCTTGCAAAGTAAAGGAACACTAATCCACTACACTCTACCAAAGTACGGAAAGGGAAAATATATTTGTAGTGTAGTAATTAGAACACATCTCATTTTTCAATCTTTTGCTTTTTTTTAAGTAACGAACCCAACTTTGCTTACCCAAAGTATGCTCTCGCCGTCACATAAAGGGCTCACCTGAGTACGTATTGGATGATTAGAAAAGAGTTTCTTAGTCAGTAGTAATTAGTCTCGCATTCTTTTGCAATTAAACCTCCCAAAAGAAGAAAATCCAATATCTTTGTTTTACATCATGTGGGCAAAGTTTACAGAGAAAGCAAGAACAACTAGATAGCGACCGCAAGCCCCCGTCATGCAACACCCTCGTTTGGTGTACTGTTGGACACACCCTCGCGACTCTGATCTAGCCCACATTTTCTTGTGTAAAACCACACTTGGTGAATGTTATCACATATATAGGAGCCAGGCTACCATATTCTATTTTTCAGACACAGTACTTTTTTCAGCCAAATCTCTTACATATGAGATGCTGAGATGAGCAGTTTTGCCGAATCATTATTATATTTGTGGACTATTGTACTCTCCCATGTCAGGACTAAATCTCAGGACAGTCAAATTTGAGGACTGATGTAGCCATTTAGTCATTACAGAGCAGTTATTGATGCCCAAATGTATATCAGTGTTTTCTCATTGGACAGATGATGTTTCAGATGGATTATATGCATGATTATGACTCAGCTTTTTATATTGTGTTATGGTTATCATTGCTCTTATACTCATCTTTGTGACATGTATTAACATGTAGTGTCATGATCTGGCGGTCATAATTATATGGACTTGGGTGTATTTTGTATTATGTATGGATGTCCCTACTTAGACTTGGAAGTTCCTGATCTATAATCATTGGTTTTACCCACCTTAGGTAAAATAGAGGTAGTCATTCCCACCATTGTTTTGGATTGCTAGTGTTGACTTCATCATTCATTGTCTCCACCCATCCGTTACCTTCCAGCTTTGTTTTAACCCGACTTACTACTTGACTTGTAGCATGGAGGACCTTTACCCACTAGAACCTTTATTGGACAAGCCTCCCTGTTTATATTGTGTCTCGGCTCTGAGTTGGTGACAGAACTTGCCTTTGGTGAGTTGGATTGTATGCCTAAATCATTATGGTCGGTTGTCCCGATGTTTGGCACTGTGCAGAACTCCCCCTGGTCACTTGAGATGTTGTTGGCTAAAACTAAAAGCTCATGTACTACTTGTATTGGAAATGTTATATATGCGCTCATGTAAAATGAAAATGCTAAAACTGTGTTTCTTAACATATGTTATGAGGGCAAGCGCAATGAAATGCTAAGATACCCCTTGAAGGGTATAAGAAAAGGTCCAAAAAAACAATGGTTAAAAATATGCTATATCCAAATATTGCTGACCTTATAAATGTGAATATGTCTCAGATGAAAGCTGCGATTAGCTATGCTTTTAAGCATTGGTGAAGTCCCAAAGAGTCATATAGGCCAAAAAGGGCCATGGAAATAAAATTGATGATCCTAATGAAATTGGATCTGACTTGATGTAGACATGATGCCTAAGTTGAATAAGTACTCTCTAAACAACTCAACCATTTGTGAGTCACTGCCATTCCCTGTGTTGTTGTTTGTCCGGCATTGGTTATAGTGAGTATTCCCCTTCCATATCCAAAGCGTCATGATGTTCAGTAGGAAGTCATCCTTTGCCTTAGCCTTGTCAATTTCATCCTTCACCCTTCACTAGCAAATTGACTACAACTATGAAGTGAGTATAGTCCTGAAAGTCTAGTCTGAGTAATAATAAATAAAGCCCTATATATGTATTTGGTTGATGTACTGCCAATGAAATGAATGCTACTTGTTGTGATTGTTGCTTAAATGATTTGTAGAGCATGTCTTAGCCTTATAGCACTTGCAGCAAATGGATGATAGTCTGAGTTATATTATTGGTATCTGGTCATTTGCAGGTGATTATATTGTCTATAGGATGTTGTTGATGATCGGGCAGAGACCTGGAAAGGGTATGAGTATACACCTTAGATGTATTTGGACTCTCTGAGTCTAATAAGAGAGTTTATTTTCAGTTCCTGGCACTTGTAGAAATGACCAGCCTCATTTTACCTTTCTAATGCAATTTTGCTTCACAAGATGATGTGTCTGAGTAGGGAGATGTTTCATTTGGATCTCCTAGGGCGTTCTATGGGCATAAAGGTTGCAGCCACTTGTTTGTACCATAGTACCCCCATCCCAGAGAGCCTGGTGGGCTCAATTTGGAAATGCAGGCACCCTAGGAGGCTGTTTTGGCAAGTTCACGTTTCTAGAGGTAGATTAAAAAATTATTAAAAGGCTATTGAAGAAATCGATTTGGGCTACTGAGGCAAGGAAATGACATGGGATGAGTCATGATAATGAGAGTGATGTTCTCCACACCTTCTCCAGCAGTTGCAACACCTGATTGGGCCCACACCTATTTTTTGGGCATTTTATATTATTTTCTAGAGCTTTTGGGAGGCTCACGATTTCCTCAAGGAGGCACAAAGTCAAAGAATTAAAATGTTATATTATTTTATTGTGCCATGGAATACCCAAAGGGAGTTAGTTAACACTCCATGGACCCACCATGTGCTTCATTTATTTCTTGTTGAGTGGGGTACCCTCTTGATGGGTGATTTAGTCCACTTTGGTACTTTATGGTTATATTCATCCATGTATTGTATGTTGAGCTCATCTCAACCATTGATTAGAATATTTTATCTTTTAATCTTAGCCACTCGTTTTGAAAGTGGTTAGGATTCGGTTATGATTGTGGTTCTCTCATTTCTATTTAAAGGAGAGAGCTTCTCATTTGTAAGGGGTCTTTGGCTCTTGGATTTGAATAATAGAAAGATTTTTCCATGGATATTTGTTGGATCTGCTTTGCATCTGATGTTCTCAAATGGTGATTGGATAGTCTTCTGCTTCCTAACATTATGGAAATTCATGTGAAATCTATATTTTTTCTACTATCATTGTCTTGTCTACAGGAGGGCGTTTTGGCTGGAGCGTTTTTGCAGGGGACCCCAACTCGTTTGGTTATCTTCGTCTTAGATCAGGGGGTTTTCATTAGTGTCATTATGATCTATGATTACTTCTTTCTTACTTTCCTATAGCATTTAGTTTATTTATTTTGTCTTAGCAAATCTGATATTGTTGACGTTTGCTCATGCAGGGTAGGGAGCGCATTGGTGGCTTAGGGCTTACATCCATCATAGAAATCACGTGGATCTTCCAAAATTGATCGGGATAGCAAGGATCATCGCTATTAATGCTTCTACAAGCATTTCCAAGTACGATCTAACAAGTAATTCTCTTCTCTTTAGCAGATCTCAATCCATTGTACCTGTTTTTCTTTCATTTTTCTGAAAATCCTTAAAATACTGAAAAAACCCTAAAAGTACTAAATCTGGGAACCGTACGATCTTTGGCCAAACCACTGCTGGGTTTCATAGATCGGGCCTCCCCCTCACTGAATATATTGCAACACTGGTCAAATTCTTGCTGGTTTGACCTAGATCTGAAATATTGTCTGAAAAACTGCATAGCGCCCCCACTGAAAATTTCACCTGCTAGGGTTTTGACTTTTTCTGTTTTTCGACTTCATAGACTAATAGATCAGGTCTCACACATCCCAAATCACCGCCAACGTTGTTCAAATTCATGACAGTGTGACCTAGATCTGAATTTTAGACTGAAACAACCCTAGTGCCATCACTGAAAAAACTAAACCTTTCCGGAGTTTCCTGTTTCCGAAATCTGATAGGCTAGGCTAATAGATCAGGTCTTGAGCAGTCCAGAAAACCCCTAACGCTGAGCTAGATCCAACCTGCTTGCCCTAGATCTAAAGAAATCAGTTTTTCATCCTCTCAGCCTCATTCATCAACTTTGACTTTTTGGGATCTGACTTTTCCTAAATTTCTCTGAACCGAGTGTGTAGATCAGGCACTCCTGATCCCATTTCCTCTTCAACGCTGAGTTGGTTGTCTATTGGTGGCCTAAGATCAATAGATCTGTCTCATCCAACCCTAGCGCTAGCCTTCCTTGACTGAATTCTTGCCTTAACTGAGCCATCCGGACCAAAACACTTATCTGGGTCCACATATTAGGGTCTACCCTAGGTGGGTTCACCTCAACGCTGGGTGTATACTGACTTGATTGCCCAATGCACGAAAGGCACTGATCTCCCATCCTTAGCGCTAGCCCTAAATTTACCTTTTCCCCTTGAAATTGGTTGTTCCTTCATGACTCAGACAATCACACTTGTTCACCTTCTTCATTGAGTCTATCAGCCAGGTATTAGATAGTCCCAACTTTTTTCCTACCCATCCTGCCTCGGTTACGCTTCCCAAGGAAAAGATCATCTTCTTTAGTTGCTAGTACCAAAACCCTAGATCTAACCATTTCCCCCAAAGGTCATCCGATTACTGCTTTGGATCAGCCAATATACTGCTGAAGTCTCGATCCATCTACTGAAACCTACTGTAGATCTAGAGTTTCTGAACACTTTGGATGGGGATGCTTATGAGTGGTTCTTTGAAGAGATTCTTAGCGTTATCAACTAAGTTGCACTAAGTTGGATTTGTAAATGAGCCACCAAAGATGATCAATCCCTTGTTTAATTTTCAAGTTTAGAAGTCCATGCAGGCCTTCTTAGGCCCTTTTTTATTTTTTTAAACATGTTCATACCCCATTGGGAATTGTAATAAAATGAGTTAGCATGATGACTTTATGTAAAAGGTTTGGTTTCCTAGGACCCAATCATCAATGCATTATTCCTAAGTCCCCTGACACGGGGACATAGGACACGGGGATTTGAGTGTTCAACATGGACACGCTAACCCCCGGAATCAGGACACATATGACACGTTATATATATATATATTAAAATTATAGACATATATATCCAAATTTTTACAAATATTCAATATAAATCAGAATCAATGCACATTTAACATTAGTATTACACATTTACAAATCAAATCAGTAATCACAATGAGATTATCAGACACATAGATATCATAGTCATAAATCAAGATGTCAATACTCAGGAGTCAAAACCATATTTCTCATTAAGACATGAAAATCAAAATGTATAATGTATTACATAGATGTCAGAATGCCACTGGTAATAGTAAATACAAAAAGGTGTAGATCAAAATGGAAGAATGAAGAGTCTCATCTATCAATAGTCCTCGTCCTCCTCCATGCCTGAATCAACAAACTCATCACTGCTCTCCTCCTCCTCCTCCTCCTCCTTAACTATCTGAGGATCAATATCTACTAGTGTGGAGGATGACCCCTCTAAAGGATCACTATCATCAAATGTCACCGCCTCTAGCATTGTATCATTAAGATCCAAGTTGGCTAATGCCAACTCAATATTGTTGTCCAAACCCATATCATCAGGAAAGACATTCCACATCTTTGTCTTTCCCTTCACCCACTCCTCCCTCTTCCTGTAAATAAGACGAAGGTTGGTGTGCACATACACCATCGTCTTTGCTCTGGACTACTCAAGCCTGCTCTTCTTCAAACTGTACAAGTTGCCATATGTGCTCCAATTCCTCCCACAACTAGAGGATGATGTAACTTGAGAGATGATCCTCAAGGCTAGCTTCTATAGAAGAGGGCATGTTGCACCATGAGTTTCCCACCGATTATAGGGCTTCTTAACTCCCATGTCTCCAACCAGATCATAGCCTCCAAATCTCCCAGTAGCAGTGGAAAACTCTACATATCCCTCCTCCACCTCATCAATTAGGTTTCTATCCTGAAATAGCCGCCTAAATGCTAGCTTCCTCCCTTGTGAAATCTCTCCATCCATGTGAGGGCCCACCATTGACTGTAGAACTTGGGGTTCATGGAGTGAGCCAAGCAATGCAAAGGTGTTCAATTCTTATCCCACCTGGAGATAAGAATATCATAAATGGTGGACCATGAGTTCTTTGTTGATGTCTTATACTCGGGACACTCATTCTCCATAACAATGGTCCTCATGGACTCGATCATGGAATCCCACCCCTCATAAATATCTGCTAGGATGGATTGGTCCGTATCTGCAAAGCGCAACAAAGAAATGAGTGGCTCCATGATCTTAATGGTAAGATCCACCCTCTCCCACCAAACATCATCTAATATTGTGTCCTTCACCTTTTTTGAAGCACTTTGATCCGTCTTTCTCCAAAAAGACCAATACTCTGAAATCACCATGGACCCAAGAGAGGTTTTGACCTCCCTCAACCTCTTGAGCATGATGAATGAGGAAGTAAACCAAGTATATGCAATATTCAGTAATGAAAGATGTGCGTACTCTTTGTAGATGGTGAGGGCATTTTTGTGGTTTTGTACAAAGTTACGGATATGGCGTGCATCCTCAATAATGTTGCCAATCCATGTCACATCTAAAGCAATGGATTTGAGTGCTAAGTTCAAGGAATGGACAATGCAAGGTGTCCAAAAAATCTGTAAGAGCAAAAAAAACAAGTATAAAATTTAAATGAGTCTACAACACTAACAACTCAAATCATTAAAATGACATTTCCCCTAGTTTAATTTTTTTGATAAATTCAAAGTTCAAACAATGAGAAAATTAGCAATGAAAGGTGTCCAAAATGAAAATACCTGTGGATATTTAGTTTCCACAATCATGCCATCAGCCTTGCAAACAGGTGCATTGTCAGTGATGATTTGTACACAAGAATCAACGCCTACTTCTTCAATGATTTTGATGAATAACTCACCCATAAAATGTGCATCCTTGTATTTCCCAAGACCATTCGTCGCTTTCAAGAACACCGATCCATTTTGGGAAGATACCATGAAATTGATGAGTGGATGGCGTGCTGGATCCGTCCATCCATCGGAAACAATACTCACTCCCGATGAGGGCCATGTTGCTCTAATTGGCTCAAGAATTTCGTCCACCTCCTTCCTTGCCTTAACCAACAATGTGGTTCTAAGCTTCTTTGAACCAGGAGGCACATAACCAAATGGAGCTCGTTCACTAATACTTCGACACATCTCAAAAAACAATGGTGACTCTACAATATTGAATGAGATGAAGTTGAGGTAGAAAAAGAAAGCAATGGTGAGGTCCACCTCTTCTTGCGCCTCTTGTTGGAAAATCTTGTCCATTGGACCACTTGAAGATGGCCTCTTTTTGTTGGATGTGCATCACTTCTTCTAGGTGGAAATGGAGGTCGGATGCTAGAGGGTTCCCTTAAGAATGAAAGAGGATCCTCATCCTTTTTCTTGCTTGTTGTTGCTACATTGCCTAAGCCTTCTTGATCCTCCTTTCCAATTTCTCTCCTTTGGGTAACACTCACACCTTTACATGAAGAAATCCCACAAGAAGGAAGACCCAACAAATGGCCCTTAACTTGGTAGTATGTGCTCTTAAACCCATTCTTGCAAAAATTGCAAGTCCAAGACACATTGCCTCCCCCACCTAGCTTTTCCCCAGGCCCTTCTTTCCTAGTCACATACCTTCACAAAGGGTATGTTTTCTCTTGGACTTGTTGTCTTGCTAAAAGAGGGTTCAATGGAGCATGAGCTCCACTAACAGCAAATGGAGCACTAGCAGCAGGAGTAGAAGAGCTTGTGTTTGGAGGAATAGGAGGGGAGATAATAGATGGGGAATTTTTCCCTTTCCTTTTCCCTTTAGCTCCTTCCCTGGTTGAATGAGACATTGTTCTTCTTGTTTGATGGTTGAGCTTGCAATCCACCCAACCAAATCCACCTTCAATGGACTTTAGCTTTCCTTCTTGCTTGCTACTGCTACATTGCCTAAGCCTTCTTTATCCTCCTTTCCCATTTCTCTCCTTTGGGTAACACTCACACCTTTACATGAAAAAATCCCACAAGAAGGAAGGCCCAACAAATGGCCCTTAACTCAATAGTATGTGCTCTTAAACTCATTCTTGCAAAAATTGCAAGTCCAAGACACATTACCTCCCCCACCTAGCTTTTCTCCAAGCCCTTCTTTCCTAGTCACATACCTCCACAAAGGGTATTTTTTCTCTTGGGCTTGTTGTCTTGCTAAAACAGGGTTCAATGGAGCATGAGCTCCACTAGCAGCAGATGGAGCACTAGCAGGAGTGGAAGAGCTTGTGTTTGGAGGAATAGGAGGGGAGAAAATAGATGGGGCATTTATCCCTTTCCTTTGCCCTTTAGCTCCTGCGCTAGCTGAATCAGACATTGTTCTTCTTGTTTGATGGTTGAGGTTGTAAACCACCCAACCAAATCCACCTTCAATGGACTTTAGCACCCTTCCAAATCCTTCAAATCCTCTTCACCAAAAAAAACCTCTTTGAGATCTCCCAACATGTGCAAATGAAAAAGAAAAGAAAAAAATTGTGTTTTAAAGAGGGCCCGACTGTATTTTTCACGGAGTGCATGTCTTGTTTTCGGGACACACTATGACAATGCCCGGACACGCGTGTCCGAACACGGGACAGTTTTCGGGACATGCTGTGCAATGCCCGAACACACATGTCCAAACACGAGACATGTTGGACAGTTGTGTCGGACACAAAGTGTTAGCGTGTCCATGTCCGACACGCGGACACAGGACTCGTAGGCCTAACCAACATGTCCGGTTTCTTAGCATTATTCCATGGTGTTTTTTCCTTGTTAAGTATCTATCATTTTTAAGCGATAAATAATTTATGAGTTTTTCACCCAAGCCTCCAAAGCTGGAATAATTGCCTTGGTGGTTAGGCCTTGGGAGGTTATTGAAACCTGTGTCAATGTATATTACCATGCTAATCATTATTTTGAATCATTATGAACATGTCCCAAGTCTCCCAACAAAATGTGCCCAAAAATACGTGATCACCTCAACATGTGAAATAAAAGGCAAATATATAGATCTCCATATCTCTCATACATGAGGAACAAGATGATATTAACATCCATGACTCATACCAAGCTCTCAAAGTTCGCATGTTTGTCACAGAATGGGCGAGAAGAATGGGCCTTGGAAATGCAATTATAAAACTTGCATTTTCAGGAAGTAACAAGAATGTAAAGGAAGCTTAATGAAAGAGATAGAATTGGTCTTTTGCAGTTCACAGGAACATGTCTCAGATATTTTCACAGGGATTGCATGAAGGACCAGTTTGACAAATTCCAAGAGCTGTTAGAAATCAAGGAAAACAAAGTAAACATTAAGGTAGGGTGTTAAACAAGTAATGTTTAATTAGTGTAAGGGTAAAATATAAAGTGATGTTATAAAGTTAGAAATTAGAATATAAAGTTAAATTTATACATGGTATTAAAACATGACATGTTAAGACATTCTTGTAATAAAGAGATTAGGTGAGTGCTTCCTAATGATAATAACAAAACTTGCTTTATATATATAATATATATACAAGTTACAACACCTTTGTATGCCATCTTTAAGGACAGCGATATAATATGATCTAACTTTTTCGTTTCTTTGTTTCTTCATATATTCTCCATGTTTAGTTTAACACTCCTCAAGCTCATCAAAATCCCCTTGTTCTCCCAGAAATCCCAGAATTTTTTTGTGAATGCATTAACTAACAGTACACAATAGAGTCTGCCTTGGTCTGAGCAGGAGGATATACCTCTGTGGACAGCCTTCTGATCTCTTGGTTCAAAATAATGCTCAATAGGTTCAGATCTTCATGATTTCTCCTGTCAGCATGTACAAATCTTTCTTCAGACACATACAAGATTTAAAACCCAAAAAGCACGGAACTCTTTATATGGCCAACAACTTTGAGAGGTTGCTTTAAAAACTAGAATACAGAAATCCACTTCAATAAGCATTATCCCATGGTAAAGTCTTGTTTTCTGGAAACACTTGGTAGCTGTTAAGAAGGAAAAGCAATAAATATTTGTGTACCTGTTCACAAACTTCAACTCCACCTCATCTGCTTCCCCAAAAATATACTTACGGAACAACCTAACAAAAAAACATTCATCAGGCTCCTTGACATATAGAAAAAGACTACAACAGATGAGTTGAAACAAAGGATGCTGGGAAGCAGGTAAGGGAAGCAAAAATTGCATGTCCAATAAAAACAAAAGACAACTTCCAGAATACGAGTCAATAAATAAAACGATTATAATTGTTGCTCTAAAGAAAAAGTCAGAACAGGAAATTTTTCTTTCACATATTATGAAGTGTTTCCTCTGGTGCTTCAACTTCAACCTTCCAACCAGAGGAAAAGTTTTGACACTCCACAGGTAGAAGCCTACATCTGTTGTTTTTTCCCTTCTTTTCCAACAAGAAACAAGAATGCTCTCTACGTCAACATGCATACATTTTTTATCACTTGCCAAGTGTACATGTGATATCATGCACTGCTCATCTTATAAAACTTGTTGGTTAGTCCTCGATGCATCAATATATTGCTTTGAAACTGTAAATTGATTTCGAGAAATATGTTCATGTTCCACTCTTATCAGCCATGTAGCTCAAGCTAACCTACACCACAACCTTAGAGCTCCTCACATTATCTTAGGTTATAACCCATAGACATCAAATGTACAGATGAGTTAGTAGTGCATGACAGATGGTTCTATAGATTGAACTTTGAAACGTAAATAAAAAATGATCCCTGTTACCACACAAACTAGCATTTTGAGATTGAAAACCCTCAAACCAATGATAGCTTATGGATAACTAATAGGGAGCCACTGTCACCTCACCAACCTTCTTCTCCTATTTAGGGTAGCTCCTCTCTAGATAAAGTGAGGAGTCCCTAAATAGGATTACTAGAGTTTAGCAATGATGCATGTTACCACACAAACCAATATCTTGAGATTGAAATCCCTAAAACCAATGATGCTTGTGGAATCTGGATAACTAAGAACGGGCCTTGTCACCTTACCAACCCTCTTATACTCTTGAGGCTAGCTCTTCTCTAGATCAGGGAGGGAATCCCAAAATAGGATTAATAGGGTTTAGCAAGGAAGCACAAGGTGAATTTGAAGAGTAACCCTAGCAAAACATTATGTTTTTATGAAATTAAAATGATAAGGGTGATGAAGCTATTGAAGTCCAGTGTCTTATCAAATGGGAAAAATAGGGTCAATCAAGGATAGTAATGAAGAGCTCACTAATCCAAGTATTTTAATAAAAACAGGCTTAATTATTTTCTACAATCTCTATAAAAATGATGAATTAAGTTTTTTCTTCAACAACTGATACTTAGAGGGGTCCAATTGGCCTTCAATGGCAATAATCCCACTGCTGACTTCACCCTTTAACCAAGTCAAACCAAGGTTTCACCAATTTAAAAAGTCAACATATGGTCAAAAATTGAGCATAGCTCAAGATAATCATATAATCAAGATTAGTGCCTACAAGAGGTGCTAGTATTCTCATCATGATTAATATTAGCAAACAACTAAATACATAGTTATGCCATACAAGTGGTGATCAATGCAACAACATAAGTAAGTAAGATAGTAACTCAATGCAACGCAATGCAAAACCAACAGTTCTACATACATACTCTTATTCACATTAATAGTACAATGTAATCTAGATTCTATAGATCATTCTTCCCTCTCTTGGGTGAAATGGAACGAGTAGTTGTAACAAATAAGATATTAAATAGTTATAACTTATCATTAATAAATAATAATAATATAAACATTAATTAATTAGGTTAACTAAGGGACATATCCTTTTAGTGAATAGTTACCATGTAAAGCCTAAATATTCGGGCTACATTATCATTGTAACATCATCTCTCCTATTATTCATTTATATATTATTTTATCCAATTATGAATTTCTTTTATTTGACTTGTTCTTGGGGATGGTCATTTATGAACCATATTTGGAACACAACATTGGTATCAGAGCGAGTCTGGTTGGGATTTCAGTCGTCATCTTAAAGTTTCTGAATCAATTGATCTTGTTATCACATATATTGTAGTTGTGCTACCATGATGTAGCATGTAGATTCTCTCTTTTACTCTGAGCCAGACTTATTGATGGGGATACATCATGGATCATTATTACAGCATGAGCATGTTATCATGAATCTTGTAGTTGCCCCGTAAGGTGATCCTATCCAGGATGGCAAAGGGGAAGGGCAACTAAAGTCGTGACCTACGATATCCAAGACCTATGAAAGAAACTCAAATGTCACATGAGTCAAGGATACCGACACTTTAGACTCAGTGCAGATACTAAGCCCAGGGGGCGTTCCTATGACCAAGATAACCCTAACATTTAGGAATTCACGTAGACAACCTAGGGAAACTTGATTAAAACTCTTAACGGAATAGTTAATTAGATTTTGGCACAATTACTAAGAGAGAATGAGTGTCTATATGAAAAGCCCCAATTTTACACTAGGGTTTTAAGCATGAAAAATTGGATCTAAGGGGAAATGGTGAAATTAATCAAAATTAGACACCCAGATTAATTGCTAGGTGTAAGAATAGACACTTGGAGGTGAAACTAACAATACCTAGTTTGCGGAACTGAAGATACCCACTTCTCCCAAGGAGGGCGTCTTCCCCTAAAAGGTAGACCGGTGTGTTGGATGGACAAATGGAGTTTGTTAATCTTGAAATTCTAAACTTAGGGGTTTTGTATTTATTCCAAGGTGGGTTTTAAGTTTCATAAACTGCCGCAAACTAGAACCTACTAAACTAATAGATGAGGGTTTTAAATGAGGGTTTCACCGGAGAATATTTTAAACTAATAGAATATAAATTTTAAACAAGAGATATTGAATAGATCTTACCTGAAAAATCTTGTAGATGCCTTGCAAATGATGATTTATCTTGTCTCGATCAATTTGAAGAGATTTTGACGAAAAACCAAGTGGAAATGATTCGCCCAAGTGAGGTAGCGTGCCCCTCTTCCCTGCACGGTCAAGCTACTGAAAGTGAGATTTTCTATGCATGAAAAGGACACTAGATACGCAAGAAAATCAAAGTGCAATCAAAGATCAAATATACTATTGAAAAACCTCCTGATTATGAAAACGTATTCAAGAGAAATGAGTTGGGAGATCCATAAAAACATTCTCTTGCTTGCAAAACACTATCTTCCAAAAATATTTGATACCCCAATGTTGCCCACCAATGTGCACATCATCAGCAGAAATCTTCCGAAAGTTGTTTCCCGAGTGGGAAAGGTGAGGCCTTGGGGGTAAGAAAAGAGTCAGGTGTTGTCACTTGATCCCAACTCCTCTGTTTAGGCAAACTCCTAACGAAGCCAAGGTGGATAGACCCTACAAAGAGTTTCTAAGGCTCTTGTGTTTTAAACCGTTTTTTGGTGTATGATGCAGATGGGTGTTTTTTAGGAGTTTTTTAAAAGAGACTTACAATAAAAAACCCAAGTACATACTCGCAATATAATTAAAGATACATAACCATTTGACAATTACAATTTCAAAGTAAAGCATCCATAATATGATGCGAAAATAGATGAAAAAGTGCTCCAGATAGATAATAAGCAAATGATAAGACTAGTGCCAGATGGAGTGCTTGAGATCATTTTTCAAGTGTTCTTGGTAAAAGTTATTGTAAATTTTAAAGGTGAAGTTGATTATTAAAAGGGAAGGGGATCTTCAAGATATACCTTTCGTTACTGGAGATATGTCCGAATAATAATCTAAGTGGTTCCGTACGAGAACATGTGGGCTGTCTGGAGTCTTGAAAGCGATGTTCAACACTACACCAACAAGGATGTAGCCTAACTGTGCTTTCAAGGTCTCGTTAGAGTGGTTCCCGCGTTCCCAAGCACAATTTGCCCACTTTCGTTCATCTAGTAATCAACGCCGGATTTTCGTTGGTTTTCTTGGGAGAGTGTTTTATTTATGGTTGAAGTGGATTAGAATGTTAAGATTAAAAAATCTACAACTGCTTCTGGGTATCCCACAAGTGGGTAGAGCATACACAGCGTAGTAAATGTAAATTCCAATTTTAAGAGTTGTGAACAAAAACCATCGAAACAACCCTTCGATAGAGAGCACTCTTGATCTGCCTTATGGCGAGATTCAAGAGATTTATGAAAAAAAGGAAAAGATGCTAAAGTAAATGAACTAAAGAACAAACAAACAACCAACTCTCCGACAAAGAGCACTCTTGATCCACCTTTCGGTGAGATTCAAGAGATTTTTTGTTCTTTTTTAGCAATTTATATAAAAAAATGGAAATCTAATCTAAGACAAAAGGAAAAAAACTTCTCCGATAGAGAGTGCTCTTGATCCACTTTTCAGTGAGAATCAAGAGACTGGGTTTTTTTAACAATTTATATGAGATAAAAGTTAAAAAAAAAATTAAAGATGCAACTAACCTTTCCTATTCTACCTTAACAGTTTATTGTGCAAGTGTAAAGCAAATAAATGGACAGATATAGGCTTCCCCCAAATGGGGGAAGAGGGGTGTGAGAGTTGTAATCCCACTTGCTCTTTATATTACCTTATTTACAATATCCTTTTTTTTTAGAAATACTTTTTGTCCTTTGGAAATTAGGATCAAATAGTTTACAATTGTTTTTAGAAGAATGGGTAGAGAAGAAATGGGAGAGAAGGAGAGGGGGTTGGAAAGAGCTTTTTTTATGGTTCAAATCTTTGCACGAGCCTCCAAATCTCCTCTTTCCTGAAAGATAAGTATAAAAACCAACAAACAGAGAACTAAAGAAAAAGTTTGTATGTTAGCTACAACGTGCATAAAAACTTAAGATCTAGTACTTGCAAATGATAGAAAGAATATACTACTTCAAGTACTAAAGCTAAAAAAGGCTAAATCTAAGCTTTTGATAAAATAAACTTGGAAAATTTCTTAGATATATATAACAAGAGATAAAATGATAAGATTTAAATCTTAGATCTACTTGTTATGAAGCAAAAAAGTCACTGGAAAGAAATATTTTTGAAGTTTTGAGGATGAAGAAGGAAGATCTCAAGCCCAAGCTTGAACAAATTTGAGAAAGAAGAGAGCCTGTGGAACAAGAAACATTAGATTCCTAAAAATATAGTGAAGATAGATAAGATGCAACCAAGCTCCGATCTCTACTTCACGTCTAGTGATCTACAAAGCTACAAAAACCTGTACGCAAGTGATTAGATTTAGCATGGTAAATTAAACAAGAACAAATGCGCACAAGTATAACTAACTACAAAATGCAACTCTTAGAGCTTATATAACTACACATAAGTAAGCAAATTGAACCTTCAAATGCCTACTCTATGGATTAGAATATGATCTTCTAAGCTAGATAACGAAACTTGCATAAAAAATAATGAAGCTACACAGATATCACCTCGGCTATAAGCCAAACATTCACTATGAAAATTCTTGCACCAGCAAATTGTCCTCCAAAGGCTCACCTTTATTCATAAGAAAGATAACCAATTACAATCATACGAGCAGAGGTCCTTTACTTCAATCGTCCACCATGAAAAGAGAGAAGATACCTCTTATTTATACAAAATATAAGAAAGCCAATAAACCCTAGCGAATTGCAGGAAGGAGTGGCCAAGAGGGCGCATCCACCAATCAACTGGCGCTTAACTGCTTTGATCAAAAGAGAACTGGACTCCGAAAGACGTGATTGGGGTGAGGTGTCCTTCACCTAGGCAAGGTGCTCACCCTATCACATTGTTTTCATCAACCAACCAATAAACACATGCCAACAAAAGAATTCGCCCAAGCTAGCTAAGGAAGGCGCAAATTCCAAGGCTCAATCATTTGCAGTGCTTCGATTTTGACTCAGATCAGGTGGGTGTTGATTGGAATCTTCCCAGATGCTCTTTTCCATGTCATTTAGCTCTTTACTTTATTCCATTTGGATTATTTTGGAGAGTTTTTTATTTATCTCCATTTTATATTTCTCTGATTATTTTAATTAAATATTCCTCATTTATTAATTTTGAGAAAATATCTAATTAAGTGCAAAATAATCATCAGAAACTTAGAATAAGTGGGTCTACGGGTTAAATGGATGAGTTGGCTTAGAAAACGAACACCCATTTGTCAAAATCCACCCCCAAACCACTTAATTATTACATTTTGAAAATTTTCAATTAAACCATAGGAAAAATGGCTTAATTAATTGAAAAATCTAATTATTTAAAAATAAATAAAAAATAAAAACTCGAGAACGTTTGCTAAAAAAAATTCGAACAATGTTTTAACACACCTAGGGACCTAGGAAATGACCATAGGACATACCAATAGTGTCTAGTAGGTTCATATTTTACAATTGGACTCTAATAACTGGCAAGGCCTAACTGCCAAATTCGGGCATTCTAGCTTTGGAGGTTTGTAATATCCCAAATACTGACATTCTACTGCTACGGTGTATAATGCTAACCCATACACTCAATCTTATCCAAAAATACGGAATAACTGTGCATGCAAAATTGCCATGCAAAATCCCCTAAAATATAGCCGAATTAGGGTTAAGGTTTTCAAAAAAGAATTTAACACTTACCACCGATAACTTGGTCTTATCACATATATAGTAGCCAGGCTACCATATTCTATTTTTCAGACACAGTACATTTTTCAGCCAAATCTCTTACATATGAGATGCTAAGATGAGCAGTTTATATGGATCATTTTTGTATTAGTTGACTATTGTACTCTCCCATGTCAGGACTGAGTCTCAAGACACTCAGATTTGAGGATCGATGTAGCCATTTATGTTATTTCAGAGCAGTCATGGATGCCTAGGGTTATATTAGTTCTTTCTCATTAGACAGATGGTGTCTCAGATGGATTATATTGCATGGATATGACTCAACATTTTATATTGTGTTATGGTTATTATTGCTCTTATACTGATCCTTGTGACATATATTGACTTGTGGTATCATGATCTGGCGGTCATATCTATATGGACTTGGTTGTATATTATACTATGTATTAATGTCCTTACTTTGGCTTTGAAGTTCTTGATCTATACCCATTAGCTTTACCCTCCTTAGGGAGAATAGAGGTAGTCATTCCCACCATTGTTTTGGATTGCTAGTGTTGGCTCCATCATTTCATTGTCTTCATCCATCCATTACCTTCCAGTTTAATTTTCAACCCGACTGACTTCTTGAATTGTGGCATGGAGGACCTTTGTTGGACAAGCCTCCCTGTTTACATTGTGTCTCAGCTCTGAGTTGGTGACAAAACTTGCCTATGGTAAGTTGGATAGTATGCCTAAATCATTCTGGTCGGTTGTCTCGATGTTTGGCACTGTGCAGAATTCCCCCCTTGTCACTTGAGATGTTGTTGGCTAAAACTGAAAGCTCATGAACTACTTTTATTGAAATAATAAATATGCGCCCATGGAAAATGAAAACTGTAAAACTGTGTTTCTTAACATAGGCAAAAAGGGCAAGAGCAATGAAATGCTAAAAAAAAATACTCCTTGAAGAGTACAAGAAAAGGTCCAAAAAAGCAATGGTTAAAAAATGTTATATCAAAGGATTGCTGACCTTATTAAAAATAAATATGTCCCGGATGAAAGCTGCAATTAGCTGTGCTTTTAAGCACTGGTGAAGTCCCAAAGGGGTCATATAGGCCAAAAAGGCCATGGAATCAAATGTGGTCCTAATGAACTTGGATCAAGATTGATGTAGACATGATGCCTAAGTTGAATAAGCACTCTCTAAACAACTCATCCATCTGTGAGGCACTGCCATTCCTTGTGTTGTTGTTTGTCCAGCATTGGTTATAGTGAGTTTTCCCTTTCCTTGTCCAAAGTGTCATGATGTTGAGTAGAAAGTCATCATTTGCCTTAGCCTTGTCATTTCCACCCTTCACCCTTCACTAGCCAATTGACTACAGCTATGAAGTGAGTATAGTCTTGAAAGTCTAAGTCTAAGTAATAATAAATAAAGCCTTCTATATATATATATATATATATATATATATATATATATTTGTTGATGTAACGCCAGTGAAATGAATGTTACTTGTTGAGATTATTACTTGAATGAGTTGTAGAGCATGGCTTAACCTTTTAACACTTGCAGCAGATGGATTGTTAAACCATGATATCGTTTCAAATTAATTCGTGAAGGATTGTGGTGACATCAGGCCAAGCCTACCGTACGACTCACATTGAAGGAAACTCACGCGTGAGGGATTGAAGGCTGCCGATTTGGAGGTTGAGTGCATCTTGGTGTGTTGGCACTGATTGGATGTGTTGGCAGTTCAAGCTCAGTTCAGCATTCACTTTAGCTTAGTTCAAGCTCACTTAACTAAGCTTGAGCTCTGGTTCATTAAAAGCCCATGGGGCTTGCTATTTTGTATAAATTGAGGTGCTTGGCACTCTCTTCAGCATGGATTTTTTGGGCAAACTGGATTTATTGGGCAAACTTACTTTGCCATTTTGTAATCGTATAGCCATTGGCTTATTGAAATAAAGCGACTTTGGAGGTCTATGTGGTGTTGATGCTTGTTGTGGAAGTGCTTCATCTATTCTAAGGTGATATTGTAATTTGTTTATTGCTCATATTTCATTACTTTGATCAACTATTTAGCTTAGAAGGATTTCTTAAGCCCATAGGGTGGGCATTTGGGTTCAACTTGTCCATTCATGTTCGGCTTCTATGTGATTTAGAAGGAGTAGACTGTAGTTGGAAATACTTATACTCTTCTAGTCCCATTTTTCTTTACATGCAATATTTGATCAAGGTGTTTTTGTGAGTAATTTCTTGTGCAGATCTAATAGGTTGAAGAGAGGCTTGAGCTCGGTTGCATCTCTCACCTCTTCAAAAGACCTACTTTCTAACATTCATGTGCATTTCAAGATCTCCCAAAGTTAATCTCAAGCATAAGAGATTTGGCAAAGAAGTGCTAAGTTCGAAGATCCATCCTTTTTTTTTAAAAACTTAAAACTTGGTTACTTGGTTCTATTGTTGAGTAGTGGATCTACAAGCCTATCTTTCCCACACTCCTCTTCTTCTTCTTCTATACTAAATTTTTGTCCCAAGCTTAGCCCTCTTTTCTAGCTTCGTTATTTACCTTTTTTCCCTTTGTTTTTTTATCCGTTTTCCTCACTGTTTGCAGCCCCATTCCTTGACTGTTTGTAGCCCCATTTCTTGACTGTTTGCAGCCCTTTTGTTGATTGTTCGCTGCCCCATATCCACTGTTTGGTTGTCCCTTCTATCTTCATTTTCAGCTCTCCTTTCCCCCTTCTTCCAATCCCCCTTTTTTTCATTCTTTTGCTTGTTTTTCTTTCCTTGCTTCAAAAGTCCACAAAGCAAAAAAAAAGTCTTGGTTAAGTTAATTTCATTTTTTTAGGTTAGCTTCTTGATTGCATTTCTTAGATCTTAGTTTGCATTTTCATACTAGTATTAGATCTCATTTCAAAAAATTAAATTTTGCATTAAAAAAGTGATTAGGCATATAGTTTCATTGTTAAGTTAGCATTAGATTTCCTTACAAAGTTAGTTTTGTTATTTGCATGTTTGCTAGTTTCCATTGTTAAGTTTAATTCTTAGATCTCATCTTTGAGACTAGACTTGCATTGCTTGTCAAGTTTCTAGTTTATACTTAGTTTAGATCTCATATTTTATTTTGACCAATACTAAGGGGTGTGTTGAGTTGGATCATTTGTGTAGGCATTTTAAAGGAGAAAAGAGCTTGAGAAGCTTTGAAACAAAAAGATCTAAACCAAGAATAAAGTGAAGAAACCATAAGGATGATCCAAACCAAAAGTCATTGATTAGCCATTATCCTTTGTAATAGCTCTTAAGAGCTTGTTTCGAGTTTTTTCCAAGTTATTTCTCTCAAAGTCCATCCAAGGGTTTCAAATCCCAAAGGCATCTATACTTAATAATAAAGTTTGATTAGTGGGGTTTTTAATCCCCCACACCCAACTTCCCCCACTTGGGGAAGTCTTGCATTGTCCTTTGAGTGGTTTGCTTCCTCTTAGCTTAGTTTATTTCTGCTAGTAGCTTAGTTTCATTTTGTTGTAGAATACTAATTGCTAGATACTGTTTATCAATTTCGTTGAGCTATCATTTGGTTTCTTTTATACAATCTGATTGTCTCTTAAAATAAACCAAAGTCTCTTGAACTTGCCATAACCCAAGTCAAGAGCACTCTTTGTCGGAGAGCATAGTTAGATTTGCATTTTCCTTGCATTAGGCATATAGAATAGTTAAAGTCTCTTGAACTTCCGTCATAAGACGAAGTCAAGAGCACTCTCTGTGGAGAGTTGAACTGTGTGCTCCTAACTTAAAATTTGCAACTCACACTCCCCTTTGTGCTCCTAACTTAAAATTTGCAACTCACACTCCCCTTTCTAAAATTTACTTCGTTGCTATCCCTCACCTAGTATGCTCTGCCGACTTTTAAAGTTGGACTTGTACTCAGAACGGTGATCGAATTTGTTAATCTTGCAAGTGATAACATAATAAAACTTTCACCCCATAACCAACGCACCAGCGTTATCTCGATAAATACTCAGGTAGTGGGAAAATTCCAAGTGTGGGTGTCGGGCGACCCAATCTGGACACCTGCTGGTTAAATTCTCTGAACACCTAGCTTGTGTTTCCAGACAAGTTCGTCATGTCTTCGAACGGAGCCATTGAAAGTATTTCCGGTTAGGTTTCCTAGACACCTTAAGCAAGATCATCTTTAAAATTTACAATAAAATAAACCAAGAACAATTGCAAAACAATCTCACAAAAACTACTATTGAGACTTGTATTTCAGCATTCACAAGCACTTTTTGACTCCATTTTGGCACTGGTCTTAAACTTCCATGCATCACCTTGATCTGGACCATTTGTCCCTAATGTTTGCTTAAATCATTATCTATCTGTGGATGCCTTTAATTTCCCAGTCATCTTTGCATTGGTCGTCTCAAATCTTGTGTTTTGTAATCGCAACGTGGATTGCTCATTTTATTATAAAGTTGTAATCATTCAAACACTCCTAAAAAACAACCATCCACATCATAACATCAAAAACACTTAAACAGATTGAGCCATAGAAAACTCTTTGTTAGGGACGACCCCCCTTGGCTTCGTTAGGAGTTAGCCTAAACGGAGAAGCTAGGACTCTGGAGTAGGTGACAGTACCTGCCTCTGTGATTGCCCCCAAGGCCACACCTCTCCCACTTTGTCAAGTGAGGAGACAGCTTTTGAAAGATTTCTGCTGCTAGTGTGCAATTGGCAGACAACATACGGATTGAAGCAGGCACCCAAGACATGGTACGGTAGGATGGACAGCTTCCTGACTAGTTTGGGCTTTACCAAGAGTAAATCTAACTCCAACCTTTACTATAAGGTTGAGAAAGGGAACCCAGTAATACAGATACTATATGTAGATGACCTGTTTGTGACAAGTGAGGATGGGTTGATTGCAGATACGAAGAGGAAGCTTGCTGCCGAGTTTGAAATGAAGGACTTGGGCATGATGCATTATTTTCTAGGTATGGAGATGTGGCAGAGTACAGATGAAGTCTTCGTTGGTCAAGAGAAATATATAGTAGAGATCCTGAAGAGGTTTGGGATGATGGACAGCAAGGCAATAGCCACACCCATGGCATCGAACTTGAAGCTACTTTGTGATGCTTCATCAAAGTCATTTGATGCCACGATATATCGTCAGATGATTGGGTCATTACTATACCTGTCGAACATGAGACCAGACATATGCTTTGTTGTGAACACTTTGAGCCAGTTCCTGACGGATCCAAGACAGTTCACCTGGTTGCTGCAAAGCATATATTAAGGTACCTAAAGGGTACAATTGATTAGGGGCCCAGATATGACGCGAATCAAAAGGTTAACCTGCAGGGTTATGTCAATTTGGACTGGGCTGGCAGTGCCTTAGATAGGAAGAGCACTTTGAGGTGCTGCTTCAGTATGGGATCAAGTGTGATCTCTTGGTTTAGCAAGAAGCAGTCCTATGTGGCATTGAGTACAGCCAAAGCAGAATATGTCGCAGCTTGTTCAGCTAATTGTGAGGTAGTATTGCTTAGGAAGCTACTGTCTAATTTGTTTGATCTCTAGTTAGAGGCGACTTGTATCTTTTGTGACAACCATAGTTGTGTGAAGTTGTCCGAGAACCTAGTGTTCCATGACAAGTCGAAGCATATTGAGATCAAGTACCACTATATCAAGGATATGGTGCAGAAAGGACTAGTGAAGCTCCAGTATGTTGCGACAGCCGAACAAATGGCCGATGTGTTGACCAAGCCACTAGCCAGAGTGAAGTTTGAATACGTTAGAGAAAAGCTTGGTGTACTTCAAATCGAGGTTCCTCCCATGGGGAGGTGATGGGTCCGTAAGACGCAAATGCACGAGAGCCATTCTCACATGGTGGTAGGTGTGTCCTCCCATGATGCAGATGTAAGGGTTGTGCTCGAGATGTGTGCATCTAGGTTGTGCTCCGAGTGATGATGAGATGATTTGAAGATGATAAGGTGATAGAAGGGCTTCAGGTTTTGCAGAGGCATATAATCAATCCTGGGATGCTGCTTTAGGTTTTGCAGGGACATATAATTAGTCTTGGGAGATCCTTCAGATTTTGTAGAGGCATATAATCAGTCCTAGGATGCTCCTTCAGGTTTTGCATAGGCATATAATCCGTCCTGGGAGATCCTTCAGGTCTTGTAGAGGCATATAATCAGTCTTGGGATGCTCCTTCAGGTTTTGCAAAGGCATATAATCAGTCCTCGAAGATCCTTCAGGTTTTGCAAAGCAATAAGTCCTGAGCTATACCTACTTGATGATTTGAAGACCTACATGGAGGCAAGACCTACATCCAGCATGAAAAAGGGTTGGTTCAACTCACCTTTCCCTATGACATATCTCTTTTTGGTGAATTGCTTGAGTGGTTCACCTGGCGACTCCACCCCATGACTCCACTGAGGACCGTACCCAACGTATTAATCTTAAGTTCTTAAAACATGCCATAAATCATAATGAATTCAAATGTATTCTTGAGGCACCTGAACGAATTAACCAAAAAGATGATTGAAATAAACGAAAGGGATAAATGGAGGTCAGACTACGGGTATGAGGATGATCTCGAGCATGACTATGGGTATGAATCTAGTTATCACAATCTTTATGATACCCACCAACTTCCTCACCCATGCAACAAAGATTTCCCAACCATCCCGAGTGGACCTGTAAGTTGACATGAACCTAGAAGTCAGTCCCAGTCAAATCCTTATAGCCAAGTAACCAGAGCTGTGAAAAAACAAGACAAATAGTCTCCTTTTGACTTTTATGAAATATCAGGGGCACTTCATCCTATGCCAAACGATTACAGTAGGAGGATGCCCCGGTTCAATGGAAATAAAGATATATCTATTGAAAGTCATCTGGATATTCTGTGGGATTACATGGAATCTAGTGGTGCAAACAATGAAGATGTTTATATGCGATCCTTAGGAGAATCCTTGCAAGGGGAGGCTTAACTATGGTTTGATCATTTAGCACCAGGATCCATCACTGGGTGTTAGCACTCCAGGAGTCTTTCCCTGACTGTGAAGGGAATGAGCCTGGTAACTTAAATATTCAATAATGTATGGGAAAAAGAATCAAGTTGGATGAATAAATATGCTCACATCCGCTCAGAAACACAAGAATCCATTCGAAGACGAAGGCTTTCTACTATACTGTTTAGAAGGCTTAAATGAAATGTAGGGAAGCATGGAGAAGACTTATCATACTAGCAGAAATCTACATACAATAGCATATGTGAATGGCCAGTTATCATAGGTAAAGTATTTGCAATCCAAGATCATCAACGTAGTGATAAGATGACAGTTACCAGGCATTAGATGAAGCATGAAAGAATAAATATAGGTTTAGTACATCGATAAAGAGATGAGATGGCAATCATCTGTCATCAGATATACATAAACATGAAAAGAAAGAAGATGAAAACTGAACAAACACAGCGAAAGAAGCTTTTGTGTCAAACTGAATTCATAGATGTCTGAAATAAGGTATGGCCACAAGCCTCCAAGTTGAATCACGGTACTCAGACTGTTTTCTTTCCCCCCTGTTGCCGCCTAATTCACACTTTAAGATGCAGGAAAGTCACAACCTACTATGTGTGTCCTTGGGGGCAAGTGAGAGTTGAGGACCACTGTCACCACAGTCCACAATTCCTCCGTTTAGGCAAGATCCCAACAAAGCCAAAGGGGGTAGTCCCTATGGGAAAACTAAGTTCCAGGTTTATTAATTAATTAGAAATTAATTAAAGGGATCGTTTAAAGAATAAAGCTAAGACTCTATATAAAACAAGGCCAGTGCCTATTACAAATGGAGTCTAAAGTTAGATTATGTCTTTATGAACTTTACAAATAAAATTTAGATTTTAATCTGCGATTAAACTATAGTTCGGTGTCTAACAATGAAATATATGAATAAACAATATAATTATAAACAGTAGGGAAATCAAACCATGAACAAATGTGTAGATGATTTACCAATATGGACAATGAAACAGATTTACAAAATGGCAGAAAATTGTTATGAACGAAGATTATTAAACCAGCAGTAAATTTAAAGTGTGAAAAGACTTCAAGCAGTTAACATTTACCACGTGACCATTTTGCAAAATTGAAAGTAAATAGATATAACTAAGAAGTAAAGTGCTGGAAGTAAAAATTGCAGTGCAATGTTGGAGTGAAAGAGTGCTTGAAAATAGAAGAGTGTTGTAGAACCGGTTTTGAAATGTCTCTTGGTTTATTTTAGTTGATTTTATTAAAGTTGTTCTTCTTGGATTAAGTTTTAGAATCGATGGTGTGACTACCCCGATCTAGTTCTTCTCAAATCGAAGAGGGAGTGTTGTTACGCTCAACAAAGTGGGAACAAGCCCACCCGTAGCTCACAGGTCAAACCCCAATGGCCTGGTGCTCAACAAGGAGGACGTCAAAGCGCCTAGAGACCCCCCACGGTCTACTACCCCAAGTCGCCTCCAAGGTCACTGTTTTTAATCAACCTGAAAATCTCTAGATGGATGCCTATTAAACTAGGACTTCTCTTTCCCCTGGTCGTATCTCGGAGTACCCCGAAGGGTGATAACCGAGTAGAGGAGCAGGATGTGGGAAGTTGTTGTTGGTAAGTTTTAAGAGTTAATTTTAATCTTGATGGTTAAGATGCAATGTTTATTTTAAAGCGACCAACAAGATCAACCAAGCTGTATCCCTTATGGAGGTGCCGGTATTTGATCTTGGACTTGGAAAATAAAATGTTTGATTGTAGTACAAGAAAAGAAAGTTATTTTAATTACCTAAGCCCCCACTTTCCCTGTTTTTCATATCCAGCTTGAAGTCCCTAAAGGGAGATGACAAGCGGATAGAGGATACACAGGTTTAATGGGTTGTATGATTACTTTTAAACAAAAAAGAAATTGCATAAACTTGAAAGAAAAACACAGCTAACTACAGTAAACTCACCTCACAACAATCTTTGTGACAGAGATGATGGTCTGTCACAAAGATAGGTGGGTAGCTGGAAATAAAACTAGTTATCTACCTCTTCCTAATCTACTTACTTATAAATTTACAAATGGTTACAAAACTTTACAGAATACCCCAAGAGACTCTCTTTGGGGTTTACAATAAATGAGAAAAAATTGAGAGAGAGAGTTGAGGGTTTGAACCCCTTTTGAACCGGTTGAAGGTTGAGGGAATCCTGGGCCTATTCGGGCAGCAAATCTCCTTCACTTGTGCATAACCTGTCATAAGCCAGCAAGCTATTCTTCGCTGGAAATCACAGAAAACACTAAAAAATTGTTATTAGTACAAAATTTACAAATTTACATAAAAAATCTGAGTGTGAAATATTGCAGAAATAAGAGATTTATAGGGCTGGAAAATGAGTTTCCAGCCACCTAAACAATGTTAAAATAGCAGAAATAAAAGCCCTAACTAATGTATAATAGGTTGGGGCCCTAAAATGAGGGTTATATTCACTATACAGTGAATAAAACCCCTTTTCAGGAAGGCTGAAAGTCAATGGCCGAATTTAAAAAATTGTCGGAATGATATTCTTGGAGAGATCTCCTTGCTTGGACAACCTGCAAGTAAATCTATGTCTGCAAAAATTGTAATCCTAGTGATGAATACCTAACACTTCCTGCAAAATACTTTGCAAGATGATGTTAGATCATTCATAAAAGAAAGCAAAAGCACTTTTACTCTCTAATCTCTCCACAAAACACTTTGTGGAGAGCTAACTAGAATAATACAAAATGCAAACTAGAAAAACACAAGTTACCTTACAAAGATTTGGATCATGAAAGAATTTGCAGCATAGTATCCCTCCAAAGAATTTTTATTAAATGGCCCAACTTGGGCAAATCTTCAATACAAAGTATAGCAAGAGAATATGAGAGTAATAAGAAATTTCCAGCAGCATAACAATAGCATGAGAGATCATGACTAATGAGGGAGTGAGGCCCTCATTAAATAGTTGAGGCAAACCCCAACCCCTTGAAGATAAATGGCTGAGATTAGATCTAGATCTAGGGTTTAATCTCCACCACTAGATCTAGGTATTTGACATTCCATTCTTCTCAATTAATCCACACCCTTGGATTAATTTTTAATCAATGGCTTAGAAGCCTAATCCATGTCTTAACAATATTCACCTTTGGATTTAGGTTTTTGATTTAAAATCCACCATTAGATGAGCTTTTAGGTTTTGAATAAAAATAGAGTGGGGCTAAGGTAGGCGCCCCCCTCCAAATTTGGTGGCTCTCCTCCAATGTAGTGCTCCTCTAAATAGTAGTTGGCACCTCCATATGATGCTAGCGCCTTCTAAATCATGTAGCGCCCCACTAAATATAGTGGAAACCCCTCATTAAGCTAGCGCCTCCCTTTAGTAGTGACGCCCCTCTATATATGGTGGAGACTCTTCAATGTTGTAGCGCCCCATCTCCAAATTGGGTGGAGTCTTTATATGTAGAGCCTCCATCTTTAGCATTGGACGCCCACTTAATCTTGTGAGGGTTTTAACTTGGACGCCTCCTTTAGAGGTAGTTTAGACCACTCTAAACATGACTCTAAATTTGGCATTTCTCCAAAACATTATTTAACCTTTAGACTTAGGCTAAATTTAAATTCACCTTAGATTAAAATTCTCAATTTAATTTTTTTAAATTTTTCCAATTTTGACTTAGGAAAAATTAAAAAATAACTTGAAAAATTAATATCTAGGCCATGGGGGGGTGAAAAACTTTGGAATAAGTTTTCCTAGGCTTAGGAACCCCCAAACCAAATTACCATGGCATTTTTTTATTTTTTACTTCAAAATAAAAAAATGTGAATTTTTGACTTAGGGAAATTAATTAATTCCCTAGGAAAAATAGACTTTGCTTAGACAAAAAGGGTCTATCTCCTCAACCACTCATCAGAATGACATGGGACTTGAAGCAATGGCTTAGGGGGTTTCATAGCAATTAACTTTGCATTCATAGCCCCTATTACAAAATGCCATGCTTGAGCAATTACATTATTACATTGAAAACTGAGTTAATTAATCACCAAGGGGTAAAATTAATTAACCAGCAAAAATAAATAAAATACAACAACACAATGAAACTCCGCAAGACTCTATACAAGTGTCTAGCATGGTCATGAATCACACTTTGAAACCTTAGCCACCTCATGGACTTGACTGGTAGAACGCCCGTCACCACTTTGGAGGATTTTGAGTGAAAACCAAACCGATTAAACTCGTTTATACAACAAGATCAATTGGAAAGGGAAAAACACTCGATGAGGGCACTTCTCTAACAACCAGTTCCATGGTGTGGCATCCGTATCATATGACCCATACCAGTACATTAAATTACATTAATTTTCCCACGTAGGGGAGCGGACATTTCGTTTTACAAAGGGGCAATAGCCCTGCAGTAGTGAAAAATCCTCAGATTTTTCTAAGGTACAATTATGTACATCCTCATGTACATGGAGTTGCCACCTAGTCGAAATAGGTGGGCAACACCCCCTCTTTACAATGATTCTTCAATGAGCTTAAATAATCTTTACAAATCAGTTTCAAGATCCTCAAAAGATGGATTTGATAACCTCTTTTCCTATCTCAAATCCGAATTTGTGAGGTGGCTGAAAAATGCAGAAATTTTTAGAAATAGGTTGCTCGAAGATTGACCTATATCTCTCAAATCAAAACAGATTTTGGAAAATCGAGAGAGGGTTTTGTAGATTGGTTTGTTTGAGAAAAAAGCTCTCTCAGTTATTTGAGATTCATTTTCATTTCCGGACATCTATATTTTAAAGACATATGTCGAACAGGGAAATTCTGAGATCCGAAAATTAGGTCTCAGAGATGGATTTGATTCTCCCAATCTATGACACCTATAGAAAAACTGAGAGAGGTTATTGTTCTTTGACATTTTAGGCACAAAAGCCTCCTACCGTTTCTCAAAATGATCCTCCAGTTGCTCAAGATCATCATTTGAAAATGATGACTCAGCACAGTAAAAACGCCACTTTCCTAAAAACGCTGCCTCATCTTGCAGGGGACTTTTGACTGCCTTCTCGAGCTCTAAATGTAGATCTGAAAGTACCATTGGAAAGTTTAGGATATCCAATTGTCAATCGACTATTTCAACATGTAAAACCGCCTCTCCACGGCTGAGAAAATTGAGTTTTCCCAAGGTAGTTTATCGTTTGACAAAGCTGTTCTTTGACATTTTTTATAAGCAAAGCAATTTCTCAATAATTCTTATCAAATACAACTTCAAAGCTCTTTAAAAAGACTCTTAGAAAATTTAAAAAGATGTCTGATCTAATGATTTTCCTATCACTTAATGAAATAAATTTGAGCAATTTATTTGAGGAGATAACACTGGGTACAACATGTTCACAGATTTGTTAATTGATAGTTGGAGTAGGAACACTGATAAAATTTTAGAGTGTCAGTCTAACAATGATTGTGTCATCGATAATCAATATATTGACAATGTGCTTTCTCAATTGGACCATTCCTCTCCTGATATGTTCCAAATTATGAGCGTGCCTGCAATCCATAAGAATGTTACAGAGTACTTCGAGAATAATGTTTCAAAACCTCATGCATAAAGTAAGAGGGATATCAATCAAATCATACGAGAAACTCTGTTGTTATTACCTGAAGCAATCACAGAGCAAATCTTGGATCTAATCCGTGGAAAGGAACCTAACATGCACCACCAAGAAACATCTTTAGTTGAGCCTTCCATTGATGAGGTCATTGAAGAGCCTTTAAAAGAGCAACTACATAGTCATTGCCTAATTGATGATAATTTGAGTCAGTGTCCAACCTATCCGAATCTAGATTCAGACCTTGATTATATCACTACAGAAGAAGAAAAGGTTGAAATTAATAAAACTTCCGTTGAAGAGCAATCTTGTGGTCATATTGTGATTGAAGAGCATGCCTGTAAGAGTGATAGGGAAACTGAAACCAAGGTTATTGATGTTTTTCCTTATCTAGAGCTTAAAAAAGAACAATCACATGAGGATACAATTATAAGTGAACTTGATCAAGAACATTGCAATGAGGAGGCTTGTCCTGATAGTATCAATAGAATTCTTCATCCAATCCTTAATCAGAATATGTTGGTTCAATGTGTGGATACTGACCTTGTTTTGAATCTTGAAATCACTCCTGGAAGTAATTTAAATGCTCTTTCCTGTCATCAAATTCTGACATCAATTATTCCAAGTCTGGGATAAAATTTTCAATCCACCCACCCCCCCGTCCCAACTCTTCAAATCTTCTTGTATGGGTTTGTTGTTTAATCAAGTTGTTACTTTCAAAATTTTGAATCAGGAGTTTAAGCATTATCACGTAATTGGGGAAAACACACTTCATGTCTCTTCTCAATCATCCGTAATGAATAAATTTTTCAATTTGTAAATCTGTATTATGGATGGCTGAAGAATGTGTATAAAGATCAATTTCATCTTTTCTCCATGTTTAAACAACAAATGGGCTTGATCTCATTCACAATTTCATTACATTACAACTTGTCCCCATTTGATTCTCCCATTTCTTCTGGAATGAATAGAATTGAATGTCCTAGTAGGGTAGAGGAGAAAACAAAGAACTATTTGGAGTTGCCAAGTCATGAATCGTATTGTCTTCTTCCATCAAGAACAAACTTGCATACCTTTCATGATCCTATCGATCTATGGGCGGAAGAAGTTTGCAACAGTCAACCTCATCCCTGGCATGATTTCATCTCTCTTTATCCATATCTTTCTTCAATTTTCAAACAACAAGTTATAATGGCTTCCACTTTCATTCACATTACTTACAAGCCATTGTTGATTTGTTGTATCATCAACTGTAAAGAAAGCTCAATAGATTCGTCCAGCGAGTGGTTACATTGGATTTATGATTTTACCTAACACTTGTCTAAATTAGTTAGAGTAGGGTAGGTAGGATTGAATAACCCTTCCCAGCAGTAGTGTAGAATCTTGCAATTTTTGCCTGAAGCTCGCCTTTTGAAGCTCTTAGTATAGCTTTGATTTCCGTTATCCTGCAAAATAAAAAATCAAACTTTTATTGAAAGTTATGGTTATATATTAAATTTATTTTCTCCTTTTCGATTTCATGCATTTTTATTTTAGTATTTTATATAATATCCACATATTGTTCTGACGACCAGTCTGTGAGTTTGGTATAGCTCTAGACATGTTGCAGGTAGTCGGTGACATTTTGGTAGCAGTTGCAGAGCTGGAAGGATTGATCGAGGATGCGAGAAGCAGAGTACAAGGACCAGAGATTCTGAGGTTCTCAAGTGCTCTTTTCAGCAGAGCACTTGTCCCAACTAAAGCCAAATGTTATCACATATAAAGTAGCCAGGCTACCATATTTTATTTTTCATATACAATACATTTTTCAGCCAAATCTCTTACATATGAGATGTGTTGGGCTAGGAAAGGAGCATAGGAAATAAAACTCGTGCACGCAACCGAAGAAGATATGTCGCGCG
This sequence comes from Pseudotsuga menziesii, assembly GCA_001517045.1. Taxonomy (NCBI): domain Eukaryota; kingdom Viridiplantae; phylum Streptophyta; class Pinopsida; order Pinales; family Pinaceae; genus Pseudotsuga; species Pseudotsuga menziesii. Next base: position 87,620 of record LPNX010880091.1, on the reverse strand, counting down.
TGCGATGGAGGCAAGGGAAGATCGCGAAGGTACCAGAAGACCCGCGCAGGAAGATCAGAGAGGTGCGCGACATAGGAAAGGCAAGCGCAGATAATAAACGGCCGAAAAGCGACAGGGCGGTCATGGGTACGGAAGTTGCCTTAAGTCGGCAGATGCCACACGAGTGGAAGCACGCTGTAAGTAAGGCCGTTAGTGCCTCGTGTCGAGTCATGATCACCACAGCTGTAACCTGGGGGCAGGTGATGGTGACAGTTAACAGACTGCCTGTAAGCAGTCGACCCAGTGAGGTCATGTAAAATGTTATAAATAGGTGAGATTTAATAGTTAGAAGGTTGTTTTTTGTTAGTCATAGTTATGGAATAGGTTTGATAGATGAGAGTTGTATATAGTTGCAGAGGATAGATCTAAGAGAAAGGGAATCAGGTATCTGCAAGAGGCAGTCAGAATAGTGCAATGAGGAAGCTCTGCTAGAGCAGTGCAGATGCTAGGAAAGTCTATCCAAGCTGTGAGCGGATCTATAGGTAGTAGCAGTAGATTAGGAGAAATAAGATAAAGAGCATGCAAACTATGAATCTGAACTTAAAGACATATATCAAGATCAGTCTGCATCTCGCAGACTACAAGGTGCTATATCCTTTCTCATGCCAGATGAAGAGCACCTTGGTGGTTTTTCCCAGATGGGTTTCCACGTTACTTCTTGTGTCTAAATGAATGATTGATGTGGTGAATGTTTATGTAATTGATTACTAGTTGCTTTCCGTAAAATCTTAAATGTGGTTCAATCTCTGTTAGTTTCTTGCATTTGGTAAATGGATGAACAGAATGCCTTCCTGAATTGAAACTGTATAACTGTATATCATTCTGTATAATTCCTATTATGAATCCCGATTTAATTCATAGAGCCGATTGATGTGAATCAGCTGCACCGCACAAGTTGTGCCTGTTGCGAGATGAAAAAGAAAGTCAGGTCGAGCGCGATGACATACAGTTGTGCTCAGTCGCGCAGAATCGACTCGTCCGTCCAGCCGCCCTGCTGCCTTCGTTGAGCTCCTTGGCTGCGAGCCAAGGGACTATACTTCCTCGACAATTGCAAAAACATGGTTCCGGCGGTTACCCATATATGAGATATCTCGGGTGAGAGCGCGCCTACTTCGCAGGTGTTGCCGATGGGGCTTGCTCTATCGGGCCGGTATCTCGGGTAGTTGTTGGATTGGCAGGCTGCGCAGAACCTGGGTCGCACGAGTGGGGAAAAGTGGCCAACAAATGGTTTCGTTGCCGGGACCTCTTGATTAAATCGGGGAGATGTTACAGCACCCAATGAAGGAGGAGATAGAAGATTGGGTGGATCCTAAAATGTTGATGTTCGCGCAAGAAAAGGCCGATGAAAGAAGGGCGAGCGCAAGGAAATGGATATGGGGACTGTCGTAGTGGTTGAGTCACGCAGTTTGTGGAGCAGATATGCTATATAAGAGCTAAGAGTAATATGGAAGGTAGTAAGATGAGATGTTCTCAGGAAGTTCTGAGGATGAGTTAGGCATTGGAATCTTGGGAAGCAGAAGGAAGTTCCGGTCAGGAAAGAGGAGAAAGGTAACAAGAGGCAGGAGGGCCTATAGCTTGCCCAGGGAGGGTGAATATGGATGTGAGCCATACCTAGACGAAGGATCCTACGACGAAGAGGAGGACTATACCCCGGTTTCTGAGAGAGCAGAATCGGGAGGGTCTGCAGAATCGCCAAGAATAGGACATGACTACAGTATTCTAGAGAGATCACCTAGAGCAAAACCTAGAAGTCCCTCACCTGAACCCCTTGTGAACATTAGCAATCCTAGTGTCGGGACTGGTGCGCAAGAAAGCCCATCGACGATCCCCGTAAATCCTATAAACTCAAAAAGTCCAGCGAACAATCCCAGCGCCACCCTAATAGCGGGGATAGATGTTAGACTACCCACCTTTAATGGGAATGGAACAGAAGACCCAAAACAGCATTGGTTCCTTTGTGAAGCTGTCTAGATGGTACGCTTAGTACATAATGCCGATATAAAGAAGGCACAGATGATCATAGACTTTAAGGGATCGCGCCTTGGATTGGTTCATGAAATTTTGTGTTGCACCAGCAGGAACCCCGCAGAAGACTCTTGAGCAAATTCGGCAGGCAATGATCTCAGAGTTCCAAAAGCCCCAATCGAAGTCCCAATGTATTATCAAGATCAAGGAAATTAAGCAGGCTCCAGCAGAAACGGTATGGGACTTCGACCAGCGGTTCAAAATGCTGATGGCCAGGTCAGTTTCCAAATGTCGGACGTACAGCATAAAGAGTGGTTTATCGTTGCGCTACTACCACATATAAGAGGACCGCTCATGCAGCAAAAGATCGCAACACAGATGGAGGCATTGGAGTTAGCAATGAAGCTAGAGGCTTTGCCCATTGGGGACGACGCCACAGGAATGATACAAATTTAGTCTCAGTTGGCTAACCTGACTATTCAACTCCAGGATATGAAAAGGGGAACAAAAGCACACGAAGACCTCTGGTGTACCTGATGCCGGACCAACGGACATACCAAAGATGAATACCCAGCATATATGAATTATGTCTCATCCGGTGGGCCAAACCCATTGAATAGCCAAGGATTACCTTGGTGCAATATATGCCAAACAAGAGGACACCGGGACACCGATTGCCTATTCATGCATAAGACGGTATGTACACCAACCAGTCTATATTGTAAATTTTGTAAATCTGTAGGCCATGAGGAAAAGGATTGTAGGGCCTACCAACGCATGAGGGAGAAAATGGTAGATGCATATTTGATGAAGACTGAAGAACAAGTAAAGATTAAATAGACCCCACCCCAATTCCAGGCTACTCACCAGTTTCAGGCTACACCTCAATTCCCATCTTCGCAGCAGTTTCAAATGGCACCACAGTTTCAGAATACGGCCCCGTATAACTTATACCAATAGCAGTACCAGCAACCACAATACCTGTTAAAACCACCTCAAAGGGGGGGTGGCAATTATAGGGGTCGGGGAGGAGGAGGATTTGGCCAAGGAAGAGGGCCAGTTGTATGTTACAATTGTGGAGTATCAAGGCATTACGCTAGGGACTGCCCAGAACCTGCAAGGACTTGCTCATATTGCAAGCAGGATCACAATGTGGAGTAACGCCCACAGCTCATCTCTCGATGGCAAGCCCAGACGCTTGGACCAGCCAACCCTGTACCAAACCCTGCACCAAATCCTACGTTGAATGCTCCCACGCCAATATCAATATATAGATGATAGTCGCCAAACCACGAGAACCCAACGTGGCAGTGGTCACAAGGGGAGGTGCTACGACAGGTGCAGACCAAGCTACGCAGACAGACCCTGCAATGCACGCACAACCCCAGGTGCGACTTGCCGCAAAGAAGAAAGCACCAATTGACATTCAAGAACAAAAACGCATATTCATGGATGTGTGTCCAGAGTTCATCGACGCAAAACAACCATCTACCTCAGGCCAAGTGAAAGATATGCCTGAAAGATTCCAGAATATATTTGAACAACGAAGTACGAACAAAACTGCAGATAAGGTTAGTAAACTTAAACCTTTCTTTTCAAGTTGTTTAGCGCTAATCAAGAATAAGGAAGAGATTGCAGAACTCGAAGCACTAAGCGAAACACTTCCAGAGGGAGACCCTCCGCCAAAGAAGGTTAACAGTATCAAGACCAAGCTCAAGATAGGACGTGAAGTCATGATGACAGCGCAAATTGGTGATTATGATATGGACTATATCATCCTCGACCTGAGATCTGATGTCAATATTTTAATACGCCAGACGTGGGAAATAATGGGCAAGCCACCCTTAGAATGGTCCCCCATTCAATTAAGGCTTGCAAATCAAGCAAAGGTCCTCCCTGTTGGTAGGCTGGGTCAAGTTCAAGTGGATATCGAAGGATTACGCACTTTTGCGGACTTCGAAGTCATAGATATAGTAGACGAAACCACCCGATACCCTGCACTACATGGGATTGATTGGGCAATGGAAAGCCAAACGATCATAAATTTCAAAAGAAGGATCCTATCATTTGAAGATGTTGGGATGCAGGTTGTTGCGCACCTTGACCCGCTAGAAGGACCAAGGTACACTGAACTAGTGTTCAAGGAAGGGCATGGTGACCACCTTGACACCATCTACAATATAACCACCCTTCGGGAAGACTATATTAATCCTACTGCAGACGGTAACCTAAGTTGGAAATGTGAGAGTTCATGTACATCAAACTCAGGAGAGGCACTGGAGAAGTGGCAGAACCGATTACATGAAGTCTCGTCGAGAAAAAGTGCCAGGATAACTAAGTCTGTCAGATGAGTAGGAACTTAGTTGTTACCACTACCCACATATGAAGGACTGCCTAACTTGGCAGTGTTCTTGACTGAATTTGAAGAACTGGTAACAAAGCCACGGCGACCGTCTGCACTAGACTTTGCATTGAAAGCTACACCCGCACGATGGTGGGGTACACATAAGAACACCATAACTGAATGGCCACAGTGCAGAAGGCTGCTAGAAGTAAGGTTTGGGGAAGAAATTACAACTATAACCCAAAGTTATACGAGGTTATCAGATCCTGTCAACCACATAGAACAATGTTCCACAACGTTCTTGAACTACCCTCGCCAGGAATGGGTTCACCATTTCATCCATACTCTTGAGACGGCACCACGAGGCTGGTATGCATCTATGGAGCTGCACCAGGAGACAAGGGAATGGGAAGAAGTTGCGCAGAAATTCACTTACACATTCCAGTTTACAGATGAACAACCTACAGTTGATATTGCGCTGAAAACTATTAAGGAGAAAATATTCGTCGAGATCCCACTGGAGATTGTGTATTCTCAACCTTGTGCTGCGCATTCCCACCAATGCTGTGAGACAGTCCAACATTGGATGGAATGCTGTAATCTCTTTGGGGACCCGGACGATGATCCAACCAACATCAATATTCTAGAATCGGAAGGATCGCACGAGGTAGAAGGAAGCGGCATTTCCAATGAGCAGTTCATTAAACCGCTAAAGATTAAAAAGGCTAACATTGGATCCAAGGACAATCCAAAATTTGCCAACATTGGAGACTACTAGGATGAAGAAACAGTAGATGGATGAGGTTTTGGAAAGTGCTGGTAGACAAGAAATGTACTCATTCACAGACAAGTTCTCAGGGTACCATCAGGTCCGAATTGCGCAAGAATATCGACACAAGACAACCTTTGTAACAGAATGGGGATGCTACCAATACACGGTAATGCCCTTTGGCCTTAAAAATGCCCCTGCTATTTTTTCTAGAATAGTAGTATCTGCTTTCAAAGATTTCATTCATAAGTTTCTTGAAGTATACTTTGACAACTGGACGGTCTTTGGCCTGGTAAGAGACCATATTGAAAATTTGTGCATGATGTTGGAGAGGTGTCACCAGTATCAAATTGCGCTGAACTTGAGAAAATGTATATTCTGTGCACCATTCGGTGTACTGCTGGGCCATGTAGTATGCCGCAATGGGATCCTGGTTGATCCCACGAAGGTAGCAATTATCCTGGACTTGCCCCCGCCCACATCAGTCACGCAACTCAGGTCCACATTGGGACATACTGGGTATTATAGGAAATTCATAAGAGGATATGCAGAGATAACTGCCCCAATGGAGAAGCTGCTAAAAAAAGATGCCAAGTTCGAGTGGAATGAAAACTCCCAGGAGAGTCTGGATAAATTGAAGGGTAAAATGGCTACTGCACCAATATTAATATTTTCAGATTGGAAAAAAGAATTCCATGTACATGTTGATGCATCATCGATTGCACTTGGCATAGTTTTAAACCAACCAGGAGATGGCGCAATTGACCACCCGATCGCATTTGCAAGTGGGAATCTATCAACAGCGGAGAAAAATTAAATCACCACTGAAAGAGAAGGGCTTGCAATGGTCTATGTGCTACAAAAATTCAGACATTATCTATTGGGTGGACACTTCAAAATGTTCACTGACCATTCTACACTAAAGTACCTGGTCAATAAGCCAGTGTTGGGGGGGGGGGGAATCTGCCGGTGGTTCCTCCTATTTCAAGAATTTGAATTTGAAGTCATTGTGAAGCCAGGACGACTAAATGTGGGGCCTGAGCACCTATCGCGAATTGAAAGTGCGGAGAAACCCACCAACCTAGAGGACAATTTACTGGATGCGCAGCTATTTGCTATAGATGTTGTCGATAAAAAATTCGATGCGATTATACACTTACTTAATACAGGGTATGCACCTGAAGATTATTTGACATGGCAAAAGAAACAGCTAATTGTCAAGGCCTCAGACTACACGCTAATCGCGGGACATCTCTATAAGTTGGGACCGGATGAAATACTACAAAGATGTGTCTTTGATCATGAAAGACAATGGGCAATGGCAGAAGCACATGCAGGTGTCTCGAGAGGACACTATGCCGGGAAAGCAACAGTGCGCGAGATTTTGCAAGTCGGACTCTGCTGCCCAACGGTACATATGGATACAAGGAAATACTGTCGCAATTGCGATAAGTGTCAAAGAACAGGGAAACCATCGCGACGCAACGAAATGCCATTTGCGCCACAAATTACACTGCATGCCTTTAATAAATGGGCAGTGGATTTTGTGGGCCCTATCAATCCACCAGGAAAACGGACCAGTGTGCATTATATCATTACTGCTACAGATTACTTGACAAGATGGGTAGAGGCATCCCTTGTAAAAGATTGTACTACTGCAACTGTGGCCCACTTCCTCTTTGAGAACGTCGTCACAAGATTTGGTTGTCCCAAAATCCTAATCAACGACCAAGGTACACATTTTGTAAATAAGCTAATTGTTGAACTGACTGCAGAATTCCAAATCCAACACAAGAAAACAACACCCTACCATCCTTAGGCAAATGGAACTGTCGAGGCATTCAACAAGGTACTCGAGAATGCGTTGACCAAAGTATGCAATGTGCGCAGAGATGACTGGGACCAGAAAGTCTCAGTGGTATTATGGGCCTATAGGACAACATGCAAACGACTAACTGGATACACCCCTTTCCGTTTAGTCTATGAACAAAAAGCAGTCGTGCCCATGGAATATATTGTCCCGAGCCTACGAATTGCTACGATAACAGAGATGACAGATACTAGCGTTGTAGAAGAAAGGCTAGCGCACCTGGTTCAAATGGAAGAAGACCATTTTATTGCAGGCTTCCATCAAAATGTGGAGAAGTAGCGGCAGAAAGCCTAGCATGACCGCCACATCACAACAAAGTAGTTCAAGGTTGGTGGACTTGTTCTAATGTATGATAGTAAGTTTCTCAAGCATCCAGGTCCACTCAAAACGCACTGGTTAGGTCCATACGTAGTTGCGAACATTACTGAAGCAGGTGCAGTAAGACCAATGTTATCAAAACCCAACCGGTTTGGAAAAAAACCCCGGTTTGACCGGTTTACAAGCTTCACCGAGTCAAATCATGCACTCAAACCGTTTTTGGCCGGTTCCATACGAAATTGGCCAGTTTCAAGGATGAACTGCCCAGTTCCGTACAAAACCACCCGGTTTTCTCCAAACCGTCCGGTTCAGAACAAAACCAGCTGGTTCTGTACAAAAACACCAAGGACCCCCAAAAATAGCTAATTTCAAATTCTTTCAATAAAATAAAAAATAGGGTCCACGTGTGAGTTGTTTAATTGACCCACGACCCTTCTAATGTTATAAAAGGAGGCTCCCACCCTCCATATCAATCACATTTAATTGTGAATGGACTTGGGCCCTCTTCCACAGCAAGAGGATGTGAACATTGATGTTGCAGTTAGAAAAGTGCCTTCAAGCCTATAGGGGAGTCAAGCCATGCTCTTGTTAAGGATGTAGATGATGACTCAAGTCTGAGCATGAGGACTCACATAATTATGATATATGATTAGAATCATTAGATTGTAGATTCTAGAGTCTAGACTGTAGTCATATGTTTATATTTTGACTTTAGAGGCCATTTATAACCTCTTTGTTGATGTACTTTTCTTTAGTTATGTATTTGCAATCGATGTTTTTTTGGTGTTATATGCTCTTACTTGCTATATACTTGAGAAACTTGACATATTTGTTTATAATGGTTTGAATTCACATGGATGCACATGGATATATATGTATTTTTTGAAAAAATGAATGTTTTATGTATGTTTGCTCAACCGGTTTTTTGATCCAGTTTGTTTCCCGGTTTTTGTCCGGTTCCGGTCTGGTTCCGGTTCCCAGGGTCGGCCGGTTCGACCACCGGTTTGGTTCTGATAACATTGAGTAAGACTACATGAGCTAGATGGAACACTAGTAGTGGGCATGATCAATGGCAGTCAATTAAAACCCTATCGAGACGACTGCGGCACGGTCCCATAAAGCCGTGATGCGCTAAAAAAAAAAGAATTTTTTGGAAAAGACAGCTAGCCAAAGGTGGCAAATAGCTAGCAGGCACTGATAGCCGATAAGGGCATGGGAAATTCAAAAAAGATCCGACACCACTACACGTTCAGTAGCATTAAAGCGGCAAGCCTGAGGAAAAAGGCGGCAGACGTTTTGGTCCCATCTGGTAGAGTGCCCTTAACTACCCTGACAAATCCATAATGGAGCTTAAGCGTGCAAAGGATGAGCCCATGTGATCCGCCAGAGGGTCCTTCACTCTATCCAGTCAGCTTAAAGACTCGTTGCCTATAAGCAGTCCTTGTCCTCCGTCGTATAACCTCTACATTGCTTTGACGAACCAACAATCCAAAAAGCCGAGCCCGCTTCACAAACCGAGCCATCCTTCAAAGCCAAAGACCTTACTTAGTAAAATATTCCAGCAATAGTGAGCACTCCAGTAAGGACACCTTGAATTGGTTTAGTAGCCCAAGAAGATGAAGAAGACACAGGCAAAGTCGAAAGTAGTACCAAAGTCGAGGATCGTCAACAAACCGCCGCAAAGTCTGCCACATCCATCACAAGCAGGAAGTCAACTCACACAGATAACTGCCTCCCAACCATTAGTGCAACCAGTGGGAGCCCAAGTTTTTATCGCTATGCAATCCCTGAATACCGACCCCCCAAGTTCCTCCGGCCCTGGGGCAAAAATACCCAAAGCTCGTAGAGCCAACCCGGTTCGGCCATCATCACCGACAACAAAGCTCACTAAAGAAGAGAAGAATATATTGCCGCCCTATGTATCGCCCAGGACGCCTGCTGCCATAGCAATAACAGTGAACATTCCAGAGCTATTAGAAGAACCCACTATTCCAGAGGGCGTCACAAAACCCCAGGACGGCACAAAACCCTAGGATTCCATCATGACCAAGCTTCAGGTATTAAAGTTTGAAGACTATGACACTCCAAAGCTAGACATCTCCAGAGATCAATTCATGGTCGTAAAAGCCGGCCAGTCACCAGAGGTAGACGTTGTCTCCGCACTAGAGTATCCGCCCGAATTGGAGCAGCCCGGTATATTAAACCTGCTCCTTATGCCCCATTTCGGCTGCTCTGGACCAGTCGAAATGTATGTTAAGCAACTGCTTGTGTGCTTCCATGGTGGCTACCTTTGGTTGAACAAACCATATGAAGTGACGGTGGACTTAATTTCGGCCATTACAGGTCTCCCGCGAAATGGACTCGACCGGACCCTGTACTTACATAATGAGGGGGAAAAGACAGACAAAAACGATATGAAGGCTAAGTATCAGCTCCTCCACAACGGAAAGGGTCTTCTCATCAGCTCCATTGAGGATAGTGTAATGCAAGCAGCAGCAAAGATCTTATGTAGCAAGGTCCTGCGCAAGATGAGGTCGGCTAAGTGCACGGCCGCAACAGTAGAACTTGCCAAAAAATGTGCACAAGGCGTGCGCATTAACTGGTCCCAGTTCCTCTTGAACGAACAGTTGGACGATGCACGAGAAGCACAGGAACAACCCACAGCTAAGTTTCACTTCTCCTGGCTCTTAATTTTAATTTCTTTTGCAATATGGGCTCCGCCACTAGACTATCAGCCTATGGATATCCCCGTAGAGTTTTTTGGCAGTTCTTACCAGAACCTCTGGAACCATAAGGGCAACAAGCGCAAGACTGATGCCAAAATTACATTTTTCCTACAAGGAGAAAGGCTCCGGCAAATTGTGCGCGCGCAGTACCGGCTGACTCCTGAAACGGTTACAAAGTATCCGTTCATTCAATTCCATGCAGCACAACACAACATCATCTTGCAACTGCGTGGGCACCCCAAGAAGCAAGCGCTTCCAACATTCTTCATCCTCAGGGATGTGGATATTGAACGAAAAATCAAAGATTGGCCTGAGGAATGGCTTACCCATCCTGAGAAGGTACCTGCACTACAGCAAGTCCCGCAGGAGAATCCACCAAAGAACCCAAAGCAACATGGCATCAATGCCAGTATGCAGGAGCCCCAGGATGGCTCCTAAGAAGATGAAGCGGAAGATGAGCGTGATCTACCCAATGCCAACCTAGACAACCCTGCTATGAGTGAGGAATTGAGCATCGAGCAAGCCAGGAAAAAGAGGGGCAAGCAACCCATGCAAGAGGAGGAAGATGAAGACACATTAAGCTTTCCATATAGCAAGAGGCAGAAGGTTAACCAACCCCATGTCAGGGACATACCAGACACGGACTTGACGCTTCTGCGCGACACCGTTGTCGAAGTAACAGAGAAAACTCTGGGAAAGCTTGTGACTAGGCAAACCAATTAGACAGCAGCCATCACCACAAAGGTTAACCAACTCGCGCAGACTGTCACCGAAGTGCGAGACACCATGCAGGCTGGAACCCATGGTGTCGCCCAATCAGACACCTTAGTGCGCCAATAATGCTCCTGCCCCTAACGATAGAAATGCCTGTGAAGGCATTGTCTAAGAAAGGCGAAGAAAGCGAGGCAAGTCTCCATAACTTGGACACATTGATTTTAAATTTTTCAAAGTTAACTTTGCCGCAGATATACTCTATTCAACAGGCCGCTGCAACAGAAATTAGAATCCGAGAAAATACAGCTGCATCTCAGGAAGCTAAGGCAACCAGGAAAGCAAGGGAGCGAAAGCAAGTTATCAACCGCCAGTGCGCAGATCTAGCAGCCCAAGCCCAGAGGCAGGCTTCGCTAGAACAAGCAATAAAGGAGGCAACGATGAAACTCTTCGACAAGGAAGCAGAGGCTGAGGTCGAACCGGTGCATCAATTGAGACGTCTACCCAAGCTGGCCACAAACCTCCAGAAGCAGATCTAGGAGATGAAAACCAACCCGCAGACCGACACGCCCTCGGAAGTGTTGCAGCAAGGGAAACAATCGGCAACTCAAGCTGTTGCCCAGCTGAGGAAAGCCGAGAGCATTTGTGCAGAAGCAGTGGAAGCAATTGCTACAGCATGGGAACAACTCATCGATGATGCGGTGGCAGAGCAACTTGCCAAGCAAGCACGGAAGCAGACTTACAAATCTTGGCACTGAAAGTCAAGATTAAGAAGCCTTCAATGAAGGAGAAAATCGCTAGGGGCACTAAGCTTAAGGAGCTCCTCGATAAGGCCAGAACCCTACGCGACCAGGAAAGCATGCGCAACAAGGAAACGGCTGAACAACAAGTCAAAGCTGAAAGGATAACAAAGTTAATTCAGTCGGTTTAGCAGCGAATCTACGAGTTCACTCACGCACTGGCTAGTACCTCGTTAGAACACCCAAGCAGCGGCATAGTGCAGGAACTCGAGCAGCAGGCAGATGAAGCTTGCCAGGAGATAGAACAGCTTACACCTATTCTGACCCAATTCAAGCAAAACGTTGGCCAGGCAGATCAACTTGTGGAGAAACATATAGCCGTAGTGGTGATCACAAAAGAACTAAGAAAAGCCACAGGAGAAGAAGAGCGAAACGCAATAAAGGTACTCAGGAACATGAAGCAGAGCATCAAAAGCGCCATCAAGAAGGCCCGAACCAAATGCAGAATAAGCCCGTGGGCATTGACTTATCAGAACAGGCTAGAGAGGAAGTTGTATAAGCCAAAGTCAAAAAAAAAAAAACCGTAAGGAACAAGATACGCAAGCTAGAAAACACAAGAAACTACGCACAAAAAACAAAAAAGAGAGAAAAGTTTTGTAAAAGATGCACCGAAAGTACCGACCGTTAGATATCCCTTGCTTAGTGGCTCGGGACGAGCCATAGGTGAGTGTTGGGGGCCTATTGGCCTGGGAAAGGAATATAGGAAATAAAACTTGCACATGCAACTGAAGAAGATATGCCGCGCATGCAATGGAGGCAAGGGAAGATCGCGAAGGTACCAAAGGACCCGCACAGGAAGATCAAAGAGGTGCGCGGCGTAGGGAAGGAAAGCGCAGAAAGCGCACAGATAGTAAACAGCCAGAAAGCGACAGGGCAGTCGTGCGTGCGGAAGTCGGCTTAAGTCAGCGGATGCCACACGAGTGGAAAGCACGGTGTAAGTAAGGCCGTTAGTGCCTCGTGTCAAGTCATGATCACCATCGCTGTAGCCTAGGGGGCGGCTGATGGTGACAGTTAACAGACTGCCTATAAGCAGTCGACCCAGTGCAGTCATGTAAAATGTTATAAATAGTTAGAAGGTTGCTTTTTGTTAGTCGTAATTATGGAATAGGTTTGGTAGATGAGAGTTGTATACAGTTGCAGAGGATAGATCTAAGAGAAAGGGAATCAGGAATCTGCAAGAGGCAGTCAGAATAGTGCAATGAGGAAGCTCTGCTAGAGCGGTGCAGATGCTAGGAAAGTCGATCCAGGATGTGTGCAGATCGATCGGTAGTGTTATCCACTTATTTGTACCATAGTTGGATTAGCTGAGGAGCCGCCATTTGACAAACATGATAAATGTTTGTGTTCCAATGTATCAGAAGATCCGACTTTGTGCCTAGCCAGTTTTGGCTAGTCAGTTTTTGTTTTAAATAATTATGACCATGGCCTCGCGGGGTTTGTAATAAAATGTGCTAGTAGAGTGTTTTGAATGGTTCAGTCTCCTAAGACGTAGAATTTCAACTAAGGTATTCCAGGGATTTTTTTGCCCTTGACAATTATGCTTTTCCTATAGCCGATTATAATTGACGAAGTTTTCTCCAACTTCCTCCAAAGCTGGAATGCCCAATTTTGAATTCTGGGCCTTGGGGGGTTATTAGAGCCCAACTGAGTATATATAAACCTACTAGACATTATTAGAGTAGACTATGGTCATGTCCTAAGTGACTAGGACCCTCAGAAAAAATTTCGAAAATTTTTTACTGAACGCATCAAAATTTTTTTATTTTTAATTTTTCCTAAGTTTTTAATTAAATTTTTCCATAATTTAAATAGAAAAATTCAATTTGTAATAGGTTAGTCATCCGTAACCTGAATTCAGTGATTGAAGGCTCTAACCTTAAGCCAAAAATCATTCTTGATCAGCTAGCCAGCCAGATCCAAGTTTCAGAAGTTCATTCGGCCTCATAATTAATAATTTTTCAAAAAAGTCATTTACGAAGAAATTATTAATTAAAATATTAAAAATGAATATTTTGGAAAAAATCAAAAACTCTCCAAAATTAACCAAATTGAATAAAATAAAAGGCTAAATAACATGGCATTGGGCACTTATGATGATTGGAGTTAACATAACTCGGCTTCAGTCAGCATTCAATGAGCATTAAAGATACATTCAGTTAGTAATGTTGTCATCTCCAGCTAAACTCATGAATTGGATGATTTGGAAGGATGGGATTGGTGTGATGATAATTACGGAGCTGTGTATTAAATGCAGACAGGGTTTGGTGCAAACCCTAAGGGTTTTGGCACCTGGCATCTTCAGTTCACTCCTCCTTCAACACTCACGCCTCCATCCTCAAGCTCACACCCTCATCTCTGTAGTAGTGCACCTCCACACGTGTGGGTTTTTCAGCCGTTGGACTTGGATGTTTAGGTTTGGAGTGGGGGCACCTTGCCTAGGTGGAGGCCTCCCCTCACTCTTAGCTCTTCATCTTAAGATTTGGACTCTCAGCTAGGTGCCAAGCTGGTTAGGTCAGGAATTTTTGGTTTTAGGGTTTTGGTCTTCATTCATTGTATAAATAGAGGCTCTTTCAGCGCTATCAAGGGTGGATTTTTGTGTAGAGAAAATCTAGTGAAACTTTGTAAATGCTTGTTGCTTTTATGCAAGCGTTCGAATAAAATTAAGGCTTTGGAGGCTCATATGGTGTGACATTGTGGATGAATGCTCTTGATGGATGAGGTGATTGTGTTCTAATTCTTCTCTTTCTTGTCTATTTGAGATTATGAATCTATGCTTTAGAAGGCTTCTGTAAGCACATAAGAACATGTATTTGTGGTTTGCAAGTTAGCTGTTTATTTCTTTACTTTTAGAAATTAAAAAGAAGCATTGTTTATTCAGTCATATTTCATGCTACTTTATATTTCAATTTGTGAAAAATACATGATCTAATCCATTGTTTGGCAAGTGTATGAGTTGATTTTTTGCAGATCAGTCCATCCAGCCAAGCAAAAGTTCAAGCTCAGCTGCATCCTCTTCTCTTGGAGTCAAGTACAAACTTCTAGAAATTGCATGCTTTACGAGATCCAAGTGTCCTTAAAAAGATCCACAAGTATGACTATTTTCTCTTTGCTTTCATTCATCTTTCAAAGTAAAAGTTTCTGAAATTTTTGGGTTAAGGCAAGGTTTGGGCTAAAGTGATCTATCATTCACCAAACCGTATGCCCTTGTTGGCTGTCCTCTCTTGCGTTTGCAGCCTTCTTTCATTTCTTTTTTGCAGCCTCCTTCTTCACCTCTTTCACTACCCTCTTTTCCTCTTTTTCCTTAAAGTTTGCAGCCCTCTTTTAGCCTGAGTTTGCAGCCCTATTCACCCTTTTTGCAGCCCCTTTTTTGGCCTTAGTTTTCAACCCTCTTCCTCTTCTTTTGCAGCCATTTTTGCCTTGTTTGCAGCCCTCTTTTCACTTTTATTTTTGGCCTTCTTTCGACCTTAGTTTGCCCTCTCTTCACCCCTTTTGTCTTCTCTTTTCCATTGCTTCTTCCTCTTTCCACCTTCCTCCGGTTTCATTATAGAAGTTGGGTTTATTTTTTGATTCAGTTTATAGATCTAGTTTTATTTTTGGACTAACATTATAACAAGTTAGTGTTCAAAGCTCTCATTTTCAGGCAGGTCAAAAAGAGCTCAAAGGCCATAAGCAAGCAAGGAGCAAACAAAGACCAAAAAAGACCAAAACACCTCCCTCTTCTTTCTTCCCTTTCTCACCTTTGCTCATTCAAGAAGAGGCTAAACACATCAAAAAATTGTAAAAAGTTAATAAAGAGCGGGTGGGATTACGGCTCCCACACCCCTCTTCCCCCATTTGGGGGAAGCTTGTATCGTCCCTTTGTCATGCTTGTATTTTTTGCTTAATAAACAGTTAAAGGTAGAAAAGGATAGAATAATTTCATAATCGTTAGAAGCTTGTTTTTTCATTAAAGTAAGGTAGTTTATTTCTAATTAGTTTATCATTCATAAAATATAAAAGTAAGGATGTTTCTCTGTTTATTTACTTAACTGAATGCAAGGTTTGTTTACCCTCTTTTATGATTTTACTTACTCCCTTGCTTTCTCGATTAAGGCCCTAAAAAGCCTGAAAGAGACTCTTGGGTAGTTTAGTTTTCTTTTCCTTTTAAGTTTTAATCAATTAATTAATTAAGTCTCTTGAACTTGCAGTAACACAAGTCAAGAGCACTCTCTATCGGAGAGCATAGTTAGACTTGCATATCCTTGCATTAGGCATTTTAGATTAGCTAAGTCTCTTGAACCTTTGTCATAAGACAAGGTCAAGAGCGCTCTCTGTCGGAGAGTTTTAATTAATCAGCTTAATAAAATTTGCAACTCACTCCCCCATAATTAATTAACTTCGTTGTTTCCTTGTTGGAGTATGCTCTGACCGACTTCAAAATCGGAGTACCCAGAAACGGCATTGGATTTTTAATCTTGCAAGAGAAACATAATAAAATTTAAACCCCATAACCAACGCACCGGCGTTGTAGGGAATTTCCTAAGTTCTTCTTAGTAGAGGCATCGAAACTCCCCGTTGTTTAAGCTTCTCAGCTAGCTGGTCAATCTTCGCGATACCAGCCTAGGATACTGGGCGGGCCGTCATGTCTTCAACAGCTTAAACTTGGAACATTCTCCTGGCTTTTGACAAACCTTCGTTGACACCATAAGCAAGATCACTTAAAAACATTTACAATATACCAAGAGCACTTGCACAACTTAATATTCACTCGCTTTATTTCAAGACTTGTTGTTAATTTCTTTATGCATTGCAGTACTCTGACTCCATAAGGCATTGGTCTATTATTTTATGCACAATTGTTATATTTGGATTAATTGTCTTTGGCATGTTTAATTTTTATCTGTGAATGCATCTTTTGATAAGTCTTGAATTATTGTTCATCTTTTGATTCTCTTGATAGCAACGTGGATTTCTTTATCTTATGTGTCAAGATCATAATAAACAAACACATTTAATCACTATCTAACTCCTAAACAACACCCATCCGCATCCGCAACCTTTTAAAAAACACTTTAACAACTTCAGAGCCGTAGAAACTCTTTTGTAGGGACTACCCCCCTTGGCTTCATTAGGAGTTAGCCTAAACGGAGGAGCTAGGAGTAGGTGACAGTACCTGGCTCTGTGCTTGCCCCAAGGTCGTCACACCTCTCTTACTTTCTCAAGTGAGAAGGCAGCTTTTGGAAGATTTCTGTTGCTGGTGTGCAGTCAGCAGACAACAGGAAGTAGCAGTAGATTAGGCAAAATAAGACAAAGAGCATGAGAACTATGAGTCTAAACTTAAAGACATATCTCAAGATCAGTCTACATCTCGCAGACTACAAGGTGCTAAATCCTTTCTCATGCCAGATGAAGAGCACCTTGATGGTTTTTCCCAAATGGGTTTCCACATTACTTCTTGTGTCTAAATGAATGATTGATGTGGTGAATGTTTATGTGATTGATTACTAGTTGCTTTCAGTATAATGTTAAATGTGGTTCAGTCTCTATTAGTTTCTTGCATTTGGTAAATGGATGAACAAAATGCCTTGCTGAATTGAAACTTTATAACTGTATATCATTCTATATAATTCCTGTTATGAATCACAATTTAAGTCATAGAGCTGATTGATGTGAATCAGCTGTGCCACACGAGTTGCGCCAGCTGCGAGGTGAAAAGGAAATCCAGGTCGCGCGCAATGACATACAGTTGTGCTCAGTGGAGCAGAACCGACTCCTTCGTTAAGGCGCCCTGCTGCCTTCATTGAGCTCCTTGGCTGCGAGCCAAGGGACTATATTTCCCCGACAATCGCGAAAACATGGTTCCGGTGGTTACCCATCTATGAGATATCTCGGGTGAGACTGCGCTTGCTTCGCAGGTGTTGCTGATGGGGCTTACTCTACCGGGCCAGTATCTCGAGTAGATATTGGATCGGCGAGCTGCGTAGAACCTGGGTCGCGCGAGTGGGGAAAAGTGGCCAACAAGATGCTGAGATGAGCAGTTTTGACGGATCATTATTTTGTTAGTGGACTATTATACTCTCCCATGTCAGGACTGAGTCTTAGGACACTCAGATTCGAGGACTGATGTAGCCATTCAGTCATTGCGGAGCAGTTAGTGATGCCTAGATTGGTTCTAGTGTTTTCTCATTGGACAGATGATGGTTCAGATGGATTATTTGCATGGTTATGACTCGGCATTTATTTTATTGTGTTAAGGTTATCATTGCTCTTATACTCATCTTTGTGACATTTACTAACATTTAGTGTCATGATCTGGCGGTCATTAATATATGGACTTGGATGTATTTGTATTATGTATTGGTGTCCCTACTTAGACTTGGAAGTTACTGAACTATACTCATTAGTTTTACCCTCCCTAGGGAGAACAGAGGTAGTCATTCCCACCATTTCTTTGGCTTGCTAGTGTTGACCTCATCTTTCATTATCTCCACCCATCCATTACCTTCCAGTCTTGTTTTAACCCGATTTACCACTTGACTTGTTGCATGGAGGAACTTTCCCTGCTAGAACCTTTGTTGGACAAACCTCCTTGTTTATATTGTGCCTCGGCTCTAAGTTGGTGACAGAACTTGCCTTCGATGAGTTGGATTGCATGCCTAAATCGTTCTAGTCGGCTGTCCCGATGTTTGGCACTGTGCAAAACTCCTCCTAGTCACTTGAGATGTTGTTGGATAAAACTGAAAGCTCATGTACTACTTGTATTGGAAATGTTTATATATGCACCCATGGAAAATGTAAATTCTAAAATGTGTTTCTTAACATATACGAGCAAAGGACAAGAGCAATGAAATGCTAAAATACTCCATGAAGGGTATCAAAAAAGGTCCCAAAAGCAATGGTTAAATATATGCTATATCCAAATATTGCTGACCTTCTAAATTTGAATATGTCCTGGATGAAAGTAGCAGTTAACTGTGCTTTTAAGCATTGGTGAAGTCCCCAAAAGGTCATATAGGCCAAAAAGGACATGGAAATAAAATTGATGGTCCTAATGAACCCGAATCAAACTTGATGTAGACATGATGCCTAAGTTGAATAAGCACTCTCTGAACAACTCAACCATTTGTGAGGCATTGCCATTCCCTGTGTTGTTGTTTGTCCGGCATGTGGTTATAGTGAGTATTCCCTTTCCATATCCAAAGTGTCATGATGTTAAGTTGGTAGTCATCCTTTACCCTAGCCTTGTCAATTTCAGCCTTCACCCTTCACTAGCAAATTGACTACAACTATGAAGTGAGTATAGTCCTGAAAGTCTGGTCTGAGTAATAATAAATAGAACCCTATATATGTATTTGGTTGATGTACCGTAGTGAGGTGACTGCTACTTGTTATAAATGTTACTTAAATGATTTGTAGAGCATGTCTTAGCCTTGTAACACTTGCAGCAAATGGATGATAGCCCGAGTTATATTATTGGTATCTGGTCATTTACAGGTGATTATATTGTCTATTAGATATTGTTGATGATCAAGCATAGACCTGGAAGGGGTATGAGTATGCACCCTAGATGGATTTGGACTCTCTGAGTCTAGTGAGATAGCTTATTTTCATTCTCGGGCACTTGCAGAGATGATTGGGCTCATTTTATCTTTCTAATGCAGTTTTGCTTCACAGGATGATGTGTCTGAGCAGGGAGATGTTTTATTGGGATCTCCTAGGGGGCTGTATGGGGCATAGGGGGTGCAGCCACTTGATTGTACTATAGTACCCCCATCCCAGAGAGCCTGGTGGGCTCAATTTGACAATGCAAGCACCCTAGGAGGCTATTTTGGCAAGTTCATATTTCCTGATTAAAAAATGATTAAATGGCTATTGAAGAAATCAATTTGGGCTACTGAGGCAAGGAAATGACATGGGATGAGTTATGATGATAAGTGTGATGTCCTCTGCACCTTCTCCAGCAGTTGCAGCCCTTGATTGGGCCCACACCTATTTTTGGGGGGCATTTTTATATTATTTTCTGGAGCTTTTGGGAGGCTCATGATTTCTTCAAGGAGGCACAAAGTCAAAAAATTAAAATATTATATTACTTTATTGTGCCATGGGGCACCCATAGGGAGTTAGTTAACACTCCATGGACCCACCATGTGCTTCATTTATTTCTTGTTGAGTGGGGTAGCCTCTTTATGGGTGATCTAGTCCACTCTGGTACTTTACGGTTATATTGATCCATGTATTGTATGTTGAGCTCATCTCAACCATTGATTAGAACATTTATACCTTTTAATCTTAGCCACTCGTTTTGAAAGTGGTTTGGATTTTCGTTCTCTCATTTCTATTTAAAGGAGAGAGCTTCTCATTTGTAAGGGGTCTTTGGCTCTTGGATCTAGATAATAGAAAACTTTTCTTGTGGATATTTTCTTGGATCTCCTTTGCATCTGATGTTCTTAGATGGTGATTGGAAAGTCTTTTGCTTCCTAGCATTAGGGAAATTGTTATGAGATCTATATTTTTTTGGGATCATTGTCTTGTCTACAGGAGGACGACTTCAGCTTGGGCGTTTTTGCAGGGGGATCTCAACTCGCTTGGATTGTCTTCGTTTTTTATTAGGTATTTTTCATTAGTGTTGTGGTAACCTATGATTTCTTCTTGCTATAGCTTCTTTCTCATGTCACAGCAAATCTGATATGGTTGACGTTTGTTGTGCAGGAGAGAGGGCGCATTGACTTCCTCGGGCAAACACTAGACATAGAACTCACTGCAAGCTTCTCAAATTGATAGGGATGGCAGGGATCATCATCAAGGCATCTACAAGGTTTTCCAGGTAAGATCTACAGGTTGGTTCTTTTCTTCCATGATCTCAATCCATTGTACCTTCTTTTTTTCAATTTACTGAAAAATTCCAAAATATTTAAAAATCCCAAAAATACTTAATCAGGGAACCGTTTGATCTTTGGACAAACCACTGCTGGGTTTTGTAGATTGGGCATCCCTCTCACCAATTCATCCTCAACGCGGTCCAAAAAGTGGCTAGTTTTCCCTAGATCTAAAAAACTAACTATTTAAACCCCAGCGCCCCCACTGAAATTTTGAATTTTCCAGATCTGACTTTTTCCTAAAAATGATCACTTGGGTTCGCAAATCGAGTCCTCATTCCAAAACACCTCCAACATTGAGCTAGTTGCTGCCAAGTGGCCCTAGATCTGAGAAACTGACTTTCAGCACCCTAGCACTCCTAGTCATTTTCTGACTTTTCCGGATCTATTTTTTTCTGCATTTTTCCATCTTGGTTTTCTAGATCAGGTCATCCACATCCCATTTCTCCTCCAACGCTGAGTTGATGCCTCCCAGATTGTCTTAGATCTGAGGATTTGTCCCTCCAAACCCTAGCACTAGCCCTCCTTCTGTTGGTTTCCCCTGCAAACTGAATTTTCTGGGACAAACACTTTTCTGGGTCCGTAGATCAGGGCATATCCCAAGTGGTTTCACTCTACCGCTGTGCAGATACTGACTCCATTACCCAAGGCCCAACAGGCACTGATCTCCAAGCCTTGCGCTAGCCCTCTTTTGACCTCTTTTCCCTGAAAGTTGACTTTTCTTTGATGACTCAAGTACTTTGACATTGTCACATCTTTCATTGAGTCTATCCCTTGGGTACTAGACAGTCCCAGCTCTGTCCTTACTCACCCTGCATTGGTTACGTTTCTCAAGGCAGCGGTTATCTTCATCAATTGCTAGTACCTCAATCCCAGATCTTGTATCAACCCCATAAGTTACCTTGGTTCCACTTTCGATTGAACTTAACACTTCCAAAACCCTAATCCGAAGCCTTGGCACACGTGGTAACATCTCCCATAGATCTAGGGTCGTCAATTACCTTACACCTTACGTACCTCAAGCCTACTTGATCTGATCTGGTGTCTAGGTCTAATCTCTCCAGTCGAGAGTAGATCTGGGTCTCCCCCTTTGTTGTCTTGGACTTAGATAACATAAAGCGAAGACTGCCTTGATTGGCATGACAACCATTCATTTGGGAGTCTAGGCAGTCTTGGTTCCACCTCCTTAGTTGCCTGTCCCTCTACCATCCATCTTGGATCCACCTCACATAGGCAACTACAAGGTTGGTGATAACACGTTATTCTCCCCGATAAGATCCTAGATCATATTGAACAAACTGTAAAAATCTAACACTAGGTAGGAGGGCATCATATTCTTTAACAAGTTGCTTAATCTCCCCAAGTTCTCCTTGATACCAATGCAAAAGGAAACATTTGAAAAAATCAACCATGGATACTATGGATTTTTCAGGAAGGTCATAGAACCAATTCTCTACATCCCCCTTCAAGGAAAAAGAAAATATGATCATCAGATCATCCTCGTGAACCACATTAAAATCAACCACCAATTTGAAGAAAGTAGCAATATGATGGGTGAATGAATCACCATTATTTCCAAAAAACTATGGGGAAACCCTATATAGCTCAGTCTGGTTATAACAATCATTGGGAAACCCACTGATATTTGAGAAATCTATTGAGGGGCATGCATCGAGCAGGAGAGTACGAATCCCTTCTTTACCCATAGTAGAATTTAACAATTTAGATCTGAAGTAACCATGAAGAACATCACGTACTTGTTATCACATATACATTCTGCAGTTGGGCTACCATGATGTAGCATACAGACTTGTTTTTTAATCTATTCCGAACTGTTTTTCACATGGGGTATTAGCATGGATCTTTACAGCTTCAGCCTTTCCAAAGCCTTGTTCATTAGATTTTCCTTCCCAAGACTGAGATTCAGGAGTCCATTGAAATGCTTTTGGTCATGATCTAGTTCATTGTAGCAGAGCAGCAGATCAGAGATGGTACACATAGTTATAGAGGGGCTTATCAGTTGGAGACAGGTATACACTTCCTTGGTTTCATTTTGCTCTATGATGTATGTTAGACACCTATGCTTATTAGGTTAGGATGATTATGGTGACCTATGCTTAAATCTGTTGTTGCTTTAACCTGTGTTATGACTAATCAAAGGACTTGATGTGAAGGTTGTTGCTCATGCCATGCTTGTACAAATAGTAAACCTTAGTACTAGGGTGGTTCCATTTATCACTTGCCCCTGTCCATCCAGTTTTATCCATTATAAACTTATTCTGTGACTTAGATTTTTTGAGACTTGTAAGATTGAAGATCTTTTTCCTATCTTGACCTCTATGCATGATGGATCCCATGTTGTTTTGTGTCTCGGTTCTGAGTTGTGCGAAAAAACTTGTCGAATCCTTGATCCTTTTGGGCCAGGAGAACATGTTGGTGTTGGTTTATGAGCTCAGGCAAGTTGGGTTTTGAAGCCTTGACCTCTCTAGTCGATTTCCCTCGATGTTTGGTCCTGACTGTGGATATTCCCCCTAGTTTCCCAAGAAGTTGTCAACTAAAACTTGAAACAATATGTCTACCATCATTACATGCATTATGAGCTATATGTTATATGTCATGAAATGCAAGCCTGCAAATGAAATTGCAAACTGTCTTTAGAAACAAATAAAAAAGGCTATAAAGTGAAATTGTTAAAGGCCCAAATAAAGCAATGAATAAACAAATGCTAAATCTAAATACTATTGGCCATCTAATTGATATGTAATGATTAATGCCTCACAAGGCCTACAGGTTTTGATGTGAGATGGGGTAAGAGACAGTTAATTCTAAGTGTCCCCTAATATCTCTTCACTACAGTTTCTTGTGTACTCAACACAAGGGTCCTAGAAAAGATCCTCACGGAGCTTGATTCTTAGCTTGAATGTGAGTCGTAGACATGTTGGTAAGGTTGAATGGATGTTTTTCAGATCAGCTCATCCACCTGTGAGACGCCACCATTCCCTATTGTTCAATCTATCATGCATATGTCACTCTAGTTGTGTGTACTTGTCATTATTTGGATAAATCACAAAGTCAAAATCAGTCAAAAGTCATTTCCCTTTGCCCCAGCTTTGTTGTCCACCCTCACCCAGCAATAGCACTTTGTTTACCCTTTGTAAGTATGGCATGGATAAGTAGACTTCCAGAAAAGTTCCAAGCTTCTTTAGAAGCACAGGTACATTTTACTATTATTATTATTATTTGTCACCATGATTATGAACAACTGACTTAAGCTTGGTTTTGATATATACATTATTAGAGCATTTCTTACCCTGGATGCTTACAAGATCATATTGATACAGTTTCTCACCTTCATTTTGGGTACTTTGACCTGGTCAACCCATCTTGACCAAGTCAAGCACAGTTCCCAAGGCAGTGACTCGAAATGTAACTTGGTCTATATTTGTTCCAGACTGTTGTCACCAACCTTGTAGTTTCCTGTGTGAGGTGGATCCAGGATGGATGGTAGAGGGGCAAGCAACTAAGGAGGTGGAACCAAGACTGCCTAGACTCCCAAATGCATGGTTGTCAAACCAATCAAGATAGTCTTCACTTTATGTTATCTAAGTCCAAGACAACAACGGGGGAGACCCAGATCTACTCCCGATAGGAGAGATCAAACCTAGACACCAAATCAGATCAATTATGGCTTGAGGTATGTAAGGTGTAAGGTAATTAGAAACTCTAGATCTATGGATGATAGTAGTAAGTGGACTAGGGCTTTGGCTGAGGGCTTCAGTCATACAAGGGTTGATCCAAAGTGACCTGTAGGGGTAATACTAGATCTAGGGTTAAGGTACTAGCAACTGATTAAGATAACCACTGTCTTGGGAAACGTAACTAAGACAGGGTAAGTAAGGACAGAGTTGGGACTGTTTAGTACCAAAGAGATAGACTCAGTGAGAGATATGAAAATGCCAGGTTACCTGAATTATCAAGGAGTGGTCGAAATTCGGGAGAAAGAGGTCAACAAGGGGCTAGCGCTATGCTTGGAGATCAGTGCATGTTCAGCCTTGGGTAATGGAGTCAGTATTAGCACAGCGTTTAAGTGAACCCACCTAAGATATGCCCTGATCTATGGACCCAGAAAAGGATTTGGCCCGAAAGATTCAGGTTACAGGGAAATCAGCAGAAGGAGGGCTAGCGCTAGGGTTTGGAGAGGCAAATCTGCAAATATAGAGCCACCAGGAGACTATCAGCTCAGTGTTGGAGTGTAAATGAGATCAGGATAGCCTGATCTACAAACCTAAGTCAGAAAATTTCAAGAAAAATCAGATCTGGAAAAGTCAAAATCTGATGAGGGAAGCTAGGAAGCTGAAAGTCAGTTTTTCAGATCTAGGGCTACTTGGAAGGAACTAGCTCAGCGTTGAGGGTGTTCTAGAATGAGGAAGACCTGATCTACAAACCCATGTAATTATTTTTTGGAAAAAATCAACTCTGGAAAAAGTCAAATTTTCATTGGGGTGTTGGGGTTTGAGCAGTCAGAAAGTCAGATCTAGGAAAACTAGTCACAATTAGGGCAGCGTTGAGGAAGATTCAGTGAGGGGGAGACCCAACCTACAAAACCCAAAAATGGTTTGGTCAAAGATCAAGCAGTCCCCCGATTAAGTATTTTTTGGATTTTTATTATTTAGAAGTTTTTCAGAAAAAATGAAGAAAAACAAGTACAATGGATTGAGATCTGAAGAGAAGAGACTTACCTATTAGATCTTACTTGAAAATGCTTGTAGATGCCTTGATGATGATGATCCCTACCATCCCGATCAATTTGAGAAGATTGAAGCGAGTTCTATGTCCAGTATTTGCCCAAGGAAGTCAATGCACCCTCTTTCCTGCACAACAAACGTCAACCATATCAAATTTGTTGTAAAATAAGAAAGAAACTATATGCTACAGAAAAATAGCAAGAAGAAATCATAGGTCACCACAACACTAATAAAAACTCCCTGATAAAAAACAAAGACAATCCAAACGAGTTGAGGTCCCCCTGCAAAAACGCTCAAGCTGAAGTCGTCCTCTTGTAGACAAGACAATGATCCCCAAAAATATAGATCTCATAACAATTTCCCAAATGCTAAAAAACAAAAGACTTTCCAATCACCATCGAAAAAACATCAGATGCAAAGCAGATCTAGAAAATATCCACAAAAAAAAAATTTATTAATCAGATCCAAAAGCCAAAGACCCTTTACAAATGAGAAGCTCTCTCCTTTAAATAGAAATGAGAGAACCAAAATCCAAACCACTTTCAAAACGAGTGGCTAAGATTAAAAGATAAAATATTCTAATTAGTGCTTGAGATGAGCTGAACATACAATACATGGATCAATATAACCATAAAGTACCAAAGTGGACTAAATCACCCATAAAGAGGGTACCCCACTCAACAAGAAATAAATGAAGCACATGGTAGGTCCATGGAGTGTTAACTAACTCCCTATGGGTGCCCCATGGCACAATAAAATAATATAATATTTTAATTCTTTAACTTTGTGCCTCCTTGAGGAAATCGTGAGCCTCCCAAAAGCTCTAGAAAACAATATAAAAAGGCCCAAAAAATAGGTGTGGGCCCAATCAGGTGCTGCAACTGCTGAAGAAGGTGCGGAGGACATCACACTCATCATCACGACTCATCCCATGTCATTTCTTTGCTTCAGTAGCCCAAATCGATTTCTTCAATAGCCATTTAATCATTTTTTAATCTGTCTCGAGAAACGTGAACCTGCCAACACAGCCTCCTAGGGTGCCTATGTTGTCAAACTGAGCCCACCAGGCTCTTAGGGATGGGGATACTATGGTATAATCAAGTGGTTGCACCCCCTATTCCCATACAACACCCTAGGAGATCCAAATGAAACATCTCCCTGCTCAGACACGTCATTCTCTGAAGCAAAACTGCATCAGAAAGGTAAAATGAGCCTAATCATCTCTGCAAGTGCCCGAAACTGAAAATAAACTGTCTCATTAGACTCAAAGAATCCAAATCCATCTAGGGTGTATACTCATACCCTTTCCAGGTCTCTTCCTGATCATCAACAACATCCAATAGACAATATAATCACCTGTAAATAACCAGATACCAATAATATAACTCAGACTATCATCCATCTGCTGCAAGTGCTATAAGGCTAAGACAAGCAACAATCACAACAAGGAGTAGTCATTTCACTGGCGGGACATCAACCAAATACATATATAGGGCTTTATTTATTATTACTCAGAGTAGACTTTCAGGACTATACTCACTTCATAGTTGTAGTCAATTTGCTAGTGAAGGGTGAAGGATGAAATTTACAAGGCTAGGGAGAAGGATGACTTCCTACTTAACATCATGACACTTTGGAGATGGCAGAAAAATACTCACTATAACCACCTGCCGGACAAACAACAACACAAGGAATGGCGGTGCCTCACAAATGGTTGAGTTTTTTAGAGAGTGCTTATTCAACTTAGGCATCATGTCTACATCAAGTTTGATCCAATTTCACTAGGACCATCAATTTTATTTCCATGGCCTTTTTGGCCTATATGACCCTTTGGGACTTCACCAGTGCTTAAAAGCACAGCTAATCGCAACTTTCATCCCAGACATATTCAAATTTATAAGGTCAACAATATTTAGATATAGCATATATTTAACCATTGCTTTTGGGACCTTTTCTTATACCCTTCAAGGGACATTTTGGCATTTCATTGCACTTGCCCTTTTTCACATCTGTTAAGAAACACAGTTTAGCATTTTTCATTTTCCATGGGCACATATATAATATTTTCCAATACAAGTAGTACATGAGCTTTCAGTTTTAGCCAACGACATCTCAAGTGACCAGGGGGAGTTCTGCACAGTGCCAAACATCGGGACAACCGACCAGAATGATTTAGGCATACAATCCAACTCACCAAAGGCAAGTTCTGTCACCAACTCAGAGCTGAGACACAATATAAACAGGGAGGCTTGTCCAACAAAGGTTCTAGCAGGGAAAGGTCCTCCATGCCACAAGTCAAGTAGTAAGTCAGGTTAAAAACAAAACTGAAAGGAAATAGACGGGTGGAGACAGTGAAAAATGAAGCCAACACTAGCAAGCCAAAACAATGGTGGGAATGACTACCTCTATTCTCCCTAAGGAGGGTAAAACCAATGAGTATAGATCAATAACTTCCAAGTCTAAGTAGGGACATCAATATATAATACAAACACAATCCAATTCCATATAATTATGACCGTTAGATCAAGACACTACATGTTAATACATGTCACAAAGATGAGTATAAGAGCAATGATAACCGTAACACAATATAATAAAAGCTGAGCCATAATCATACATATAATCCATCTGAAGCATCATATGTCCAATGAGAAAGTACTAATATAAATCTGGGCATCAATAACTGCTCTATAAATGACTAAATGGCTACATCAATCCTCAAATCTGAGTGTCCTGAGACTCGATCCTGGCATGGGAGAGTACAATAGTCCACAAATAAAGTAATGATCCGACAAAACTGCTAATCTCAGCATCTATCTGAAAAATAGAATATGGTAGCCCGGCTACTATATATGTGATAACACAGACATGCCCTAGACCAATACTGCAGTTTCAGTTTTGAGAGTTTGGCCCTGGTTCTCCTGATAAGTGATTATTATCACTTAGTTATTGGCCAAATGATCAAATTTTATTCCAGATGGCAGTATGATGGGTTCTCCTAGAGCAAAGCAATGTTCCAAGGGGTATGAGTAGTCACTTATAACATTTTTCTATGTCTCCAGATCATCTAGAGCAGTTAGTTTTCCCCAATTTGCACCTTCGACAGAGTTATGGTGGATTTATCATTTTCCAGAGATTGTACCAGCCTAAGTTGCGAGGAAACTTGGGTACGGGGACGAGGACGGGTACGGAGATGCCACTTTACTTGGGTACATCGAGGGTACTGTGTATATATATATATATAGTCACATCATACATGCATATAGATTTCTTCATAAATTATGAATCATGATTCATAATTATAAATTCGATGATTATTTGAACAGTGAACATTCAGATTGAAAATTTGAAACATAAGATTTGATAAATCATAGACTCAGTAGATATCAATTAGAAAATTGGAAGTTGCATAAAATTTGATAAATCATTGTACCATGTAGCTGTAGCAGAGAATCAAAATCAGACGTGAAAGTACACTTGAAATCTTATTTTAAACACCTATTTGTATTGTTGTTACAGGCAATAAAAAATTGAAAATTGTCAAATATATTCCTTCGTTGATGTGAGTGTATTTCTCAATATTAAATACATATGTATAATTTTTATGTGCGCATTTGGTAGTCAAATTATGTTCCATGAGTGCTGAACACAAAACCATAAAAACATTCATTATAAATCAATGTAAAATCAATCTACTAGATTTGGACAATATTTAGTGGAATTTGAACAATGTTGCAAAGTGTTTGACATAAGTCCTAAACTAGACTCCATACGTAGTTAGCAAAAAATTAGTTCAGATTTGGTGGGGGGTCATTACATTTTCCCCAATGAATTACATTTTATTGAGTCCGTCGTACCCCGGAGTACCCAAACACGAGGTACGACGTACCATTTCACCTATAAGTACCCCTTTTTTTATAATGGAGTCTCGAGTACGTGGACCTAGTATGGGGTACGATAGGGTACGACAAGAGACGGACCCTACAAGTACCCAAGTACCCAGTACAGGTACGTGTACCCTACCCCCGGGTAAGGGTACCCTGGCAACATAAGTACTAGCAAAAATGAACTAGAGAAATCACTAAAAAAATCGATTTGGCTTCTTGGGTCAAGGAAATGGCTTGGAATTTTGACAGATGATGTGTCTCAGCATACTGGACAGTCCTCCAGCAGTTTTCACTCAGCAGTTGTCCGGATTATTTTTATCTTGGCTCATCCAGTGAGGAAATCCCCCCAAGTGGCGCCCCCTCTACTTGGCTAATGATGTATTGTATTGTTATATCATATGATTTGAAGTTGTAAAGGGGCCTAGGGTGAATTAAGCCCCTAGTGACCCCCTCATATGTATTATCATGTCACATCTTATTTTATATTGTGACTTTCACCTAGGATAGGCGTCCTTGAGTAAAGTGTGTCCCCTCTTTGACTTAGTCACTTCATCCATGTAGTGATCTATGTATTGTTGATCTCCACCGTTGATGATGCTTTAATCTCAACCGTTGGATGTAAAAGTGAGTTAGAGTTCACGTCTCTCTCAAACTATTTAAGAGAGGTGACCCCCCCATTGTATTCATGAGCTTTGGCACCGGAATTTGAATAAAGAGATTTTTGTCTAGGATTACTCTTCAGGGTATCTTGTAAATGATTTGATGATCTGATGACTGGCATTGCTACTCTTCTACACTGAGTTTTGTTCAGGATCCATCTTGTATATTTTCCTTTGCCCATTTCATCTGCAGGTTGAAGGAGGCGCGCTAGAGAGAGGGAGAGCATGTTTTTTGTGAGGGAACTCACCATCGTCCCGGCTCTCGGGTGTCCAGATCAGGGAATATTTCCATCTTGATGATTTCTTACTTCCTATCTTTTCTTTATTCTGCAGATCTCATTCATTTTCCTTATCATTTGGTTTTCACTGATCTGACAGGTTGAAGGAGGCGCTAGAGTGACTGGCTATGGCCCAACTACATCAAGATCTTCTCCGAAAAGACTCATTTGAACGAGAAAGTGGCATTCTTCATCATTTCTGAAGTCGTCTACAAGATCCAAGTACATCTCATAGGTAATTTCTCCTTTTATTTTCTGCATGCATTGCCCATCACTTCCATAATTATAAAATCCTCGTTTCTCAGATCTGCAAATTTTGGTTTGCAGTGAGCTATAAAACTTAAAACCCACTTTGGAATACACATAAAACCCCTAAGTTTCAATTTTCATCATGATCGGACTCCATTTTCCCATCCTAGGCAATGGCCTTCTACTTAGGGAAAAATGTCCTCCTTGGGAGAAGTGGGTATTTCCAAAACCATAAACTGGGTATTGTTGATTTTGCTTTCATTTTCCTAATCCTACATCCAAGAATCATTTTGAGTGTCAAATTTCATTAAATTTCACCATTTTTCCCTAGATCCCAATTTTCTACTTAAAACCCTAGGGCAAATTGGGGCTTTTCACATGGATGCTCGAAATCTCTTAGTAACTGCTCTAAACTCTAATTAACCATTCTACTAAGAGATTTCAGCAAGTTTCCCATGGTTGTCTATTCATTTTCCTTGATTTAGGGTTTCTTGGTCATAGGGACGCCCCCTGGGATCTGTATTTCCACTAGGTCTAAAGTGTCGATATCCTTGACTGGTGTGACAACTGAGTTCTTTCAGAAGTCTTGAATATCGTAGGTCACGACTTTAGTTTCCTTTCATCTATCATCCTGAATAGGATCACCTCACAGGGCAACGACAAGATCCGTGATAACAATACTTAATCAAGAGAGTTGTCAAATAGTGAGCTTTAAAATTTTACTGTGGCATGGGCTCATCTACACACAATCAATCTCAAAAAATTTATGCGAAACAAGGGTTTTATCCTTTCAATGGAGTCATCATGTAAAAATAAAAATACGCATCATAAATCTTTCACAAAAAATTATATTTTTTCTTTTCTTTGTAAAAATAAAAACTAAAAAGGGTTAGTGGAGTTGCAGTTGCCAGATGAAAATTAAAGATCTAATCAAGCATTCATCAAACAAAGCAAAAACAAAAAAGAAGAAAACAAAAATTGTATTTTGGGAATAAATAGATTTATCCCCAACAACGACACCAAAAGAATGTTGACGCATTTCACGCACCGGGGGGGGGGTAGTTGGCGTGGCAAAAATCTTCAAGGCACTGGGTGCATCCCTAGGGGCAAGTCTAGAGTTGAGATACTTGTTATCACATATATAGTAGTCGGGCTACCATATTCTATTTTTTAGGTACAGTACATTTTTCAGCCAGATCTCTTACATATGAAATGCTGAGATGAGCAATTTTGACGGATCATTATTTTATTCGTGGACTATTGTACTCTCCCATGTCAGGACTGAGTCTCAGGACACTCATATTTGAGGGCTAATGTAGCCATTTAGCCATTTACAGAGCAGTTATTGATGCCCAGATTTATATCAGTGCTTTCTCATTGGATAGATGATGGTTCAGATAGATTATTTGCATGATTATAACTCGGCTATTGTGTTATGGTTATCATTGCTCTTATACTCATCTTTGTAACATATACTAGCATTTAGTGCTATGATCTGGCGGTCATAAATATATGGACTTGGATGTATTTGTATTATGTATTGGTGTCCCTACTTCGACTTGGAAGTTCCTGATCTATACTCATTGGTTTTACCCTCCCTGGGGAAAATAGAGGTAGTCATTCCCACCATTTGTTGGCTTGCTAGTGTTGGCTTCATCTATCACTATCTCCACCCAACCATTACCTTCCAATTTTGTTTTTAACCCGACTTACTACTTGACTTATGGCATAAAGGACCTTTTCCCCGCTAGAACCTTTGTTGGACAAACCTCCATGTTTCTAGTGTGTCTTGGCTCTGAGTTGGTGACAAAACTTTCCTTTGGTGAGTTGGATTGTATGCCTAAATCATTCTAGTCGATTGTCCCGATGTTTGACACTGTGCAGAACTCCCCCTAGTCACTTGAGATGTTGTTGGCTAAAACTCAAAGCTCATATACTACTTATATTGGAAATGTTTATATATGCGCCCATGGAAAATGTAAAATCTCAAATGTGTTTCTTAACATATACAAGCAAATGGCAAGAGCAATGAAATGCTAAAATACTCCATGAAGGGTATAAGAAAAGGTCCCAAATACAATGGTTAAATATGTGCTATATCCAAATATTGCTAACCTTATAAATTTGAATATGTCTTGGATGAAAGCTGCAGTTAGTTGTGCTTTTAAGCACTGGTGAAGTCCCCAAAAGGTCATATAGGCCAAAAAGGCCATGGAAATAAAATTAATGATCGTAATGAACCTGGATCAAACTTGATGTAGACATGATGCCTAAGTTGAATAAGCACTCTCTGAACAACTCAACCATTTGTGAGGCACTATCATTCCCTGTGTTGTTGTTTGTCCGACATGTGGTTATAGTCAGTATTCCCTTCCCATATCCAAAGTGTCATGATGTTAAGTTGGTAAATCATCCTTTACCCTAGCCTTGTCAATTTCAACCTTCACCCTTCACTGGAAAATTGACTACAACTATGAAGTGAGTATAGTCCTGAAAGTATGGTCTTAGTAATAATAAATAAAGCCCTATATATGTATTTGGTTGATGTACCGCCAGTGAGGTGACTGCTACTTATTATAAATGTTACTTAAACGATTTGTAGAGCATGTCTTAGCCTTGTGACACTTGCAGCAGATGGATGGTAGCCTGAGTTATATTATTGGTATCTAGTCATTTACAGGTGATTATATTGTCTATTAGATATTGTTGATGAATAGGCAGAGACCTGGTAGGGGTATGAGTATGCACCCTAGATGGATTTGGACTCTCTGAGTCTAGTGAGATAGCTTATTTTCAGTTCCGGACACTTGCAGAGATGATCAGGCTCATTTTACCTTTCTGATGCAGTTTTGCTTCACATGATAATGTGTCTGAGCAGGGAGATGTTTTATTGGGATCTCCTAGGGCGTTGTATGGGGATTAGGGGGTGCAGCCACTTGATTGTACCATAGTACCCCCATCCCAGAGATCCTGGTGGGCTCAGTTTGACAACGCAAGCACCCTAGGATGTTGTTTTGGCAGGTTCACGTTTCTCGAGGCAGATTAAAAAATGATTAAATGGCCATTGAAGAAATCTATTTGGGCTACTAAGGCAAGGAAATGACATGGGATGAGTCATGATGATGAGTGTGATGTCCTCTGCACCTTCTCCGGCAGCTGCAGCACCTAATTGGGCCTACACCTATTTTTTGGGCATTTTTATACTATTTTCTGGAGCTTTTGGGAGGCTCACGATTTCCTCAAGGAGGCACAAAGTCAAAAAATTAAAATATTATTTTATTTTATTATGCCATGAGGCACTCAAAGGGAGTCAGTTAACACTCCATGGACTCACCATGTGCTTCATTTATTTCTTGTTGAGTCGGGTACCCTCTTTATGGGTGATTTAGTCACTTTATGGTTATATTGATCCATGTATTGTATGTTGAGCTCATCTCAACTATTGATTAGAACATTTTATCTTTTAATCTTAGCCACTGGTTTTGAAAGTGGTTAGGATTTTGGTTCTCCGGTTGCTCTTTAAAGGAGAGAGCTTATCATTTGTAAGGGGTCTTTGACTCTTGAATCTGAATAATAAAAAGATTTTTTTGTGGGTATTTTCTGGATCTGGTTTGCATCTAATGTTCTTCGATGGTGATTGGAAAGTCCTTTGCTTCGTAGCATTCGGGATATTGTGTAAGATCTATCTCTTTTTTTTGGGGAGGATTGTCTTGTCTATAGGAGGGCGTTTTCAGCTGGAGCGTTTTTGCAGGGGGACCTCAACTCGCTCAGATTGTCTTCGTCTTGTATCAGGGGGTTTTTATTAGCTTCATTGTGATCTATGATTACATCTTGTTACTTTTCTGTAGATCTAGCTTTTTCTTTCGTGGTACAGCAAATCTGATATTGTTGATGTTTGCTTGTGCAAGATAGGGGGGCGCATTGGTCACTTGGAGCATAAAGTTGGTCCTAGAACTCACTCAGATTTTCCAGAATTGATCAGGATGGCAGGGATCATTATCATCAAGGCATTTACAAGCATTTCCAGGTAAGATCTACAAGTCAGTCTCTTCTCTTTCAGATCTCAATCCATTGTACCTGCTTTTCTTCAAGTTTTTTTTCTGAAAACTCCTAAATAATAAAAAATCCAAAAAATACTTAATCGAGGAACCGCTTGATCTTTGAACAAACTATTTCTAGGTTTTGTAGATTGAGCATCCCTCTCACCAAATCCTCTTCAACGCTGTCCAAATTGTGATTGGTTTTCCCTAGATCTGACTTTCTGACTGCTCAAACCTTAGCACCCCTACTGAAATTTTGACTTTTCCATATTTGACATTTTCTGGAAAATAATCACTTGGGTTTGTAGATCAGGTCTTCCTCACTCCAGAACACCCCCAATGCTGAGCTAGTTCCTGCCAGGTAGCCCTAGATCTGAAAAACTGACTTTCAGCATCTTAACTTCCCTCATCAGATTTTAACTTTTTCCAGATCTGATTTTTTCTGAAATTTTCTGACTTGGGTTTGTAGATCAGGCCATTCTGATCTCATCTCTCCTCCAACGTTGAGCTAATAGTCTCTTGGTTGTCCTAGATCTATAGATCTGCCTCTCCAAACCCTGGCGCTAGTCCTCCTTCTGCTGGTTTCCCTTGCAAACTGAATTTTCTGGGACAAACACTTACCTGGGTCCATAGATCAGGGCATATCCACTCTAATGCTGTGCAGATACTGACTCCATTTCCCAAGTCCCAACAAGCACTGATCTCCAAGCCTAGCGCTAGCCCACTCTTGACCTCTTTCCCCTGAAAGTTGAATGCTCCTTGGTGGCTCAGGTAATCTGACATTATCATATCTCTCACTGAGTCTATCCCTTTGGTAGTAGACAGTCCCAACTTTGTCCTTACTCACCCTGTCTCGGTTACGTTTCCCAAGGCATCAGTTATCTTCATCAGTTGCTAGTACCTCAACCCTAGATCTAGTAATACCCCTATAAGTCACTTGTATTCCACTTTGGATCAACCTTCATACGATTGAAGCCCTCATCCAAAGCTCTAATCCACTTAGTTTTATCTCCCATAGATCTAGGGTCTTCAATTACCTTACACCTTCCGTACCTCAAGCCTATTTGATCTGATCTGGTGTCTAGGTCTTATCTCTCCTGTCGGGAGTAGATCTGGGTCGCCCCGTTTGTTGTCTCGGACTTACATAACATAAAGCGAAGACTGCCTTGATTGGCGTGACAACCATCCATTTGGGAGTCTAGGCAGTCTTGGTTCCACTTCCTTAGTTGCTTGCCCCTCTCCCATCCATCCTGGATCAATCATACATAGGCAACTACAAGGTTGATGATAACAATACTATCACTCAACACTCAACTCCTCCGTCTAGGCCAACTCCTAGTGAAGCCAAGGGGGGTGGTCCCTATAAAAGAATCTATGGCTTTTAAGCTAAGAAACAAACACGAAATTAGTCTAGGAGCTTGAAATAAAATGCTAAAACAAGACTTTGCAAAAGAAAATTAATTCAACAACATGAAATTTAAAGCATTCACAACACACTAATTAATTTAAGCAGAAAGTAAAGATTGTAGACCAGTGTTGTGTAGTCAAATAATGTTGTGAAGACAAATGTTGTGCAAGTGTATCTTGGTTAGTTTTAGTTATTAGGGATGATATGGATTAAAGGGAAAAGGGGATTCTCGATATACCGTGAGGTACAAGCTATATGTTTGGATTTCAACTAATGTGGCTTTGTGCAAGGATGTGTGGGATAGATGGAGTCACGAGGGTGTCTCCAACACTACACCAAACGAGGGTGTAGCCTGATTGGGCCTCGTGGTCACTTTCTAGTTATTCCCGCTTCCTTTGCAAAATTTCCCACAAATAGTGAAGCTCGAAAACACCGAATTTTTGTTATTTTTGTGGGCAATTGATTTTATTAAAATGAGTTTTTTATTAAATGTGAAAGATTAATGAGTGCACACTTCCGCAGTTGGTTATCCCAAAGCTCAGGGCGAACCTGCGATGGACAAGAGCATACACGGAAATGGAAGATGTTTATTCTAATTACTTTACTTGAAAAGTGGAAAAGCATAACATTGAACTCCGAAACAACTTTAGGAACTATGCAACCTGTTAAGGTGGAGTGTGTGATTGTGTTACAAAAGTAAAGCAAAAAGTTAGAAAAATTCACACCATAAAAGGACAAGTGCAAATCCCCCAAGGGAGATGGGGTGTGGGCACTTTGTTGCTCACTTGATCTCCTTTATTATGGTAATTACAATGCTTAAAGATTCTCTCTTTATCCTTATAAGATTGGAGGAAATAGGTTACAATAGTATGAAGAAATGTTAAAGATGAAGAAGAGGGTTCAAGGATGTCTTCGTTTACTTGAAATTGCCAACATTGGTGCCTAAATCCTCTTTTTATATTACAATCAACAAGCCTACTCTCTATCCAAATCGAACTAGTTTGAATAGAGCCAAGGCGTTGCTTATGTAGGAAAAATGAGAGCAAACCCCAAGGGGGGGAAATTTTCCAAGTGTTGTAGCTTTTTGAGATGATTGAGAGCGAACTAGAGTGAACTAGAGGTGGTAGGAGACACCTCTCATAAGGTAGGTCATGCCCCCCTCTTTCTATGACACATATACAACAAGAGGTGAGCTCCGTCATGGATAAATGTGCCCCTCTAAGGAGAAATTCGCCCCCTCGTGGATTTGAATGGAATCGACTTGATTTGACCTTGATTTGGTCTCCAATTAGCCCCAACATCATCCTTAGTTAACTTGGAACATGTCTGGGACAAGTTCCCACTGATTTAGGGATGTGTTTTTTCTCTATATTTTCTCTTTTTTCTAATTTTTTATTCACTTTTTTCCTTTTTTGGAGAGAATTTCACTTAAGTGATAAATAATCACTTAAAACTTAGGAAAAGTGGGTTTTGGGGTAAAGTGGGTGCTCTGAGTTTGAAAACGAGCACCCCCATGGCAATTTTTTCCCCCTAGCCACACTTTTATGACACTTTGAATTTCTCAATTAAACTATTAAAAAATAGCCTAAGTTTACGGGAAAAAAAAATTCTCGGAAATTAAAAAAAAACTATGGGGGACCTAGTGCAATGTTCATATGACTCAAGAAAGTGACTAGCATGGTAATATACGTAGATACATAGACTTTAATAACCTCCTAAGGCCTAACCACCAAGACGAATACTCCAGCTTTGGAGGTTTGAGTGAAAAACTTGGAAATTATATGTTGTTAACAAGCAACATATAATTAACAAGGAAAAAACACTCTAGAGTACCGCATTGATAGCTAAGTCTAAGTTGGCCAAGCCTTTTACAAAAAGTCATCATGCTACATCAACTTATTACAATTTCCTAGCAAAGTATGAACATGCAAAAATTTAAAAAGGGACCAAAATTTGGCCCTGAAAGGTCTTCTGATCTTCCAAGCACTAATATGAACAAAGGACTTGTTCACAACTTTGGCGGCTCACTAGAAATCCACCTAATTGCAACTTAGTTGATAACATGGATCAATCAGCCTTGTAGAGCATAATGTCAAATTTTACCAACCTATCAGGCAGAAAGGAGTGTGAAAGGGGTTATCAAAATCAATATTGTAAAATGAGAAACATATTCACATGGGCAATCTTATACAAAAGACAAGGCCGTAATAGGATTATTGAAGCTCTTATAAGAAAGATGAAAGCAATGTGCAAATGCAAGCTGTATAACATAACTCTGCTAATCACATCAAATGGCTGTATTTTACATGTATTGGAGCACTTTTGTCTGAATTGATAGAAATTATACCCAAACATTAAGAACTCGATTTTAGTTTCACTATTTACAATTTACCATGCTTCAATCCGGTAACCACCATTTCTTTATCACAATGATATAGTGCTCTGAATTTTGAGACAAGAAAATTTACAAATCACCTATCATCCCATCTTGCAAGACGACAAGCTAAATTAGCTATCAATTCATGAACTGTTCTGGGAGCCAAAGAACCTCCTGCAACAAGAAGATCCTGAAAAGGAGGAGTAAGTTAAATTAGAATATGGGGAGGGTAAAGGCATATGGCTACTCGAACTCTTTCCTTTTTCTAATTTCAACATTAAGAATCTTCTGCATTGTGTAAGTTTGATTAGATGGAGAAATGAACATGAATGTACATATGAAAAAGACAAGTATGTATACATTTCAATCTTATGTCATCCATTAAATAAAAAGTTAAAAAGAAAGCTGACCACCTGAACTTCAATAATCCCAAGGACATTTATGTTTGACACCATCCCTTTCACATGTAAAGCTGTGACTAGAAAGTTCTGGGCCTGCCAAGATCGGAGTACAATAGGAACATCATCTTCTTCTTTGTCAGGGTCTCCTACTGACTGTCCTAGTAGCTCAAACAACAATCCTCCTGCTACCCGCACTGGAACCTGGAATGTGATATGATCAGACAAGCTGCTAGCCCCTCAAATGTATGTACAATTTCCATAGGATTGCATCTCATAAGCATTTACATATCTTGAGTTTATTTAATGATTTATCACTACTTTCATTTGTCCTGTCTGTCTCAAGAACATACAGCAAGGGAGATGAAACAAAGCAGCCCAATTCACAAAATCTTTTGAAATTGAAAACTATGTTTTCTAACCAATTCCTGTCTCTCAAGTTATTTTGAACCAGAAGTTACAGGAATTCCTCCAAAATGGTAACATATTTTAATGTTGCTTGTCACCATTTTAAGCTATGCCAGCAGTTCTGTATCCATTTATGTTTATTACAACTAACTAGACAAAGAAAGTTGAGAATGCTAAGAAGGAAGAGGGTAGACATTGTAATGTTTATTTTATCTAAGGGCAATAATAAATGTAACGTATCTAACAGCGAGTATATAATCTAAATAAAGTGCAAAAGAAATCATGAAATAATAAGATATGACATTTGAGTTAATTTTATATTAGAGAGATTGGGTGACTGGTTACTAACGAGAATAATGGAACTTGTTTGGTATATATACAACACCCTTGTATGTCATTTTTAAGTACAATGATATAATATGATATCTCATTTTCCCATCTCTTTTGTCTCTTAATATATCCTCCATATTTTAGTTCAATATGGTATCAAATCCACACCGATACATATGGCATTGAGCCATTAGACTTTTGGGATACTCCAAAAGTGTTTACACTATGTTTCGAGTTGCTTCATGAGATTTCGGGTACATGGTGTATGTAAAGCCCCTGGATAGTTTAAGATGGATTGCAGCATGATAGATAGTCTATGATGAATATGCACATTTGAGATAGCTTTTTCAATGGATGCTGGACCTCACAATGGTGCTGGTTGTTGTTCTTCCCTTCAACATTCAAGATCTATTGGCAATTTGGTGGACACCCTTCACTGGGGCCCCATGAAGGACCACTTGCTAGGAGAACACCCTACATGGGATGAGGAGCATTTTGCATCATGGATGAGGGTTTCAACCCCTGAATGGCACATGACATCTTAGATTCTTTTTGAAGGATTGGAGATGTCTTAGGGAAACACTTGAGGCTTCAACAATGTTCTCGCAAGGGGTAGCTAACATAGTGGAGATAATATCCCAACTGATATTCTACCCTTGTATTGATGATATGTTGCAGTTTATATGTTTCAGGTGTGTTTGAGATATAATTGAATTTGCATGCAAAATAAGTTCTGTGCCAAAAAGCCCTAACTATAGCAGATCTAGAGATAAAATAGGAAATATGACTCAACAAGATTTGAGTAACATACAAATATTTATAGCTGTGAAGACTCTTCAGTATACAAAAGACATGTGTGCCATGCATCCACCAGATATCCAAAAGCGTGATGCAAGCTTAGAGGTGACACCCATGCAACATAAAAACATCATTCTTTTGATATAAAACTCCTCGGTATAGCTTCAATACTTGGTTGATGATGCCCGAACTTTCTAGGACTAGTGGTATGGCCTATCTGAAGAGATTGGCTGATGCATGCAGAAGTTTTGCCTCCTCTACGATCAGTAGCGAATTGATCTGCCCATAAAGGATGATGCCTTTACCTCTTGTGGTTTCTTCTTGTAACTATTATCACGGATCTTGTAGCTGGGATACCATGATGCAGCATGCAGATTTTCTCTTTTCCTCTTGGCCATACTTATTTATGGGATACAACATGGATCATTCTTACAGCCTGAGCCATTTAGATCCTTTGTCTAGCAACAATTTCTGAGTATTTCCTTGC
The DNA here is from genome assembly GCA_001517045.1 of Pseudotsuga menziesii. Classification (NCBI taxonomy): domain Eukaryota; kingdom Viridiplantae; phylum Streptophyta; class Pinopsida; order Pinales; family Pinaceae; genus Pseudotsuga; species Pseudotsuga menziesii. Next base: position 47,159 of record LPNX010880091.1, on the reverse strand, counting down.
CAGGACTAAGATCTCCTTGTCCATTGAGATAACTTCAATAGTGGCCTAGTTCATTCGAGCAGAGGAGTGTATATGGTACACTCAGTTACAGAGGGGCCCTATAAAATGGAGATAGGTATATATGGTGAGATCAGGTATATGTTTCCTAGGTTTGATTTTTGCTCTGTGACGTATATTAAACACCTAGGCTTTGTCTTGTTGGGATGATCATGGTGACCTATGCTTATACTAATGCTTGAACTTGTGCTAAGACTAATCAAAGTACTAAATGTTGAAGACTATTGCCCATGCCATGCTTTAAACAAATATTAGACCTTAGTGCTATGTTGGTTCCATGTGTCATTTGTCCTCGTCCATCCAATTCATCCATGACTGATTTTTATCCCATGACTTTAGCTTGATCAAGACCTATGAGATTGAAGATCACTTTCCCCACTTTGACCCCTATGCATGATGGATCCCATGTTTTATGTTTCTCGACTCTGATTTATCCCTAAGAGTGTCAGCTAAAACTTGAACCAATGTATCTACCATCATTACACGCATTATGTGCTATAAATTAGATTTGTTGAAATGCAAATCCCTCAAATAAATGCAAGCTGTGTCTTTAGACACAACTCAAAAAGGGTTATAAAGTAAATTGTGAAAGGCCTAAAGAAAAACCAGTGGATAAAGAAATGATAAATCTAAGGACTGCTGGCCACTATTGAAATGTAATGATTAATTCCTCACGGAGCCTGCGGGTTTTGATGTGAGATGGGGCAAGGGACCGCTAATTCACAGTGTCCCCTAGGATCTTCGCATTACAGTTCTTGTGTACTCAACACAAGGGTCCTAGTAAAGATCCTCAAGAAGCTTGTTCTTAGCTTGGATGTGAGTTGTATACATGTTGTTAGAGTTGAATGGGCTCTTTTTAGGTTGGCTCATCCACTTGTGAGACACCACCATCCCCTATCCTTTATCTGTCATGTATATGTCATTGTGGTCGCGTGTAATTATCATCATTATGAGAAATTATATGGTCAAAGTCAGCTACAAGTCATCTTCCTTTGCCTTAGCCTTGTTTTCCATCCTCAACCAGCATTAGCACACCATTTAAACTTTGTAATTATGGAATGCACAAACAGACTTCTAGAAGGTTCCAAGATTTTTGCAAAGGCATAGGTATATCTTACTAACTATTATTATTGTTGTCACCGTGATTATGAATAACATGATTTAAGTTGGGTTTTGATATACACCATTGGAGCATTTCTTACCTTGGATTCATGCAGGATCATATTGGTACAAGATATCACCTCCAGTTTGGGTACTTTGACCTGGTCAACCCAGTTGACCAAGTCAAACATAGTTTCCAAGGCAGTGACAAAAAAAACATTGCTTATATTTGTTCCAGACATGCCCAGGACCAATACTACGATTTTAGTTTTGAGAGTTTGGCCCCAGACCTCATGATCAATAATTATTATCACTTTATTATTGGCCAAATGATCAAATTTTATTACAGATAGCAGTGATTTTGGTTCTCCTAGAGCATTGCAGCGTTCTAGGGGGTATGAGTAGTCACTTATACCATTCTTTTGTGTCTCTAGATCATCCAGTACAGTCAGTTTTCCCCATTTCCCAGCCTCGACAGAGTTATGATGATTTTTATCAGTTTCATAGGATGTACCACCAAAAAATGAACTAGGCAATTCTGTTAAAATTCCATATGCTAAGCTAGATTATCAGCACTTAATTTCAATTTCATAACAAAAACATATAGACAGGATCACTGAAAGAAACAGTATCACAAGAACAACACAGATTTATCCTGAGAAAACCCTAAAGGGAAAAACCCAACAAATGCTTCCTCAATATAGATGCCCCAAAAAGATAAACAGTAAAACCCAAAAGACTGATACTCCTCCTTCTCCAGCTACAGCTCCCTCTCTCTCTCTTATGCGCTACACAAGTGAGTGTGAGTGTGTTCAAATGAGAAGCACCTCACCTCTATTTATATTCTTTCAGTCACTTAATATTTAACTCAGTTATGTAGGCTCGTGTAATCCTAACTTAGTTATGTACGCTCGAGTAACCACAACTAGGGTACTAATGACCCGACTTACAACGGAGGGGACTTCCTCATGACTCTTATCAATTCTCCCGATTAGGAACATCGAGGTACAAAGAAATCCAAGTGATTCTCCCGATAGGAGCATCGGGGACCACTAAAATATATTTAGAATATTCTTCGAAGTTACAATAATTCAACAATCCCCCTTAATGAGAAGGGTACTCTACAACAACAACAACAACAACAGTAGGAGAGAGAGAAGGCATCATCAACATCATAAAGGTGATACATCTATAAATCATTGGAAGCTTTTCATCATCTTTAACATATAGTCTTCATCTTCAATCTTTAGCAGCAACAACACTTTGACCGATCGATCGACAACATCATCATCAGCACTTTGACCTTTCAATCAACAACATCATCAACAGCAACACTTTGACTTTTCGATCAGCAACATCATCATCATCATACTCTGATCTTTCGATCAGCAACATCATCATCATACTCTGAACTTTCGATTAGCATCATCATCATCATCATCATACTCTGATCTTTCGATCAGCAACATCATCATCATACTCATAACTTTCGATCAGCATCATCATCATCATCATACTCTGATCTTTCGATCAGTACATCATCATCATCACACTTTGATCTTTCGATCAGGAACATCATCATCATCAACAACCTGCAATCCACAATATGAAGACGAATGTCTTCAGATCACTTTTGGACTTAAGTCCAGGGATGATACAATCCTACAACATTCACGGGGACCGAAGTCTCCGGATACATTTTGAACAAAAGTTCACGGATAATGCAATCCTACCACATTCTCGAGGACTGAATCCTTCAGATACCTTTCTGAACCGAAGTTCAGGGATGATGCAATCCCACCACATTCTCGAGGACTGACGCCTCCAAATACCTTTCTGAACAGAAGTTCAAGGATGATGCAATCCTACCACATTCTCAGGGACCGAAGCCTCCGGATACCTTTCTGAACCAAAGTTCAAGGATGATGCAATCCTACCACATTCTCGAGGACCAAAGCCTCCGGATACCTTTCTGAACCAAAGTTCAGGGATGATGCAATCCACCACATTCTCAGGGACCGAAGCCACTGGATACCTTTCTGAACCGAAGTTCAAGGATGATGCAATCCTACCACATTCTCAGGGACCAAAGCCTCCGGATCACTTCTGGACAAATGTCCTGGGATGATACAATCCCTCTTCATTCTCGAGGACCAAAGTCACCAGATCACTTTAGGACAAGTGTCCAGGGATGATACAATCCCACCTGCTACATCATTGCTCCCCCTTTCAAGGAAGGTCTTTTCGAACAACACCAAGCTTGTCTCAAAATTGTTCGAACTTTATCCAAGGCAGAGGCTTCGTCAACACAACAGCAACTTGCTCATCAGTACTCACATACTGGAGCTTTATGGCTCCTTTCTGTATCATATCTCGAATGTAGAAATACCGGATTTCTATGTGCTTCGATCTATCATGGAACACTAGGTTCTCCGACATCTTTGTACAACTTTGATTATCACAAAGAATCTCAATAGTATCCATCTCCAAGTCAAATAGACCTAACATCAGCTTCCGAAGCCATATGGCTTCACAACTAGCAGAGCAAGCTGCTATGTATTCTGCTTTTGCTGTGCTGAGAGCAATACTGGACTGTTTCTTGCTAAACCATGAAATCATAGTGGACCCCAAATAAAAGCATCCACCTGATGTGCTTTTCCTGTCTGAGACACTTCCAACCCAATTTGCATCTGTATAGCCATACAATCTGTAATCATGGTTTCCATCATAGTATAGACCAAAGTCTATAGTCCCTTTAAGATATCTCATCACATGTTTTGCAACTATCAAGTGAACCCGTCTAGGTTGAACTAGATATTGACTCAAGGTGTTCATAGCAAAACAAATGTCTGGTCTGGTATTTGTTAGATACATCAACGACCCAACAATCTGTCTATATTGAGTTGCATCCACTAACTTTGATGAGTCATCTGCTAACAACTTCAGGTTGGAATCCATGGGTGTGGCCATGGCTTTACATTCCAACATATCAAATCTTTTCAGGATTTCTACTGCATACTTTCCCTAATTGAGAAAGATTCCTTCTGAGTTCTTCCATACTTCCAGACCTAGGAAATAATGCATTAGACCAAGGTATTTCATCTCAAATTCTTCAGCGAGCTTCTTCTTACATTCTACAATTTGTTTCTCATCCCCTATCAGAAATAGATCATCCACATACAGTAATAGTATGACAGGTTCATCTTTTATAACCTTGAAGTAAAGGTTAGGATCGGCTTTACTCTTAGCAAAGCCCATGCTCGTCAGGAAATTATCTATCCTTCCATACCAAGCTTTGGGAGCTTGCTTCAGGCCATACAAGGCCTTCCTCAACTTGCATACATGAGTTTGTCTGTCTTCAACTTCAAATCCTTGTGGCTGTTCTATGTATACTTCTTCAATCACACCATTCAGGAAGGTTGTTTTCACATCCATCTTATGTAAGTCCCACTTCATCAAGGATGCAAGTGCTATGATGGCTCTAATCGAAGTATACCGTGCTACTGGAGCAAATGTTTCTTCATAATCAATTCCCTCTTTCTGAGAGAAACCTCTGGCCACAAATCTTGCTTTATACTTCTCGATACTTCCGTCAAGTGCATGTTTTATCTTGTAGATCCATTTGGAGGATACTACACTCTTTCCTTCTGGTTTGGGAACTATATCCCATACATCATTCTTCATTATTGACTGGTATTCTTCAGTCATTGCTTCTACCCATTCTTTCTTCTGTACTGCTTCTTCGTAGTTTGTAGGTTCTTGATCTACAAGATCACACATCAAAGCTACATAGTTGGAAAATGTCTTAGGCTTCTTACTTACCCTTGTGGAGCCTGTTATCCACTAATTTTGCACTTAGTGGATTTTTCGGTGAGCCGCCAAAGCATTGAACAAGTACACTTGTTTTTTTATCAAAATTCAAAAGTCCGCTAGCCTTTTCCTGGGAGTTTGTTCGGAACGTTTCTAAATACATGTTCATACCCCTTTGGGAAGATTGTAAAAAATGTCCTAGCATTTAAATTTTTATAAAAGGCTCGGCTTCCCAGACTTGGGCATCAAGCCGACTAGCCCAGAGTGTTTTTTCCCTTGGTTATTATTGGCTGTTGAACAAACGACCAATAATTTCTGAGTTTTTCACTCGCTCCTCCAAAGCTGGGGTAGTTGTCTTGGTGTTTTGGCCTTGGGAAGTTATTAGAGCCTTCGTGTCAGTATTTTTTGTCATGCTAGCCATTCCGATTGAGTCGTATGAACATGTACTAGGTCCCCCTAAAGTTTCATTGGATTCCGAGAAAAATATTTTTTTCCCATTTTTTAAGCCATTTTTTAATGGTTTAAATGGAAAATTTCAAAATGTAATAAAAATGTGATCCGGAGTCAATTTTCGGCATGGTTGGGCTCATTTTCAAGCCCAGAGCAGCATCTTTCCCCAAGGGCCACTTTCACCATCAGCCGGGTAGCCGCAGCACCCCGTGAAGCAGTATTTGACTAAAAATGCATCAAGATGGAATTTAAATGCTAAAAATGGACATTTTGACACTAAGGTCCAAATATTAAAAAGTCAAAATTGAATTTTTAAGTGGTGGAGATGATTTGGCATGGATCCCATATTTAGTAGTGTGGGGATATCAAAAGCAATATTGTGCATTCATTAATCCCTCACATCTAATTAATAAACACACATTAATAAAACCCTCAAAACATTACAATGCGGCGTAACGAGCTTAAGAAATAGTGGGCAAATTCTTCACCGAAAGTGGGAACAACTAGAAAGCAACCGTGGGGTCCCATTAGGCTACATCCTTGTTGGTGTAGTGTTGAACAACCCCCACAACTCCATCTAGCCCACATTTTCCCATGCGGAGCCACTCTTTTCAGAATCTGGACATATTCCCCGTACCTCACGGTATATTGGGAATCCCCTTTTCCTCTTAGCTCACTCATCATATCCACGTTTAACTTAAAATGAACTAAGCCACATTTCCAAAACACTTTACATTTTCAGCAACATTGCACCATTTTATTTGACTCCATTGGCACTGATCTCCATTTGCAACAATACTCTATGATTTGCTTAATATCAGTTCATTAAAGTTGCTTAATTTTTTATATGCTGATGTGGTCTCTTATATGTTGTTGAAATAATTCTTATCTTTGCAAATAATCTTGATTCAGTAATTTAATTCTAAAAAAATCCTAACAACCACTTCATCCATAACTAATAAACTTCAAGATCCTTAGAAACTCTTTCCTAGGAACTACCCCCTTGGCTTTGTTAGGAGTGGCCTAAACGGAGGAGTCAGGATCAAGTGACAACACCTAACTCGAGATTTGCCCCCAAGGACACACTGAGCAGCTTGAAGATTTCTGTTGCGCTTTTCCCCCCAGGTGTGTGTAAGGCGGCAACAAAGAGAAAATGAAAAAGTTTCTCTTTCTTTACATACAAATTCCTGCATTTTAATTTTAGTCTGTTGAGTGTTTCAAATCTGATTTTAAATCTTATATACTCAAGTTTTTTTTAAATTATTCATTTGACAACTTTGTGTAAATTTTGTATATATATTGCACTAACATACTACCTTCCCCAAAGTGATTTTGGGCACATTTTATCATTTTCTGTTTGTTGGTTTTTAGCAAGTTGGTGGCAAAACAAAACAAAACTCTATCAAATTTCGCCCAAGAAGGGTGCAAAGGCTACCCCAAAGAAAGAGCTTCAAGACATCACAAGAAAGGGGTGAAAAGACGGTTTTTCTCACTTCTTTCATCTTTTTCTTTATGCAAAAATTTCAACCATTGTAACAAGTCCAAGAGAGTTTCTTAGACTTGATTTCTTATTTTTCATTTTAAGTTAAATTGAATTTTCTCCTGTTTGTCATCTCTTGCATGCAAAAGAAGTTGGGCTTGCCCACCTTTGTATAAGCAATTGTATATTGGCTAGGGTTTTAGGCTAGTTAGGATTTATTTTATTTTTTCTTTTAATTTTCCCACACCTTGCAAGTGATTTGGCTATATGCCATCCTTGCAAAATCGTGTCAGCTAGCATTCTATTTTATTTCAATTTTATTTTTCCCACACCTTGCAAGTGAGTTGGTCAAGCCATCTTTGCAATATCATGTTGGCTTGCATTGTTAATAATTGTTAAATTCTTCATTTTGTTTAAAATAAACCTTTCCCCAATCTTTGCCTCGTATTCACTCCTCTTGCTGGTTGGCTCGGCCCTAGGTGACAAGAAAGGGAGAAGATTCAAATTGGTTAGAATAATAGGCATTTCAATCGATTATTGCAAGATTGAGAAAACGGGATTAGTGTGTGGAGCTAGAGGGGTAGAGGTCGTTGGGGGCCTCGTGGCACTCTGTGTCCTCATGTTGAGCACCCGACTAGAACTTGGGACCGACTTGTGGAGCTAGGAGGGAGTCTTGTGTTCTCTTGTTGAACACCCAACAGTTTCTCTTAGTTTAGGGATAAGGGTTGGAGGTAGACACATTAGCTAGTTCATTTATTTTCTCATGCAAACACATTAATCCCCTAAGTTGAAGAAAGACCTTAAAATAAATTAAAATCTATTGGACCACTTGCACAACATCGCAATCTTTCATTTTATTTACTATTGCAATCATCGTTTATTTGGTTTAGTTCTACTTCAAGCTCATCTCGTACAACTCTAGTTCGCTTACTTAAAGTATTTTACATTTGATGAATGTGGTTTTTTTATTATTGTGGCGAACGAATGACTTAGAGCAATTTGTGCATTTTGGCAATTTCATTGTAATCTTTGTTTGTGACTCCATAACCTAATTAAGGCGGGCACTGGTTTAGTAATACTATATTTCTCTTGCAATTATATTTGGTTTACAAATAAAGTAGAGTTTGTTGTCATTTGAAATTATTGCATTTTTGCATGATTGATTACCATAAAGCTTAAATTAATCTAATCATCTTTTAACTCCTAAAACACAACCTTTGAAACATAGTATATAGGGAGTACCCTCCTAGACCTTTTAAGGAGTTGGGTCTAAAAGGAGTTAAGAATCGAGGTGACATTGGGTTCTAAACTCATAGTTTCCCTCAAGAACACACCTAGTGGTTGGAAGACTTTTCCACAGTCAAGTGTGTTTTAAGTGGCAACACTAAGCATAAGGCTTCATATTTTGCAATATTATTTGTGCAATGAAATTCAAGCCTATACGCAAAACATTGTATCTTACCTCAAGTGGAAATGGATACAATACTAACTCCAACACCTGCTCTTAAACTGCATGACCCAAACATTGCCATCTCCTTTGCCTTAGTCATTCTCTAGTGTTGCAAGCACCAAGGAGTTTGCTAGAATAGAAAACTTACCAAATTCAACACCATTACATACCAACTCATTCATAGGGTCATTAGGATCTTCCACATGATACTTCATAGCTATTACCCTATGGAATGTGGCGAAGGTACCTTTGCAAGTTGGGATGGTAGCATAGGATAGATCCATCTGAATATTGCCTCCTGTTATCCCCCAAGTTGCACTTGGATGGACTTGCAGTCGAGACGCCAAAAGTTTGAACATTTACTTGTTCAAATTCAGACTTCTGTACTCTAGCGAGCCATTATGGCCCCGTTTTCTTTCACCCATATTCCATACCCCCATGGTGGAATTGTAATAAAATGGCGTAGCATGACGACTATGTAAAAGGGTTGGCCTTCCTAAGACTTGGTCACTAGTGCATTAATCTAGATTATTTTTTTACTTGTTAATTATATCTTGTTTTTTAGCGACTTATAATTTTCGAGTTTTATAACTCAATCCTCCAAAGTTGGAGTAATTGTCCTAGTGGATAGGCCTTGGGAGGTTATTAAATCCTAATGCCTAATGTATATTACCATGCTAGTCATTATCCTTTAGTCTTATGGACATGCGTTAAGTCCCCCAAAGGATTTTTTAATTTTTTCCGTTAATAACAAATTTCCCGTAAAACATGATATTTTAGTTGTAACCAGTGAATAGTTTAAAAAAGTAGTACTAGGAGGCATAATATGCCATTGGGGTGCTTGTTTTCTAACTTAGAGCACCCACTTTACCCATGTACCCACTTTGAGAGTGAAATTAGTAACTTTTAATCACTTAATTTCATTTTCTCTAGAAAAAGTGAATGAAGGCAAAAACATGGGAAAAATGAGCATCCCATAAATCAGAGAAAAATGTCGAGGACATGTTTTCCCTTGTCATCAATCTTCCGCAATGATGGAACCTTATCAGTCGGTTGAGGGAAACTTAACTCATCTTGACTCAGTGATGTGGCTTTGGTGAAGATCCGTAAGTCAGGGGGGTGCATATCATGAGAAGGGGGGCACATTTCTCTAGATGTCATAAAAGCTTAGTAGAGGCATTGTTACCTGCAAATTGCACTTGGATGAACTGTTCAGCTAACACACCGTAGAATGAACAAGTCAAATGTTCGTTATCAAAAGTTCAGGAGTTTATAATTCCATGCAGGACCAATTTTGGACCTCTTTTAATTTTTTTCACATGTTACCCCACAGGGAATTGTAATAAAGTGTCATAACATGATGACCTATGTAAAGACTTTCCTTTCCTACTACTTAGTCATCAATCCAATTACTCTAGAGTGTTTTTTCCTTGTTAATTATATGTTTCTTTTAAGCGGTGTATAATTTCCGAGTTTTTCACTCAATCCTCCAAAGCTAGAGTGCTCATCTTGGTGGTTAGGCCTTAGAAGGTTATTAAAGTCTAAGTGTCAATGTATATTACCATGTTAGTCACTATTTTTGAGTCATATGAACATGTACTATGGTCCCCCTAGTTTTTAATTTATTTTTTGCAACAAAAAAAAAAATCTCGTAAAACCAGAAAATTTTTTAATGTTTTAATTATAAAAAATAAAAAAGTCATAAAAGTGGTGTTAGGAAGGATAATTTGCCATGGGGGTGCTTGTTTTCTAGCCCATAGCACCCACTACACCCCTAAATCCACTGTTGATAGAAAATGAGTGATTCTTTATCACTTAAATTAATTTTTTCTCCAAAATGGCCAAAAAGACAAATTAAATGGCCAGAAAAAAAGACATAATAAAGTCAAGAATCAACATTCCTAAATCAAAGGGAACATGCTAGAGACAGGATCTCATTGGTGGCAACTTCATTGCTAGTGGAGGGTGAGTTCTCTCAAGTCAGAATTTGGTTGTTGAGCCACTCATCCAAAGGTAGCGCATTCACCTTAGATACTAGTTAAAGGTCTCCGAGACTATTAGATACTCGAGTGAGTTATAGTCGGATTGTCTGGGAACAGTCAAACCTCTTGGAGAGGTTAGATAGCCATATAGTTAGCTAGTGGGGTATAGTGAGATAGAAAAGAAAAAACCACTTTGAAAGTGGTCAAGCCTTGGAGACATCACAGAGGATGGCATGCTCACAGGGAACTTCTCTAGGTCGTAGAAGATTCCAAAAATCAACAAGCAAAAAGTCAGTACTGAAGATTGTGACCAGAAGATACCTTCCTCACTCAAAGGGAGTGTTGAAGTTTTGAGTAGCTTCAGAAGATATTCCACAAGAAAGAATAACTATAAAACCAAGAACAAGTCGGCTTAGTTAAATTGACCCAATCAAATGGTCAAGTCAACCCAGTTAAAGGGGAAATGACCAAGTCCAAAAGACAAGTCGTCCCAGTAAGAAAAGTGACCTTTTTTAAAATAAATATAAGTGAAGATGGCTCATTTGCAACATGTTTCCCCCTGATTCGCAGCTCGAGTAACATGGCATAAATCTTCAAGGCACTGGGTACGACCTTGGGGGCAAGCTCGAGCCAAGTGTTGTCACCTAATACTCGGCTCCTCTGTCTAGGCCAACTCCTAGCGAAGCCAAAGGGGGTGGACCCTAACGAAAATAAATCTAATGCTGTTTCTAACTATGAAAGATGAAAACGCAGATTTTCTAGGAGTTTTAATATATGAAATTGTTAGGATTATTAATCCTCCCTTGTCCAAATTTGGTCATATGTCTAAATCGGGAGTCATGTCTAAATCGGGAGTCCATCCAGTCTATTTATAATCATTAACACCATTGAGTCCACTTGACCTAATTGGGGCACATGTTTCAGTTACTTAAATGTGGGGAACACTAATTGAGGCTCACTGCCACTGATTGCACTTGATTGCATCAGTTTAGGAGCCTCCTAGACCAATCCCTACAATTTAGGAAGCCACTGGGAGTGCCAAAACCAACCAAGGTCAATTCACTTCAGTTAATGACTAGTCAAGCTAAGTTAGGAGTCAGTTACATTCAGTTCTAGTCCTCTACATTCAGTTAGCGCTAGGTTTACTTGATTGCACACATGTGGGGCGCATTTCTCACCTACCACAGTCAGTTAACCATTAGTCAACACTAAATGTAACACTTGGTTGTGTTTTAGAGCTCCGATGAATTCCGGTTATGGTTTAGACAAGGACAGTTAACTACTGGGTCCTCCGATAGTGATTTGGACAAAGTCTTGGTTACCTCCAGTCAAGTAGAGTCTAATCAATTCGAACTTCCTCATGTGGATTCGAATTGCTTGTGGCTATTAAAGCCATTTTACTTCATTGTAATTATCATTCAGATTACTTTTTTAATTTAATGAAAGCATTCACAGCTGCAAGCCTTTTGCACTGTTTCATTCTTCAATTGCTGAGTAAATTGTGAGATCTTCTTTGTGAGTTGTGTATTTGTCTACAGATCTATATGCTCAAATTTACAGAAATAAAACTAGAGATTACCGATCACTGCAAATAGGATTTACTTTAAAAACCTTTAGTCAAAATTAGATACACAATATTCAAGACACATTTGCGGAATTAACTTATGCAAAACATAATGAAATAGATCGGTGCCATAATGAAAAGTGGTTTGCAAATTGTCGGTTGCTAGTGTAGTCTCAATTGGTAAATTTTAGATTATTAGATGAATTGATTAAGGAATGGGTAAATTCTTGGTTGATTTTATTAATGTGGTAATGATTTGGATTATTAGCAGGGAGGGGGATTCCCGATATACCGTGAAGGTGCAGGAAAAATGTCCAAACTCACAAAGTGGGGTAGCACACGAGGAAATGTGGTTTGAATGGAGTCACATGTTGAATTACTGTAACTTCGAAATGTATTCACTTATTGTACCCCGATGCTTCTATTGAGAGAATCATTTGTATTTCATTGTACCCCGATGTTCCTATCGGGAGAGTCATTAATATTGTACTAGGTCAATAAAGAGTCATGAGGAAAAACCCTCTGTTGTAAGTCAGGTAATTAGCACCCTCATAAATATAATATTAAGTTGTTTTGAGTCCACTAGAGAAGTCGGCCCAATCAAGTTTAGTGGGGCCGACTTAGTTGAGTGAAAAGACAAGTGAGGGGAAGAATATAAATAGAGTGAGGCGCTCCTCATTTGAAACACACAGTCACACACTTGTGTAGCGCATGAGAGAGAGAGAGAGTCTTATCTGCAAGGAGGAGAAGGACCAATCTGAAGTTTTATCTTTTATCTTTTGATCATCTATATTGAGGAAGCTTTTCTTGCTGGGTTTTTCCCTTTAGGGTTTTCCCAGGGTAAATCTATGTTGATCTTGTAATATTGTTTCTTTCAGTGATCCTGTGTATATGCTATCATTGTGAAATTGAATTGAATGCTGATAATCTAGCTTAGCATATGGAATTTTAACATGGTATTAGAGCTAACTTGAATAGGACAGCTTTCACAAGGTGAAAAGTCCCTCTCTCTCTCCAACAAGAAATTAGGGTTTCGGAGAAAATTGGATTTTTGAAGTTCTGATTGCATAGAAAGTTGCGCCCTCCTAGAGCGCATCCACTGAGCCTGAGATCAAGATTTTTGAGTGGGTAGATCTCCGAGAAAGTCAAATCCTAGTTTGACACTAGACTAGAAAACTACAGAAATCCAGAAAACCAGAAAACTGCACTGCAGAGTCTCACAAGTTAGTTTTGAAAGGTGAAGACTTGAGATCTCCAGAAACCAAGCACACCAGTCAACTCGCCTCAGTCAAGCGCTTCTCCTGGTAAGATCAGTTTCGCATTTTGAAGAATTTCAATTTTTTGTAATCTCCTAACAAGATGACCCCAAGCACCAAGCTTGAGAACAAACTAGAAGGCATAGAGAATTATCGAGCATGGAAATATAGAATTGGCCTCATTCTCAAGGAGAATGATCTTGACAAATATATCAAGGAAGAAGTTGTAGAACCTGATGAGGCTAAAGCTAAGGAGAAGCACAAAAAGGATCTAATTAGGGCACAAAGGATTATTGCTGACTCTATCAAGGATCACTTGATCTCTCAAGTGTCATCCAAGAAGACTCCGAAAGAGATGTATGATGCCCTAGCAAGGATATATGAAGAAAGAAACATCAATAGAAATATGAATCTAAGAGCTCAATTAAAGAGCACCAAGATGAGTCATGGGGAATCCATCCAGGACTATTTCACAAGGGTCTCCCGGTTCAAGGAACAACTAGAAGCCATTGGAGACACCCTTGATGAAGATGAGTTGGTTATGACTGCTCTCAATAGTCTCACTAGACCCTGGGATTCATTCATCCAAACCATGTGTGCCAAAAAGGAAAGCATGAAGTTTGATATTGTATGGTAAGATTGTATTCAAGAGGAGGCTAGAGTGGCCAATAGAGAAGCTCTACTGAAGGAAGATGATCAAGCCCTAGCCACCCATACCAAGAGAAGAAGTCAACCCAACTTCAAGAAGGGAAACCACAAGGAATCTCAACCTCCCAGAAGGTTCCAAAGAACAAGAGAGTTTCCCAAAGAGGGACTACTTCAGCTTTCAATGTTTTCATTGCGATAAGATAGGACACATTGCCAGAAATTGTCTTTTGAAGAAAGAAGAAGAACAACAACAAAAGACATCATGCACATATAGCTGAAGATGAGGATGAAGAAGAAGAAGAAGGACCTCAAAGAAAGCAAGCAAGAGAAGATGCAGAAGAGTATGTACTATTCTCTGCACTCTCTGGGTCTGTAACACCTGGAGAAGACATGTGGCTTATTGATAGTGGTGCTTCAAAGCACATGACAGGACAAAAGAAAATTTTGTCAAAACTTGAAGAAAAGAACTCTCCTCAGAAAGTATCTCTAGAAGATGACTATCAATATCCAATCAAAGGAATTGGTGAAGCAAGCTACAAGCTTGATGCAGGAAACCCCCTGAAGATGAAGGAAGTTTTATATGTACCAGGTCTAAAGAAGAACTTACTTTCTATCTTAGCATTATATAATAAAGGGTATAGAGTTGCATTCATAGATGGACAAGTACTCATGTGGCCCAAAGGAAAGACAATTGAAGATGCAGTTGTCATTGGTGAAGAAGGAGGCCTGTATAAACTCAAGGGACATTTAGAAACAACCCTTGTTCATGAGACGACTAACCCTAGTGAATTGTGAACAAAGTAGCACTACCTCATGTGAACAAAGTAGCGACGGGATTACCAGACTTGAAGATCAACCATGAAGGCATTTGCAAAGGATGTGCAAAAGGGAACAATATCAAGAATCCATTTCCAAAGAGTGAAACAAAAACTAAAGGTACATTGGAATTAATTCATTCAGAAGTATGTGGTCTAATTTCCTCCACATCCTTGAGTGGTTTTGAATACTATATTACATTTATTGATGACTATTCAAGAAAAACATGGATATACTTCTTGAAAGCAAAGAACAAGGTGTTTGAAAAATTCAAGGAATTCAAAGCCTTGATAGAAAACCTTTCAGACAAAAGAATCAAGACACTCTGATCAAACAATGGCAGAGACAATACTTCAAAAGAATTTGAAGCCTTTTGTAAAGATGTTGGAATGAAGAGGGAACTAACTACTCCCTACATTCTTCAACAAAATGGTGTTGTGGAAAGAAAGAACAGAACCATCATGGAGGCAGTGAAGACAATGATATATGATCAAGATCTTCCAAATGCATCTATGGGCAGAAGCAGCAATAACTGTTGTCTATGTACAAAATAGAATATCTCACAATGCCCTTGGATTCAAGACTCCAGAAGAGATGTTCACGGTAAAGAAGCCTAAAGTAAGTCACCTCAAGATAATCGGTTGTCCAGTATATGTTCACATGCAAAAAGAGAAAAGAACCAAGTTGGACCCTTCTGAAAAGAAGGGAATATTTGTTGGATACAAATTTACATTCCTGGATTCCATCACATGGAAATCAGTAGAGATGTAACATTCGATGAAGAAGAATCTCTCAAGAAATCCAGAAAATGTCAACATGAAGAAGTATATGAGGAAGATGCACCTCCCAGAAATGTAGAGGCTACATTCCTCCCTGAAGATGAAACACGTAAAGATCATGATATGACGGAACCACAAGAACCTCCTGTTGCCCACCTATTTTGACTAGGTGGCAACTCCATGTACATGAAGATGTACATAATTGTACAAGTTGTACCTTGGAAAAATCTGAGGATTTTTTCACTTCTGCAGGGCAATTGCCCCTTTGTAAAACGAAATGTCCGCTCCCCTGCGTTGGAAAATTAATGTAATTTTATGTGCTAGTGTGGATCATATGATACGGATGCCACACCATGGAACTGGTTGTTAGGGAAGTCCCCTCATCGAGTGTTTTTCCCTTTCCAATTGATCTTGTTCTGTAAACGAGTTTAATCGGTTTGGTTTTCACTCAAAATCCTCCAAAGTGGTGACGGGCGTTCTACCAGTCAAGTCCATGAGGTGGCTAAGGCTTCAAAGAGTGATTCATGACCATGCTAGACATGTGTATAGAGTCTTGCGGAGTTTCGTTGTGTTGTTGTATTTTTATTTATTTTTTCTGGTTAATTAATTTCACCCCTTGGTGATTAATTAACTCAGTTTTTGATGTAATAATGTAAATTGCTCAAGCATGGCATTTTGTAATAGGGGCTATGAATGCAAAGTTAATTGCTATGAAACCCCCTAAGCCACTGCTTCGAGTCCCATGTCATTCTGACAAGTGGTTGAGGAGATAAACCATTTTTGTCTAAGCAAGGTCTATTTTTCCTAGGGAATTAATTAATTTCCCTAAGTCAAAATTCACATTTTTTTATTTTGAAGTAAAAAATCAAATAATCCCATGGTAAATTTGTTTGAGGGTTCCTAAGCCTAGGAAAATTTATCCCAAAGTTTTCCACCCCCCCATGGCCTAGATATTAATTTTTCGAAGTTATTTTTTAAATTTTTCCTAAGTCAAAATCGGAAAAATTTTAAAAATTAAATTGAGAATTTTAATCTAAGGTGAATTAGTTTTAGCCTAAGTCTAAAGGCTAGATATCCATTTTGGAAGCTAATGGCTAAAGTCAAAGCCAAGTCCAAGATAAAACCTTCACTAAAGTATGATGCTACCATAAATAGTGGGGGCGCTAATGTTAAAACCCTCACCAAAGAGGAGGGTGCAAGCATGAAGGGTTTCCATTATATTTAGAGGAGGCGCTATATCAAACCAAAGAGGAGGCGCTATATTAAGAGGACGCCCACACTATATTATGAAGAGTGCTAGCTATTATATGGAGGGCGCATGTTAAAATGGAGGCACCACCATTTAAAAGGGGCGCTAGTCACTATTTTGGAGGCGCTACTACATTGGAGATCCACCAAATTAAAGGAGGAGCGCTCCCTATTTTAGTGAAGGCGCTATCACATGGAGGACGCCAAGCTATTTTAGAGGAGGGCGCTATTTTGATAGAGTCAAAGCCACCAAATCTAGAGGGGGGCGCCTATGCTATTGGGCCCACTCTATTTCTAATTTTATTTAAAACCTAAAGGCAAAATCTAAGGGTGAAATTTAGTCTAAGACCTAGATCTAAAGGTGAAGATTGCTTAAGACATGGATTAGGCTTCTAAGCCATTAATTAAAAATTAATCCAAGGGTGTGGATTAATTGAGAAGAATGGAATGTCAAATACCTAGATCTAGTGGTGCAGATTAAACCCTAGATCTAGATCTAATCTCAACCATTTATGTTCAATAGGTTGGGGTTTGCCTCAACTATTTAATGAGGGTCTCACTCCCTCATTGAACAAGATCTCTCATGCTATTGTTATGCTGCCGGAAATTTCTTATTACTCTCATATTTTCTTGCTACACTTTGTATTGAAGCTTTGCCCTAGTTGGGCCATTAAATAAAAATTCTTTGGAGGGACACTATGCTGCAAATTCTTTCATGATCCAAATCTTTGTGAGGTAACTTGTGTTTTTCTAGTTTGTATTTTGTATTATTCTAGTTAGCTCTCCACAAAGTGTTTTGTGGAGAGATTAGAGAGTAAAAGTGCTTTTGCTTTCTTTTGTGAATGATCTAACATCTTCTTTCAAAGTATTTTGCAGGAACTGTTAGATATTCATCACTAGGATTACAATTTTTGCAGACATAGATTTATTTGCAGGTTGTCCAAGCAAGGAGATCTCTCCAAGAATATCATTCCGGCAAATTTTAAATTCGGCCATTGACTTCCAGCCTTCCTGAAAATGGGTTTTATTCACTGTATAGTGGATATAACCCTTATTTTAGGGCCCCAACCTATTATATATTAGTTAGGGCTTTTATTTCTGCTATTTTAACATTGTTTAGGTGGCTAGAAACTCATTTTCCAGCCCTCTAAATCTCTTATTTCTGCAATATCACATTCAGATTTTTATGTAAATTTGTAAATTTTGTACTAATTTTTTAACAACAAATTTTTAGTGTTTTCTGTGATTTCCAGCGAAGATAGCTTGCTGGTTTATGACAGGTTATGCACAAGTGAAGGAGATTTGATGCCCGAATAGGCCCAGGATTCCCTCAACCTTCAACCGGTTCAAAAGGGGTTCAAACCCTCAACACTCTCTCTCAATTTTTTCTGATTTATTGTAAACCCCAAAGAAAGTCTCTTGGGGTATTCTGTAAAGTTTTGTAACCATTTGTAATCCATAAGTAGATAGATTAGAAAGTAGAGTAGGAAGTAGGATAATAGTTGTTTCAAATTTCTGTTTATGCAATTTCATTTTTGTTTAAAAGTAATCATACAACCCATTAAACCTGTGTATCCTTTATCCGCTTGTCATCTCCCTTTAGGGACTTCAAGATGGATATGAAAAACAGGGAAAGTGGGGGCTTAGGTAATTAAAATAACTTTCTTTTCTCGTACTACAATCAAACATTTTATTTTCCAAGTCCAAGATCAAATACCGGCACCTCCCATAAGGGATACAGCTTGGTTGATCTTGTTGACCGCTTTAAAAATAAACATTGCATGTTAATCACCCAAATAAAATTTAATCTTAAAACCTACCAACAACAACTTCCCACATCCTGCTCCTCTACTCGGTTATCACCCTTCGGGGTACTCCGAGATACGACCAGGGGAAAGGGAAGTCTTAGTTTAATAAGCATCCATCTAGTAATTTTTCAGTTGATTAAAAACAGTGACCTCGGAGGCGACTTGGGGTAGTAGACCGTGGGGGGTCTCTAGGCGCTTTGACGTCCCCCTTGTTGAGCACCAGGCCATTGGGGTTTGACCTGTGAGCTACGGGTGGGCTTGTTCCCACTTTGTTGAGCGCAACAGCACTCCCTATTCGATTTGAGAAAAACTAGATCGGGGTAGTCACACCACCGGTTCTAAAACTTAAATCCAAAAAAAAAAAACTTTAATAAAATCAACTAAAATAAACCAAGAGACATTTCAAAACCGGTTCTACAACACTCTTCTATTTCAAGCACTCTTTCACTCCAACATTGCACTACAATTTTTATTTCCAGCACTTTACGATTCAGTTACATTTACTTTCATTTTTGCAATCGTTATGTGGTGAATGCTTATTTGCTTAAAGTCTTGCCATTGTTTAATTTACGGTTGGTTCAATCATTTTCACTCAAAGCACTTTTCTGTTATATTAGAAATCTTGTTCATTGTCCATATTGGTAAAACATCTATACATTGTTTAATGCTTTGATTCCTTGTCGTTTATAATTATATCATTCGTTTATCTCATTGTTAAACACTTAAGCTGTAGTTTAATCATAACTTAAATCTCTAATTTATTTTGTAAGCTTGTAAAGTTGTAATCTACTTTCAGACTCCATTTGTAATAGGCACTGGTCTTGTTTTATATAGGGTCTTAGCCTCAATTCTTATTAAACGATCCATTTAATTAATCTTTAATTAATTAATAAACCTGGAACTTAGTTTTCCCATAGGGACTACCCCCCTTGGCTCTGTTGGGATCTTGCCTAAACGGAGGAGTTGTGGACTGTGGTGACAGTGGTCCCCAGCTCTCACTTGCCCCCAAGGACACACATAGCAGGTTGTGACTTTCCTGCGTCATAAAGTGTGAATTAGGCGGCAACACCTCCCACGATGGAGATATCACGGAAAAAAAAGCCTACTTGGGCAAGAGAAATTATACAAGAAGCAGAAAGATATGGAGCTCATAAAGGCTCCACAAGGATAAGCAAGAAGCCCAAGCCATTTTCCAACTATGTAGCCTTAATGTGTGATCTTGTAGATCAAGAACCTACAAACTATGAAGAAATTGCACAAAAGAAAGAATGGGTAGAAGCAATGACGGAAGAATACCAATCAATAATGAAGAATGATGTTTGGGATATAGTTCCCAAACCAGAAGGCAAGAGTGTAGTATCTTCCAAGTGGATCTACAAGATAAAACATGCAGCTGATGGAAGTATAAAGAAATACAAGGCAAGATTTGTGGCTAGAGGTTTCTCTCAGAAAGAGGGAATTGATTATGAAGAAACATTTGCACCAATAGCAAGGTATACTTTGATTAGAGCCATCATGGCACTTGCATCCATGATGAAGTGGAACTTACACCAGATGGATGTAAAGGCAGCCTTCCTGAATGGTGTGATTGAGGAAGAAGTATACATAGAACAACCACAAGGATTTGAAGTTGAAGACAGACAATCTCACGTATGCAAGTTGAAGAAGGCCCTGTACGGCCTGAAGCAAGCTCCTAGAGCTTGGTATGGAAGGATAGATAGTTTCCTGACGAGCTTGGACTTTACCAAGAGTAAAGCCAACCCTAACCTTTACTTCAAGGTTATAGAAGATAAACCTGTCATACTATTACTATATGTGGATGACCTATTTCTGACGGAGAATGAGAAACAGATTGTAGAATGCAAGTAGAAGTTCGCTGAGGAATTTGAGATGAAAGACCTTGGGTTAATGCATTATTTTCTAGGTCTGGAGGTATGGCAGAACTCAAAAGGAATCTTTCTCAATTAGGGAAAGTATGCAGTAGAAATTTTGAAAAGATTTGATATGTTGGAATGTAAAGCCATGGCCACACCCATGGATACCAACCTGAAGTTGTTGGCTGATGAATCATTAGAATTAGTGGATGTGACTCAATACAAACAGATTATTGGGTCGTTGATGTATCTAACAAATACCAGACCAGACCTTTGTTTTGCTGTGAACTACTTCAGTCAGTATCTAGTTCAACCTAGACGTGTTCACCTGGTAGCTGCAAAACATGTGATGAGATATCTGAAAGGAACTATAGACTTTGGTCTATACTATGATGGAAACCATGACTACAGATTGTATGGCTATACAGATGCAGATTGGGCTGGAAGTGTCTCAGACAGAAAAAGCACATCAGGTGGATGTTATTGTCTGGGATCTGCTATGATTTCATGGTTTAGCAGGAAACAGTCCATTGTTGCTCTTAGCACAGCTGAAGCAGAATACATAGCAGCTTGCTCTACTAGTTGTGAAGCCATATGGCTTCGGAAACTGATGCCAGGTCTATTTAACCTGGAGTTGGATAGCACAGTGATTCTATGTGATAACCAGAGTTGTATAAAGATGACAGAGAACCCAGTGTTCCATGATAAATCAAAGCACATAGAAATCTGGTATTTCTACATTCGAGATATGATTCAGAAGGGAGCCATAAAGCTCCAGTATGTGAGTACTGATGAACAAGTTGCCGATGTGTTGACAAAGCCTCTGTCTCGAATAAAGTTTGAATACTTTCGAGACAAGCTTGGTGTTGTTCGAAAATACCTTCCCCGAAAGGAGGAGCAATGATGTTGCAGTGGGATTGTATCATCCTTGGATACTTGTCCTAAAGTGATACGTAGACTTTTGTCTCAGAGAAAGAAGTGGGATTGTATCATCCTTGGACACTTGTCCTAAAGTGATCCATAAACTTATGTCTCTGAGAAAGAAGTAGGATTGCATCATCCTTGGACCTAAGTCCTAAAGTGATAGGGAGTGATTATCCCGTAATAGTATCCGGTGACTTCGGTCTTCGAGAATGTGGTAGGATTGCATCATCCTTGGACCTAAGTCCTAAAGTGATAGGTAGCGATTATCCCATAATAGTATCCGGTGACTTCGGTCTTCAAGAATGTGGTAGGATTGCATCATCCTTGGACCTAAGTCCTAAAGTGATAGGGAGTGATTATCTCGTAATAGTATCTGAAGACTTCGGTCCTCGAGAATGTGGTAGGATTGTATCATCCCTGGACTTAAGTCCTATAGTGATCCATAGACTTTCGTCTTCGTCTTGTGGATTGCAGGTTGTTGATGATGATGATGTTGTTGATCGAAAGATCAAAGTATTGCTAATGATGTTGCTCAAATTATTGTTGATGATGATGATGTTGTTGATCGAAAGATCAAAGTATTGTTGATGATGTTGCTCAAAGTATTGTTGATGATGATGATGATAATCGAAAGGTCAAAGTATTGTTGATGATGATGTTGCTGATTGAAAAAGGACTAAAATGTTGATGATGATGTTGTTGACTGAACGATCAAAACATTGCTGCTACTGAAATTGAAGATGAAGACTATATGTCAAAGATGATGAAAAAGATTCCAATGATTTATAGATGTATCACCCTGATGATGTTGAAGATGCTCTCTCCTTCTCCTACTGCTGGTGTTGTTGTTGTTGTAGAATACCCTTCTCGTTAAGGGGGAGTGTTGAATTATTGTAACTTCGAAATGTATTCACTTATTGTACCCCGATGTTCCTATCGGGAGAATCATTTGTATTTCTTTGGACCCCGATGTTCCTATCGGGACAATCATTAATACTATACTAGGTCAGTAAAGAGTCATGAGGAAAAACCCTCTGTTGTAAGTCGGGTCATTAGCACCCTCATAAATATAATATTAAGTTGTTTTGAGTCCTCCTAGAGAAGTCAGCCCAGTCAAGTTTAGTGGGGCTGACTTAGTTGAGTGAAAAGACAAGTGAGAGGAAGAATATAAATAGAGTGAGGCTCTCCTCATTTGAAACACACAGTGACACACTTGTGTAGAGCATGAGAGAGAGAGAGAGTCTTATCTGCAAGGAGGAGAAGGACCAGTCTGAAGTTTTATCTTTTATCTTTTGATCATCTATATTGAAGAAGCTTTTCTTGCTAGTTTTTTCCCTTTAGGGTTTTCCCAGGGTAAATCTGTGTTGATCTTGTGATATTGTTTCTTTCAGTGATCCTGTGTATATGTTATCATTGTGAAATTGAATTGAATGTTGATAATCTAGCTTAGCATATGGAATCTTAACATCACGAGGGGATGTTCAACACTACACCAACAAGGATGTAGCCTAACGGGACCTCGTGGTCGCTTTTCAGTAGTTCCCGCTTCCTCTGTATAATTTCCCCACACGAAGCAAAACACAACGTTGGATTTTCATTGTTCAAGGAGATTGATTAAAAGTTAAACTAATTACTAGTCGCCTAAACCCTTTTCTGATACTACCAACTGATCAAACGAAGTTGTAGTGGAAGTAGAGCATACGAGAATGAAGGCCTTGTAAATTTTAACTATGTTTTTAACAAGGTTTTTCTAATTAATAACTGTAAATCCCAAGAATTTTTTTCCAGATTTAGTACTCAGGCAAGCCCTTATCCATGAACCTATACTCGGGAAAGCAAGGGAGTTTATTTTAAACTCACGAGTGCGAAAAGAAATAAAGTTTTCTAATTACTACACTGCTCAAATCTTTTCCCTTTCGGTACTTTGGTATAGCGCAGTGGGTTAGTATTTGAATTAATTCAGCAGATAAAACTTGAAATGTAAACCAAAATAATAAAGGAATGAACAAACTACACTAACAGCATAAAACCATGAAAACGAACATCGACGCGAATCCCCCCAAGGGGGATGGGGACCGGGATCTGATGAGCCTACTCAAGCCTTATTTGCTTTTTAAAATGATGCAGAAGAAAATGCAATTTGGTCCTCAAATAGGGATCCAAAGGCTTACAATAACATGAAAAATTGAAAAAAATTATAAAGGGGAGCTCTGTTAGTCTTCTTTCACTTCAATTTTTCGATTTTTTGGCAACACCTCCTCCTCTTTTTTTGTAAAACCTGCAAAAACAAAAAGCGATTATTTATTAAAAGCACCCAAAAACACTTTAAGAAAGTAAAAAATAATAATAATAATTTCAAAAAAAAATCGAAGTAAAAAAAAGTTAAAACTAGCTAAAAAGTCACTGAAAAAGTAAGCTAAAAAGCTGCTTTTTCAGGGTCTTTGTTTGCCTCTTAGGGATGGAAAACAAATAGGAGCACTAAATTTCTAGATATAAAAATGAAATCAAATACTAACTTATAGGTTAAGTCTTTTGTTTTTACTAGAAAATTGACTTAAACAAGAACGCTAGTATCCTAGATCTAAACCTTGAAAAGATAAAACTTTGCAAAACTTAGTTAGATCTACAAAATAAAAGCATTCAAGATTTGTAAATATGAAATTATCTTAGATCTAGAAATGCTTTTTCTTTTAAAACCACGGAACCGAAATTATATTTATAAAAATGGAGAAGGAAAGCAAAAAGAACGCTTGGAAAGAAGAGGGTCCTTGAAGCTTTAATGTGGTGTGCTGAAGAACTCTTTATCTGCAGCAAAAAAGTATTAGAAATTGGAACAGATGATCGATCAAACAAGATCTTTCATGTATCCTGTCATGGCAACCTGCAAATCACACACTTATGCACACACAATCAAATGTAAGAGCATAAATATTTAATAAATTAGAGTAAAGCATCCATAAACAAATGAAACATTCACAACAATCATCAAAAAATATATATTCTCAAAAGTTTATACCATTAAACAAAATGGTTAAACTATGCTACCAAATTTGAAACAAACACTTCAGTTAACTACAAATATTTCAATGCATGCATAAATCTTTCAAATACATATTACCTCCCTACTACTGGAAGAAAAAGTGTTCATTCCACCAAGGCACAACACAGTCTAGACCTCCAAAGTCTCTTTTATTTCTCAAATATGCAAATATTACAACAAGCAGGCTCTTCCTAGCACATTCCAACTAGTTTGAATGGGGAGAGAACAGCTTTATTTATAGCCAGAAGAGGCCATGAGGGGCGCAACCACCACTGGAGAAGAGAGGGCGTCAACAAGAGGAAGAAAGGAGTTAAGCTTGAGTTGAACTGAAGAGAAGGGAGAGTGGTAGGCACCACCTCCTATGAGAGGCACCACCTCTCCACCAAACTCCCACCTATCCACTGATCTTGTGACACCAAAGCAACACGTCAATCCCAAAGAGAGGACGCAAGCTCTAGTAGGTAGATCACTCGTAGATGACTAAATCTACAATGAAGATCACCCCTCTATCAAGGAGATGTCTTGCCTTAAATCAGGGAAGCCGGTAGAAACTTATTTCAATCAAATCGGACAAGAATCCACTGGTTTAGGAATTTGGATATTCTCTCCAATTTAATTAATTATTTAATTAATTAATTGATCTTTTTATTTTTAGGAGATTTTTTATTGAAGTGATAAATTAATCATTTAAAACTTAGGAAAAGTGGGTTTAGGGGTACAACGAGTGCTCCAAGTTAGAAAACGAGCATCCCCATGGCAAAATCCGACCTCTAACCACACTTATATTACAACAATAATTTTCTCAGTTAAACTATTAAAAAATAGCCTGAGTTTACAACAACAAAAAAATATTTTTCTCAAAACATGAAATAAAACCTGAGGGGGCCTAGCACATGTCCATATGACTAAATAATAATTTCTAGCATGTTCATATACATTGACCCATGAACTTTAATAACTTCCTAAGGCCTAGCCATCAAGACGACCATTCCAGCTTTGGAGGAGCAGTGAAAAACTTGAAAATTATAAGTCATTTATTCAACAACATATAATTAATAAGGAAAAAACATCTTGGAATACCCGAATTGATGTTTAAGCCCTAGGAAGCCAAGTTCTTTACAAAAAACCCATGCTAGCACATTATTTACAACCTCCCCACAAGGTATGATCATGTGGTGCAAAAAATAAAAATGGGGCCTTGGAAGGTCTGAATGGACTTCTAAACTCTTGAATTTGAACAATGATTTGTTCATCTTTGGCGGCTCACTGAAAGTCCAACTAGATGCAACCTAGTCAGTAACATCTGGCTCCAATTGTGGGACATGCAATTGATCTGAACCTCGTGGAAATCAATCATACGAGAAACCTGGAATCTCTGGTTCCTACACAAAAACTAGGATAAGTTGGTCACATGTATATAGATAACCAAGTGAAACATAATAAGCTGTGATATATGATACATGAAATGAAACTTTTATACAACTAATATAAATAAAATAATGTACAAAGTAATATACATAAAGGTAAAGTAATCTAAGAAATAGAATGTGAGGAAAGGTTTAGAGAGTCATGATACAAAGATGCCCCATGGGCATCAGATATTTTGACTGAATAATAGTTTCAGAATTTGTCTGGTGACAAGCAAAGTTTGTTTTTCCCCATCCATGTCACTGAGATAAAAAGAGTTGTCACCCGCCACATCATGAATGATGTAAGGGCCCATCCATAAACTGTCAAACTTTCCATGCTTGCCCGACTTTTCTCTCTGTTTGTCCCAAAGTAACACTGCATCTCCTTTCTGAAAACCCTTGGTTTGGATGATTTGTCAAAATTTATTTTAACCTTATCCTGATTTTTAATACTCTGATTAACAGCCCTTCTTCTGACCTCATCCAACTCTATCAGTTCATTTATTCTACTCTGAAAGTCATCCTGATCTGAACCTGAATATTGCAGAGTCCGATACACTGGTAATTGAAGATGAATAGACAAAGTCACATTCATGCCATAAACCAATTCGAAAGGAGATTTTCCCATTGCACTTTTCTTAATAATTCTATATGCCCAAAATGCAAACTTGATTTTACTATCCCAAGCCTTCTTGTTGTCATCAACAGTCATTTTCACGATGGTCATCAAGTTTTTATTGCTTGACTCAGTGAGACCATTTCCCTAGGGATAATAGTTTGAAGAATGAGATAGGATAATGCCATACTAAAAGCACAATGAAGACATTGCTATTGAACTGAAGGATTTGGGATTATCTGTAGTTATCTTAGCAGGCACCCCAAATCTAGTGATGATTATGTCTTCAAGGTAGTCCATAACCACTTTCTCGATTGCTACTTTAGTAGGTATGGCCTCTACCCTACCCACTTGGTAAAATAATCCTTTGCTGTTAAAATCCAAGTATAAACATTACTTGAATTGTCTTTAACTTTACCAATGAAATCAAGGCCCCATTGCTGAAACGGGGCTTGGATTACTATCGGCTTTAGAGGTAATGCAGCAAGTTTATGTTTTCCTATGAAAAGTTGACATTTTTGGCAATTCCTAACAGACTTGTGCACATCAGTAAATAAAGTGGACTAATAGTATCCAACTCTAAGGATCTTGTGAGTTGTGGTTTTGGCTGCAAAGTGGCCACCACAAAATCCTGAATGGAACTCCTCTAGGAGTCTCCTAGACTCTTCTTCATCCACACATCTAAGTATGAGACCATCAGGGTTTTTCCAACCCAATCCTTCTTGTGTGAGGCAATACTTGGTGGCTTGCAATATTAGTGACCTTCTCTTGTGGCCAACTAGATGATCCAGACATGTTAGTAGAATATAATGTTTGAATACCACTGTTGTTGTTGAAGATGTTGAATTCATATTGAAATGGCTGATGCTAGTGAACTATTCTGACAGACCATACCTAAGGCTTGTTCATTTCCCTCTGTCATCCTCTTGGCAAGTCCTTGCCCCTTAATTAATTTAGTGGGTTTGATCTCCAAGTCATATTCTTGGATCTTTGATACCCACTTTCCCCTTATGCCAAGGCAATCCTGTTAAGACAAGATATCCTTCACTGCTGAATGAGGGACATAGCCAACCACTTTGAGTACCCTATATAAGTTTTGAAGTGTTTTAAAGATTTGACAAGAGAAAAGGCTTGCTTCTCCATGGTAGTGTACTTGAGTTCAGAATTCTGTAAGGATCTACTCATGAATGCAATAGGTTGTTCCTGACCCTCTTTGTTCTTCTGCAACAAAACTTCGGCAATTGTGTCCTCTAATGCAAATGAGAAAATTTGGAAATCTTTGGAGTAATCAGGACTTACCAAAACAGGAGATCTAGAGATGCAAAAGCTTCCTCTCCTTCTTGGTCCCATTAAAACTTAGCATCTATTTTAAGCAATTTCAACATAGGTTTCATCAGCTTGGCTAAGTTTGGTATAAACCTTCTTAAGAAGTTTATTTGTCCATTAAAAGATTGTAGGGATTTCTTGTTGGTAGGAAAAATGACTCTTTTTTTGGCCTCAACCCTTTTCGGGTCAATTTTGACCCCATCTTTGGAAATGATGTGTCCCAATAGTTCACACTCATCAACTCCTAGTACAGACATGGCAGGATTTGGAGATATGTCATACATTCTACACCTTTCAAAAACTTTTCTGAGATGGGCTATGTGATCTGATCTTTCCTTTGAAAAAACAGTAAGGTCATCTTGATAGATTTCTATAATTTTTCCAATTAGCTCATTGAAGGCATAGTCCATGACTCCTTGGAATGTTGCACCCACATTCAAAAGACCAAAAGGCATTCTTAAGTATTCAAAAGTTCCTCAAGGTGAAATAAAAGTGGTCTTGTGTCGATCTTCTTTCTTGACAAGTGTTACCACCTTTCATACACCTGGGGGGAACGTGGCAGAAATCTTCAAGCCACTCAGTGTGTCCATGGGGGCAAGTCTCGAGTCAAGGGTGCCACCTTGTTCTTGAATCCTCCATTTAGGCAAACTCAAAATAAATAAATAAAATTATGTTGTGATTTAATGTTTTACTTTGGTATATATATATATATATATATACCTAACGAATCCAAGGGGGGTAGACCCTATTAGTTGCTAAGGTTGTTAAGGCTTAGTGTGATGATGATTTAGTTATTTAGGAGTTTTGATGAAAAAATAAACAATTTGAACAAGATATTGCGACAGAAATATTTAAAACACAACAGCATATAGATTAACACATGATATGTAAAGCACACAAAAACAGATGATTTTATAATGTAAAAAAAAACACTGACAATGGAGTCCAAAAATAAAGAGTGTTGTTGTATTGCTAAAGAAAAATGTGCTACAAGTGCTCTTGGTCAGTTTTAGATTAATATGGAGATGAGTGAATTAACTTAGGGAGAAGGGTACTCCAGATATACCCGAATGTGCGAGGAGTATGTCCAAACCCTTATCCAATGCAGTTCCCTGCAAGGAATATGTGGGTTGGTTGGAGTCTCTGAGACGTGTTCAACACTACACCAACAAGAGTGTAGCCTAACGGTGTCTCGAGGTCATTACCCAATTGTTCCCACTTCCTTTGTGGATTTTGCCATCGCAACAGATCAAATCGAGGCGTTAGATTTTCACCTGGGGAGGTTATTTGAGATGTGAAAACTAATAAATCTAGTCACCCACATTGCTTTTGATACAGCCAACTATTGCATACACAACGAAGCCTAAGTAAATTTTAAGAATTGTATGACTTGTTTGTTTGTTAAACAAGAAAAAATGACCTCCAAGAGTCTCTTTCGGTTCAAGTGAACCTCAATCGGGAAAGCGAGGGGTAATTTTTATTATGTTAAAGTGAAATAGTTGAAAAGCAAGAAAGAAAGACAAGTTATCTAAGTAATCCTACCATGCATATCCTTCCCCTTTCGAGTGACTTGGGAAGTCGTGGGGTAAGTATTAGTTTTACTTTGATTTAATAAGATATGAAATAATATAACATTTATCAAAATATACTTCCTACAAAAAAAGAAATAAACTAAAGAAAAGCAAAAAAAGTAAAACAAAAAATAAAAAAGGGACAAAGACACGGAACCCCCCCTGGCTGGGTGGAGAGTGGGCTCGAAAGAGCCTACTCGAGATCTTTTTTATTTATCACGATTACAACTCTTGGTAGAATGCTCTTTAGTCCTTGTTATTTGGGATCCAAAGGCTTACAAAAAGCTAGAAACAAAGACCCGAAAGTAGGGGGAACCCCTGGGAAGCTCCGGATAGCCAATAAATTCATTTTCGGGCAAATTTTCCTTCTCCTTTTTTATGGACCTACTAAAAAACAACAAGCAAATGTCAGTAAAAAATGCCCAAAAACACTTTGGAAGTGTCTTTGGACAACCCACAAAAATTACCCAAAAATACTAAGTTAAAATAATGAAAAAATGCAATAAAATAACCAACGAAAGCAAGCTTTCCTTGAAATCTTGGCTTGTGTTTTGGGCAGCCAATACAATGTGCACTTTGATTGCAAAATTTAACTTTTAAGATTTGAAAGAAAGACTATGCGTTTCAACAAACTTTAGATCTACTTTATATGACTTGTAAAAAATGAAAACCTTCCTAAACAAGATCTAAGATGCTTATGAAAACTTTGAAAGAATGAGATCTAGCTTTTTGAATGCTTATAGATGAGATTTAACAAAAAAAATTGCATATGATAAATTAGAATCTCATGCATAAACAAAGTAACCAAGCCTAAAATTTGACTTTTTTGAAGAAAAGAGGAAGAGGATTGAAGGTTGGTTTGTTGCTGGAATGAAACAAGCTAAAAGGAGGCCCTTTTGTGGAGCACCGAAGGACAGTGTCTTGAGCTTATGGGATAGGGAATGGCGTCAACTTTGATCCACACCTCATCCGATTGGGAACCTGCAACTAGATCACAAAAACTTGCACAAACCTCATGAGATCTGGATATATATGTATGAAACAAAAACGAAAGATCATGCAAAAATAATCTTATTTAAGCATATAACTTAGATTCTTGAGCATACATAAAATGAATAAACAAAAGCAAATAATTTTACTTGCTAAATTTACACTCTTACTAATTCAACTGAATCCTTTAAAATCATAACACAAAGCAGCTCAAAATTGGAAAATTTTGCGGTTACCACATTTGGAGCATGACACTGGGAATCCAGACAATACAAGCACTACACGGTATAGCCTCCAAAGCTTCTTTATTCAGCAAATGAATGAAAAATAATAGTATTACACTAGCCACCAGCTCCTCATCCAACTCTAACTAGCTTGAATGAGAGAATGGCAGCTTTATTTATAGCCAAAGTAAGCCCCTTGGGGGGCTACCTACACTGAAGATAGACTCAGAGTGTAAATTGAGATCCATTGAGTCAAACTGAGTTTAAGTGAAGAGGCAGTGCCACCTATCTTGACCAAACTCCTCCAACCAATCATCATGCACCAAATACCACCAACCACTCACCATGTATTGAGGTTGGTGTCAATTTGTCCACATGCGCAAGTTCAATTGAGGTTGGTGTGAAGTTGATGTCATCCATCTCCAAAGTATTCGCTAGCCTCCATGTTAAACCTTAAACAAAAGATTTAAAACAATGTCAAACTTTTAATTGGAAGAGGGGTCCACCCCACTCTCCAATCACTAGCTTCCATCCTTACTCGCGTGGAGTTCAAGTTGACATCACCCATCTCAACATATTCGCTTCCTTCATGTGATATATACCATATGACATGATATATCACTTAAACAAACTTTATGCAAAGTTTCCACACCTCATATCGCAAGCTTTGACATTGAGTTAGCGTGAATGTTTAAATAGTTGACGTCACCCTTCCATTAAATTATTCACCACTTAAACTTTAATCCAAACTTGGTTCTTTTACATGCTAAAGTGGGCCGCATGCTTTATGGGGGACCTGTTACCAGCCCACTCTGACAAGGGTGTCCACATGTGAAATACTTTCACATACTTTAGCAGGATTATACCTTGGAAGGCAGTTTTTAAGTTTTTGTGATTTTCCCTTACAAGGTCAAGAGAAGATGTATTGACTACATATCATATAGTTACGAAGCCATTGGTCTTTCCGCTTACACAAAGCTCATATGAAGTACGACTATCCTGCAAACCTGTCTCATCATTTAAAAGCTCAAGCTAGAGATTGGGTTGGTGTTCACCTGATTGTAATCAGATAGATCTTCACTACATACACCTGCACGTGATGCCCTACATTTACAAAATGATCAGAGTGTCTTGTCTCGTTTGGAACAAAGTGCGCCATGTTTCCCGTCGATGTGCACACCGCCAGCCAGAAATCTTTCGAATAGTTGTCTCCCAGCAAAAGGGAGAGGTGTGGCCTTGGGGGCTGTTGCCAACTTATTTGTACCATAGTTGGATTAGCTGAGGAGCCGCCATTTCACAAACATGATAAATGTTTGTTTCCAGTGTATCAGATGATCCACCTTTGTGCCTAGCCAGTTTTGGCTAGTCAGTTTTTGTTTTGAATAATTATGACCATGGCCCCGCGGGGTTTGTAATAAAATGTGCTAGTAGGGTGTTTTTGAGTGGTTCGGTCTCCTAAGATGTAAACTTTCAACTAAAGTATTCCAGGGAGTTTTTTGCCCTTGACAATTATGCTTTGCCTATAGCCAAGTATAATTGACGAGGTTTTCTCCCGCTTCCTCCAAAGCTGGAATGCCCAATTTTGAATTCTGGGCCTTGGGGGGGGGGTTATTAGAGCCCAAGTGAGTATGTATAAACCTACTAGACATTATTAAAATAGACTATGGTCATGTCCTAAGTCACTAGGACTCTCATAAAAAAATTCCGAAAAAAATTTACTGCACACGTCAAATTTTTAATTTTTTAATTTTTTCCTAAGTTTTTAATTAAATTTTTCCATAATTAAAATGGAAAAATTCAATTTGTAATAAGTCATCCATCCGTGGTCCGTTTTAACTTTTCAGTGATTGAAGGCTCTAACCTTAAGCCAAAAATCATTCATGATCAGCCAGCCAGCTAGCTCCAAGTTTCAGATCATCATTCAGCCACATAACTCATAATTTCTCAAAAAAGTCAGTTTTGGGGAAATTATTGATTAAATAATAAAAATGATTATTTTGGAGAAAATTCAAATCTCTCCAAATTAATCCGAATTGAGCGAAATGAAATGCTGAATGACATGGCATCGAGCATTAATGATGATTGGAGTTAACAGAAATCGGCTTCAGTCAGCATTCAGTAGGCATTGAGTCCTCATCCACTTGGCCAATTCAACTCCTTCAGTGATGACCACGTTGGGGTGAGTTGGAGCTTGTTTATTGGCTCGTTGATTTGATTGAGGTTGAGCACTGACATGTGTCCACTGCTTCTAGGTTTTGGCTCCTCCAAACCTAGCACAAGCCTCCTTATGGCGTCACGCCTACCTCCCTAACCTAAAAACATGTGCCTCTCCTCATCCTCACGTTGGAGCACTGGAACCTCATGTTTTTTCTTGTGGAGGTCTCGTTTGGGTGGTGGTTGGAGTGGGGACGCCTTGCCTAGGTGGAGGCCTCCCCTCACTCCTAGCTTATTTATTTTAGGTTTGGTTCTCTCACATGGTTTGATCATTAGGTTTGCACCCTCCTTGCATGGTATGGTGTTAGGGTTTTGGGCTTTCTCTCATTGTATAAATAGAGGCTCCTTTAGCTCTATTGGGTTGGACTTTCGAGCATAGAAACTCTGCAAAAATTGTAATCATTATTTTATTGAATAAATCTTTTTGACTTTGGAGGTCTATGGGATTGTTTCTTAATTGGTGGATGTGTCTATTATGAGGTGATCTCCTTCCTTGCTTTCAATTTGTTACTCATGTGTTGAATCAAATAACTAGCTTTAGAAATCTATTGTTAGAACATAAGATCTTCCATTTGCAGCTATCAATTTGGATTATTATGCAAAGTTTATCATAATCTAGATGAGTACAAGTATTCAAATATATGAAGTATTGATCTTGGTTTAAATATTCATAGCATACTAGTTATTTTGTTTGATCTCACTGGGTTTCAAGTTTGATTGTCTTAGCAGATCTTGTCGTTTGGAGAAGGGTGCGAGCTCAGTTGCATCAATCTCATCTCCATCATCATAAAAACCTTCTAACATTGTTATCTTTCAGGACCTACAAAGTTGGGCATTTTCCAAGAGGAAAAACACAATGAGATCTTACTCCAAAGCTCCATCTTCAAACTTCCTTCTCTACCCTTCTCTTAAATTTTTTTTTTTTTTTTGCATTGCTCAAGAAATAGATCCAAGGCTTCAATACTCATATTTAGATCTATCTTTTAGGACTTTGTTAGATCTAATATCATTCATTAGACCTGGGGAAAAAATTGTTCTTTGCATGTAAAATTCTAAAATTTAGTACAAAATTTTTTCAAAAAAATTTATTTTTGCATTGTCTTCTCATCATCTTTTAGTAATGTTTGATCGCTGATTTTTTACTTTTGTGACAGGTACAACGGAAGTGCTTGCGAAAATCTGAAGACTCAAGCTTAAAAAGACTCATAATCCCCCTTTCTTCTTTCCCCTTTCTATAGCTTGCTCCAAAAGCCTTCCAAGAATAAGAAAAGAAGCAAAAAAGGACATCAAAGGAAAGCATTGTAAAAAAGATAATAAAGAGCAAGTGGGACTACGGCTCTCACACCCTTCTTCCTCCATCTGGGGGAAGCTTGTATCGCCCATTTTCATGTTTGCATACTTGTAGAATAAATGCTTAGAATAGAATAGGGAAAGGTAGTTTATTTCTGAAAAGTTCATCTTTCGTAAAGTAGAAAAGATAAAACTTTTCCTATTTTATTGTTTAGTTAGTTCAAAGTTTTGTTTTCTTTCTTTGATATAATATTGCAAAACCTAAAAAATACCAAAATCTCCTAAATCTCACTTTGTGGATCAAGAGTGCTCTCTATCGGAGAGTCGCTTTTCTTTTGTTATCTTGGCTTTGTTTTACTTAACTCCATGCTCTCTCGATTAGGGCCTAAAAACCTGAAAGAGATTCTTGGGTAGATTAGTTCTTTAATTTTTCTTGAGCTTAATCAATGAATTGCTAAAGTCTCTTGAACTTGCCATAACCCAAGTCAAGAGCACTCTCTATCGAAGAGCATAGTTAGTTTTGCATTTTCCTTGCATTAGGCATATAGAATAGCTAAGTCTCTTGAACCTTTGTCATAAGACAAGGTCAAGAGCGCTCTCTGTTGGAGAGTTTTAATTAATTCACTTGATAAAATTTTGCAATTCACATTCCCCTAATTAATTTACTTCGTTGATTATCCTTCACCTAGTATGCTCTGCTGACTTTCGAGTTGGGCTCGTACTCAGAACGGTGAACGGACTTGCTAAGTTCGCAAAGAAAAACAAATAAAAATTTTACCCATAACCAACGCACCGGTGTTGTAGAAAATTTCCTAAGTTTTTCTTAGTAAAGGTGTCGGAACTACCCGTTGTCTAAGATTCATAGCTAGCTGGTTGTTGGAGGAGCAAGTCGGTATGTCGACTTGGACGATAGCCGACTTAGTCAATCAGTCGACTAAGTCGGTCAACCGACTAATTAGAGATTAGATCGGCCACCTAAGGTCGTGTCGGTTGAGTGAACCGACAGGTAGTTATTTTGTAACTGTTTGTAAATCGTATATATTAGGCTGTTGAGCCAAATGAGAACTTGGTTCACTTCTCTGCATTGTATGGACCCTCTCATGTTAATATAATCTGCTATTCTATCTACTTATTCTTATCTCGTCTATGTTGTGTATGTATGCTTTAGTATGTATTATTGGTAACCCTATGTGATTTGTGAGATTACAACATTGGTTCCGTTGCCGGTAGTACATGTCTGAGATGAATGCAAGCAGATGATATCAGAATAGGAGATTAAGGACTGGTGGGAGCGTAAAGTAGCAAATTATTTGCAGAATTATGCACGAAGAAACAGATTGACAAGCACACAAGCAAAAGAAAGATTCTTTACAGAGACACATGAGAAGTTTGAAGAATCAGTGCCCCAACTTCTGAAGAAACTCCTAGATGAAAAGGCCGGAAGGGACTAAAGATCAACATTACTAGAAAAACTAATTCACGGCAGAAGAACAAACTTGTCGGAGTGGTTCAAAAAAATCGCCGAAGAATTCTGCGAGGAGCAAGCAATAGAAGACAGAACTTCGGTGGAAACCGTCAAGAAGAAATTCTACACAGACCTCACCAAGCAATTTTTGTGCTCCTTACCGACCTTGTTGTTTAAGTTCCTGATCGAGAAGGGAGTGGGTCATATTGTCGAACTCCCTCCATCACTTCGCAGACCGCCATTAAACCCTAACTGGGCGGAAAAGCAAAAGACGTGGGAAAAATTCATTGCCGAAAGGGAGTGGAAATACTTCCTAAGTAAGTAGACCGAACTCTTCGGGCTTTCTAAAGCGTCGGGTAGACTATGGGGGGGTAGCTAGTCATATGTCGGAATAAAGTGGAATGGATTCTAGTCAACTAAAGGAGATACCAATCACCAGTAATGAGAAGTCAACCTAAAAAGGAAATCAAGAAGACAGTGTCACACAAAGGTATGACGGACTTCCAAAAAATAGAGAGGGAGAGGAGGCTACAAAATAGGGAAGAAAGAAGAGAAAGAGCCTTAGCGCTGCAGAGAAGAATGAATATTAGGATGACCGACCAGGAAAGAGATCCGCCAGGGTCGGGTCATGACCAACAAGAAGAACGCGTGGAAGAAGAGGCGTCCCCTATGGAAGAAGAATTGTGGATAGAGCAGCGAGAAGCTCTCCAATTATAAGTGCCCCAGGAAGTAAAACCTCCGACAGATCCGCGTACCCGGATACAAGCTATTGTCGAAGAGGACCTCAGACTAGGAGTTGGTGACTTTGGTATATGGAGTCAACTAGACGACGAAACATACAGTTTTACACATCTAATTATCCGTCAACCAGAAGAAGGAAATTGGGTTACGCTCCAAACAGTACCCTCCAACTGAAGTATCCACTTACTTTTACCGACACATGAAGGAGCACCCCCCCTGCCAAATACAGCTTTGGAAGACACAGAACATTCAGAACTGCGAACAAATAATTGCAGTTGGACATCGACAGAAGAAGTCGACACTAACTGACTGCTGGTCGAAGAGGAAACGACAAAAACAACCGACGGGAACGAGAGTTCCGTCGACAGTTCCGCAGAGAGGACTAAGCAAATAACCCCACCGCCCACACCATCGCCACCTCCTGAAGAAAGCAGTGACAGTGACTCCGACATGGGTCACGGGTCAGCACACATTCCCCTATATGAGGGTGATGAGGACCCCAGACGACACTGGTTCGTCTGTGAGTTGACTTGGGAGGCTAACCAAGTTACGGATGAAGACAAGCAGATGGCGCATTTCGTTGGTGCCTTGAGGAAAAGGGCATTAACTTGGTACATGACCTTTTCTGAAAGAACACCCCGAGCAACCAAAGCCGAGATCAAAGGGCAATTTCTATCATTTTTCAAATCTCCAGATGCAAAACATCTGGCAGCAAAGAAACTAAAAACGACATCGCAGAAGCCAGGAGAAACTGTCCGCGATTACGATAAACAATGCAAAGACCTTCTTAGCCAATTGAACTATGTTATTGACGAACAATTATTAATTCAGTGGTTTCTTGCAGGTTTATCAAAGAAAATTCGCCAACACATAAGTCTGGAAACATTCAAGACTTACGAAGATGCACTTACAAAAGCTCTCCAAGTACAAATGGATGAGGGCATACCAGCATACTCCACCGATCACAGATTAGAAGAACAGCTCGAGAGCGTATAGAAGTCATTAAAAGAATTAAACCTCAAAAGTCAAGATATCTGGTGCACAAAGTGCTCGACGGCCGAACATTCAAAAGACAACTGTCGACAGGACATCAACTGATAGGACGTTCGATTTGTGCAGACTAAATGTTTTTGCGACATTTGCCAAGAGCATGGAGACCACTCGACAAAAGATTGCCCATTCAACATGAAGAACGGCAAGGCATCTTGGTGTGCAATTTGCGAAACCAAAAATCATAACACGGCCGACTGCCATCTGAATCTCAAGATCCGACAAAATTATCATGCATTCTATCAGACCAACGCAGTTGCACAAAGTAATGAGCAAAACCACGCGCCAAACGATCAGAATAATCAAAGATACGAAGGTCGAAGATACGAGCGCCGGTATGACAACCGACGTGGAGGCTATGGAGGTCGAAGTCGATTCTCTGGGAATCGAGACAACCAACCATGTCGACCCATCCAATGTTTCACATGTTATAAGGAGGGACACCGACATGCAGCCTGTCCATACAAGGACATGACTGACCTCAAATTCTGTACTAATTGTGGCGTAGGGGATCACTCATTAGAGGATTGCCCTATTATGCTTGAAAAGATAAATAAAAAGAAGAATGTTAATGTCTTGTCGTGTATGCAAAAACATGATATTATCAATATAAAGAATTTACATATCGTAACCCGACAAGGGACAAAAACTGAGAGTGATAACCCCCAAATAAGCAAGATCAAAGAGAAAAATGTTTATCCTTACCCAATTAAAGAAAAACAAATATATAAAAATGCAACAAATGTATCTAAAGAATTTGCATGACAGGAAGAAGCAAACGACAATCGACATAACACAATAAAAGAATTAATACAGCTAGTACAGAAAGATAACGCAGTATCTCAATTCATCGACTTATTATATGAAATAAAACACAACAACACCAAAAAACAAACAAAGAATATCTGCAATCTAAATCAAAAGATAAAAATGATGCCAACCCACTTATCTACTTGGAAATTGAAGGATACCATATCCGACAAGTTGTGCTCGATTTCGAATCACAGGTAAATCTTATGACTCGACACACATGGGAACAGTTAGGTAGACCTCGACTATATGAGTCAGGTATATACCTAAAACTAGCCGACCAAGGCCTAATTGAATCTATTAGGGTCTGGAAAAATGTTGACACCACAATTAAGGGAATATCAACCAAGGTCGACTTCGAAATTATTGACCCTAAGGAAGGATCCAGCGCCTTCCAGCATTAGTAGGTCGGCCTTGGGGAAGAAAGATGAAAGCGTCGATATCCCTAGATAAAGAGAGAATAAAAATAAAAGGAAACGGACAAAAGGTCATTGTACCTATTCATCCATCCCAGGGAGAACCTTGGACAGAACCTATCAATGAAGAAGTTGATATCCGACAAATTTATCAGATACAAAATAATGCAGATTATACAAACCTAATATCTATGGAGAACTTCATTTAGGCAACCAAGACTCAGTAGGATATAATTCAGATGCAGAATTATATGATTGGGAAGTCGAGAACTATGAAACATAAGCAAGAGGGTGCTAGACTATCCAAAAAGTACAGAAAAAGCCCACCCAATAGTGCTTCATAGTGTCCATTGTACCAAAAATATTTGAGAAAAAAATTAAGGAATACCCTACTTTAAAACCTACAAATATAAATAATACACAAATATCAAGATATAAGGAAAGAGAATCACCAGTCATGCACATAGAACAAGTGTCCAAAAATATTGGTGAACATGGTCGACTACAAAGTTTAATAGAAACTTTTACAGGACAAGCTACTAGATGGTGGGATACCCATCAGAAAAAACTGCAGACCTGGACATCAGCTTCGACTTACTTTGTAGAAAGGTTTGGAGGAAAGAAGTTAACCAACCAAGCTCAGATACCTATTTTCATTCAAGGACGGAATCCAGAAGACCATATTAAGACATGTGAAAAAGAATGAAGAAGACTTGGGTTCAAAGATGAACGCGCATGGCCGCATCTGTTCCCATCAACCCTCGCTGACTTACCAAACAAATGGTATAAGACGGAGGAAGCCCAAGGTTAAACATTCCTATGGCATGAACTCAGAGAAAATTTTATCAAAGATTTCAACTTTATACCACAAAATAAGAATTTGGTCGAAACAGCAAAACAGATTAAAGAATTTATTCAGCCGACAAAAAACAAACCCTTAAAAGACAACCAACAGACAATGAACTGTAACAATATACAAACCGGGACAATCCCACAGCCGACAAGACTACAGTTAGAAAATGAAAATACAAAAGGGAAAAGTTTTAAATGGAAATCAAACCATATCGAAACAACCAACCTATTCGCACAGTACTCAAAGTTGGAACAACCGACAAGGACGATACCGATCGAATGACTGCAGCCGACTTCCCTGCCA
This sequence comes from Pseudotsuga menziesii, assembly GCA_001517045.1. Lineage (NCBI taxonomy): Eukaryota > Viridiplantae > Streptophyta > Pinopsida > Pinales > Pinaceae > Pseudotsuga > Pseudotsuga menziesii. The sequence continues at coordinate 7,594 of LPNX010880091.1, read as the reverse complement.
CGTTCTCACAGTTTAAAGAAGGAAGTCGACCAATCAATGAAGCCAAAGCACCAGAATGGCTAGATGCTAAGGTCAAAACTAGAGAATTCGACAACTCAAATGATGACCGACCAAAAATGGCAAAGATTGGGCACTACTGGAGTGAAGAGCAAACAACAGAAATAGTGAACCTCTTAAAAGAGTTCCAGGATGTATTTTCTCGAGATTATACAGATCTCAAAGGTTTAGTCCACGAAATGGGTGAAATGAAAATTGACACTAAAACAGATGACCTGTGAAGAAAAGACCATATAAGCTAGCTCATAAATACAAAGAAATAGTCAAAAAGGAGATTGATAACATGCTTGCAGCAGGCATCATCTACCCTATTGACCAATCAAAATGGGCAAGTCCAATGGTTGTTCAACCTAAGAAACATGATCCGACCAAATTGAGAATTTGTGTCGACTTTAGGGAACTAAATAAAGTGACACTAACAGACCCATTTCCAACTCCTTATGCAGATGAAATCTTAAATGAAGTTGCAGGACATGAATGCTACTCATTTACAGATGGATTCTCAGGTTATAACCAAGTGCCAATAGCTAAAGATGATCAGAAAAAGACAACATTTGTATGTGAATTTGGCTCATTTGCTTACAAGATTATGCTTTTTGGATTAAAGAATGCACCTGCAGTATTCTCTAGAATTGTGGTCAAAACATTCCAAGAATATATTTACAAAACCATGGCTGTATACTTTGATGATTGGACAATATACTCCATGTTAAAAGACCACTGCAAATGGCTAAAGCTTATGTTGGAAAGATGTCGACGAATCCAGTTAGCCTTGAACATCATGAAGTGCATATTTGTGACCCCCATAGGGATATTGTTAGGACACATTGTCTATAAGGAAGGCATTAAGGTAGACTTTGCAAAAATCAAAATTATCCTCGATTTAAAACCACCAGTAAACTCAAAACAAGTCAAGGTGTTACTTGGCCACATAGGCTATTACAGAAAATTCATAAGATATTATTCAGATATGACCTATGCACTAGAAAAACTATTAAGGGAAGATAAAGAATTCAACTGGACAAAGGAATATCACATATCATTTGAAAAACTAAAAAGAAAACTAGTCGAAGCACCAATCCTAAGGTTTCCAAACTAGTCGACTAAATTCGATGTCCACATCGACGCATCAGGTCTAACAATAGGAGCAATCCTAACTCAGCCAGGAGATGATGGAATGGATTATCCTATAGTTTACAGCAGCAGAAAACTAAACAAAGCTGAATGAAACTATTCGACAATAGAAAGAGAAGCATTAGGAATGGTCTTTGCACTACAAAAATATCGACATTATCTCCTAGCTAATCCATTTATCTTTTACACTGATCATCAGGCATTAAAATACCTTGTGAATAAGCCTCTACACCATGGAAGAATTTGTCGATGGCTACTTCTATTCCAAGAATTTGAGTTCGAAGTCATTGTCAAACCAGGTAAGCTAAATGTCGGTCCCGTCCATTTATCTCGAATCAACATAGGAGAGGAACCGACAGGAGTCGAAGACGACTTACCAGATGCACATCTATTTCGAATAGAAGCAGTCCCGGCAAAGTTAGAGGAAATAGCTCAGTTTTTAGAAGGTGACAAGCACCAGAAGGCATGAGTACCAAAAAGAAACAAATCTTAGCCATGAAAGCTGCACCGTATAGCCTCATAAATAGATTCCTGTATAAAATGGGTTTAGACGACATCCTCAGAAGGTGTGTACTAGAACATGAAAGGAACACATTATGCATGAAGCACATTATGGACCTGCAGGAGGACATTTCCAAGTACACATAACTGCAAAGAAAATTCAACAATCAAAGTTATGGTGGCCGACACTTCACAAAGATTGCAAAAACTTTGTAAGACAATGTGACAGATGCCAACGACTAGGTCGACCCCTGCCTAACACAGAAATGCCCCTGATCTCGGTAAACCCAAGTTTGACATTTGAAATTTGGGCCATCGACTTCATAAGACCATTTCTTATACCAGCAAAAAGAACAGGTGCAAGGTACATAATAACTGCAGTCAAATATGTAACCAAATGGGCAGAGGTAGAATCAATCGACACATGTTCCAATGAGATAGCTGCTAAGTTTATCTATGAGGATATCATTACCAGATTTGGATGTCCATTAACCCTAATTAGCGACTAGGGAACACACTTTATCAATAGAACTATCAAAACCCTAACAGACCAATTCCAAATCGACCATAGTCGAAGTACAGCATACCATCCTCAATCGAATGGAGCAATTGAAGCATTTAACAAAACATTAACAAAAGGACTAACCAAAATATGTAATGCAGACAAAGACGACTGGGATGAGAAGATACCTGCAGTACTATGGGCATACAGAACAGCATACAAATGTTCAACCGACCAAACCCCCTTTCGACTAGTGTATGGACAAGAAGCAGTAGTTCCATTACATTTCCGACAACAGACACCTATTATCACAGAGATTTTACATGTCGATGTCGAACAAGGAAGAAAGGATCGACTATTGCAACTAAGTAAACTCGAAGAACACCAACTAATGGCGATACAACATCAAGAAATCCAGAAACAACAACAAAAAGCATGGCACGACAGAAACATCAAAAACAAAAACTTGTCGGTAGGAGACCTTGCTTTACTATACAATAATCGAGTAAAAGGCAAACCTAAAAAATTACATACAGAATGGATGGGACCCTATGTTGTCAAAAAGATACATGCCAACGGATCAGTCCGACTAAAAACGTTGCAAGGCATAATATTTCAGAAACTCATTAATGGAGCCCGACTAAAACGCTACAGAAACTAAAACAAACACATCTAAAAAAAAAAGCATATAACGACCATAATGGTTAAACAAAAATATAAAAACCTAAAAATCCAAAAAGCAAATAGTACTGTTATATGCACAAAACTATGACAGGAAATCACCACTTCGACAACCGACATCATGCCCATCGACATAACACCATCGACCATTTCCATAACCGACATCGACCGACGACTTCGATAGTCCCATCGCGCATTCATGACTTCGAGCGCCAAAAGCAAATCACCATTAACGCACACTCAAGTGTTCTAGCTGGAACATCACGTCCGCCATTAATACACCCATCGACAAAAACATCCAACACATCCCCTATAAATATTGAACCACCAAAGGATCATTCACCGCAATTCAAACAGAGAGAGCATCATAGCAACCAGACGACTGAAACCCAAGAGCACCGTGGTAAAACCGACCCACAGACCGACAAGATGGCACCAAAACAGACCAGAGCCTTAGCCAAGACCAAGGAATTACAGACTGCAGAGACACCATTAGTGAGAAGATTAAAGAACATTAAGAATGCAAAGGTGCAGGAAGGCTCATGGGCCAAACTTTGGGCCAAGATAGAAGAATGGGCGTACGTCAACAAGAAGCCTACCCAAGCTGCAGAGAAAATACAACATAGTTCCATTGTAAATTATGCTAACGCACCGCCCATGGCTAGCTTCGGTGGCACAAAAGAAACAGCAGTCAAATTTTTCATAAGCCGATACCACAACGGCCAATTTTACTTCGACCAACCAGTCGACATCTTTGGGGAAGTCATTTCCCAATTAACAGGGCTATCAAACAAAGGAGACCCAGTACCAGTCGGTATAAAAGAAGGACTGGTCGAAGAATTAACAAGGTCGGCATCGAGCAAAAACTCGAAAGGACTAGTGATTGGTCACATAACACATCGAACGACACAGATTGTGGTCAAAATCATAGCTATTACACTCACAATGGCAGGTCGAGGAAGCGACCTCAAACTAGATATGTTGGAAGCAGTAGACACCATTGCGACCAATGGAAAGATATATAGATGGGCTAAGTATGTCGCCGAAATGATCAAAACCATCTGTGAGAAATGCCAAGAGACAAGAGGAATTATCAGGTTCCCATTCCTTATCTTATGGATAGTAATATACTCTATTTGCCTTGAAGGAGACAAAAATTTTCAGGAACCGACAAAATTCCATATGTGGAGATTCAAACCCTTCTCCCCGAAAGGAACAATGAAGGAACTTGCAAACCAAAAAGTGCTCTTGAAAAATTGGCTCCAGCAGCTAAAATTCCGTACAACCAGATGGAGGGTACCTCAGAACATCCGACGAAGTCTGCCTAAAAAGGCCCACATTTAGCTAGAGCTCGACCATACCGCGGTGTGGTACATGCAGGGCGCCAAATCAAATGCAAAGGCCCTCGACTATTATCCGTCAGTCGAACAGATCTTTCAGGAACTATCTCGACAGGTGGGAGCAAGGATACCAATTCCAGCAAAAGCAAAGGAAACGGACTTCTCGATAGAGGAACCGTTGACAGACCAAGAGAAGGAGGAGGATTACGAGCTCAACCTATACATCAGTACCTTTGTGTCGGAGGAGACACCGGTCGAAACCACTGGTCGACTACAAATCATAATCAAACCTCCGACGGCACAGAGGGAAGAAACACATACAGAAGAAACACAAGCAAAACAACAGGCATCCAATCTAGCTAAATAAAATCTCATCCTGACTCATACACCAAGGGAAGGGATAGAAACCGAAAATCCAAAGTATGCTGTCACCAAAGAGATTATCACCAAATTGTCGAAGGAGATAGCAACTGCAAGAAAAAGGAAAAGAACATAGCCACAAAGAAAAGGCAAGCACAAGCTTATCATTCCAGAGTCCTTAGATGATGACGAGGAACTGGCAGCTACGGCCCTCGACATAATAGAAGATGTCACAGCAAACAAAGTGCCAGTCGAAACCCAATTTCAGAAATTTGTCGAGGCAAGGGCACAACAAGGTCGACCAAAGAAGGCGAAGATCACACACATTTCGACACCTAAAAATGTAGTAGATCTTGTGTCTATACCCCCACCTCCGTCTCCAACAAAAATAACAGAAGAGCTAGTACCAGAACAGCTTTCAATAAGCCCACTTGACTTATGCAAAAGTGCTATGTCGGAGGCTGTGAAGGAAAAGTTCGACCAGGACAGAGACCTCCAGGCTTACATCGAAAAATTGCCTGAGATATTCACCAAAGTGCAGAAGCTCTCGACCAAAGCACCTCTCTTCGAAGTCGGAGGATCCCGACTACCAATTTCCCAACCTGGCCAAGTACTCCAGAGGCCAAAAATCTTTGCAACTGTGACTTTGACCTTTGAGAGAAATCCCAACCAAGAAGCTGAAGTCGTTGCACATCGGACCACGTCTATCATTCCGACTGAACCCGACACCCACCTACTAGCCTTTGAACCGACCGGAGGTGAGGAAGAAGAAAATATCGAGGACAAAAATCGAGAAATCAATCAACTGTTCTCCGATTTGGAATCACCTCCTCAGACCGACAATCCACCACTTGACCACATTTCTGCCAACCCAATCACACCCAACCATTCACCAACCCCACCACCCCCCGACTCAAAACCCTTAATTCAACCAGCTGCACCAGAACCACATCCACCGCAACCATCAACACCAACCGCATCCACTTCTAGACCCTCTGCATCCAATCAACCAAAGGCCCAACCAGATGCAGTAGTCATCCAACCGACTCAAACAGAAATACCATCAACCAGTGTTGCACATCAAACAAACAATCCAAACTCGACTCTTGCAGGTACACAGGTGTCGAAACAAGCAAAACCAGAGAAGCACAAAAAGAAGAAGGACCATCATGGACAGCCAGCAATGGTCCACATCAATCTACTTGGGTCGACCACTGCGATTGATGCAACCAAATTGAGGGATCTAGAGCTAGAACAACTACTGGAAGCACTGGCAGTCGAAGCAAAAACAAGGAACCAACACAGACGTAAGGAGCTAGACAACAAGGAAAAAGAACAAGTTCCTTAACAAATGCAAGAACCTGGTCCAGTCTATGATACCCGGACCGGTAGAGGTCGACACCGACAAACCGCTAGAAAGAGCTTATCAGCTGTTTGAAAGCGTGGTGTCGACGCTCCAAGCACAAATTCAAGACACAAAAGAGGAACAGAAAGAAGAAACCATTTGACTACTGATGGAGCAACATAGCCTTTTCAGAAGCCTACAAAGTATTGCAAGATCACAGGGAGGAGTCTGTTATTACAGAAGAAGTACTGAGAGACTGGCCTGCTTACTATGGGCAAGTCTATCAGCACACCAGACAGACCTGACAAGAGATCCAAGCACTCGAGAAAAGGAAAACCACCGACGAATCACTCAGAAGCACAATTGAAGATCAGATAGTGCTTGAAACAGCTAAACTGCAGAAGCTCGAACAAGAAGCACATCAGTGGGTGCATCAAGCCATCCCAAACTTAGAAAAGGTAGATATCATCTGCCCGCAAATGAAACGACTCATAGAGACAGCAAAGGAAAAGGACCAGTTTATAGGTCCCGACATGAGAAAAATAGCTGAAATTTCCATTCAAGAGAAAATGTCGATCTTATCAAGTCTGACTACACTAACCATCGACATATAGAAAATATTGCAGAGTTGGACGGATTTCCAACATCACCTTGCAGTGATAGCCCCAGCAATTGTCGAAGTCTGTGTTAAGAAAAGACTGACCATCAGACTTCACAGCCCATGAAGATCAAAAGTACAAAATAAATGACTACTTAGAGAGACAAAGAAATTTTGGTACCTCCCTGTTTCTTCGGGACGAAAAAATGTTTTGTTCGTGGGGGAGATGTTGGAGGAGCAAGTCAGTATGTCGAATTGAACGATAGCCGACTTAGTCGATCAGCAGTCTAGTTAGAGATTAGGTCAGCCACCTAAGGTCGTGTCGGTTGAGTGAACCGACAGGTAGTTATTTTGTAACTATTTGTAAATTGTATATATTAGGTTGTTGAGCTAGATGAGAACTTGGTTCAGTTCTCTGCATTGTATGGACCCTCTCATGTTAATATAATCTGCTATTCTATCTACTTGTTCTTATCTCTTGTCTCTGTTATGTTTGTATGCTTTAGTATGTATTATTGGTAACCCTATGTGATCTGTGAGATTACAACACTGGTCAATCTTCGCGATACCAGGCTGGGATACTGGGCGGGCCGTCATGTCTGTTGTCCGCCCATTGCACACCAGCAGCAGAAAACTTCCGAAAGCTGTCTCCTCACTTAGGAAAGTGGGAGAGGTGTGACCTTGGGGACAAGCACAGAGCTAGGTACTGTCACCTACTCCTAGCTCCTCCGTTTAGGCTAACTCCTAACGAAGCCAAGGGGGGTAGTCCCTACAAAAGAGTTTATATGGCTCTTAAGTTGTTAAAGTGTTTTGATTAGTTGCGGATGCGGATGGGTGTTGTTTAGGAGTTACTGTGATTTAAAATGATTAATATTAGGGGGATGATGATTAATCAAAGTAATCCACGTTGCTAACAAGATATTACATAGATAAGCAAAGATTCCAAACTTATAACTTAAGCATTCAAATACAATCAATTGAAATGGCCCATAGACAGTTGATCAAGATAGAAAATTAATCAAATATAACAAAGGACCAGTGCCTTATGGAGTCAAATAAGCACGTGAAATAAAGTC